>JAPWLS010001511.1:0-497367 GCA_028551675.1 Tineola bisselliella
TACTTCTTCTACCACTTCAGACTCTTTTTCGGTCATTTCGGTCAAAGTTGTGGTGCCAGGGTATAGACGATTATATTCTCTTTCAGCGTATCCGATCAAAAATGTCTTGTTATTATCAATGAAGTAGTTACTTTTAGGTTAAGTGATGAAGTGGTTAAGGGTGCCACTGCGCCTTGGCCCGTGCCGCCACCGCCGCGCGTTTAAAACAAACGGCAAACGCAAATAGTATTATTTTATAATTACAAAGACTCAAATATGATTTCTCGAGTTCTCGACTTTTCTCGAGCATAATTTCCCGGGAACAAAGCCCAACGATTTCCCGGGAATTCTCGGCTCGAGAATTCCCGGGAATGAACCCTAAGTACGCATTACATTTCAGTTAGATAATTGAAGTTTTAATTAGATATTTCTAAGCACTTTTATGATATTAATTCATTCATTAATTCTCAAAATTACTATATCACTGTTTTTCAATTTACTATGTACTAAAAAGTTCTATGTAAAGAATTGTTTTTTAAATTACCTATGCATTCATTTAATGTATTTATTGAGGAAACAAGACTGTAACATTGAAATACTTTTATGATAATCGTATACAGACGTATGTATATATGTATGTAGTTAATTGCGACAAAACTTTATTTTTATTACGCGTATGAAGATGCCGCTCATCGCCGATTCGGTGATTAAAAATTTTAATTTCCGCAAGTGGTTTCTGTTTGGGGTGGTTGTAAATTGTGCGCAGGAGTAGCACATAAACATGTCGGGCAGGTGCGCGGACGCCGCGGGGGGCCTTTGTCCTCTGATGGGTGCGCTTGACACCATCACTGACTGCAAAAGATCATGGTACACCCTCTATGACAGTTAGTTTTTTAAACATTTATAATAACGCGTTGATTCCTGGAATTAATTAAATTTATTAACAGTCTTTCTTTTTTCAAATAAATATTGGCTGGCTTTTAGATAAGTTTCATTTTAAAGTAATGTAATATTGTATTATCTAAATGATTTTATTACAGAAGCTCAAAACTTTCGTCAACGTTCACCGGAGGCAAACGTCTTTTATCTTAAAAGCTCGTTGCGCTACAACCACCTAATACCTTCACATAGATAAGAAAAACCGCCTTTCATAATTAAAATTATTTAAGTAATATAATCTATTTGCATCTAACTTTACAATTTTAATATTGTACGATACAGAAAAATCTCAGAATTGCAGTTTTGTGTAAAGATCGGTCGTCCTTATTTTTTATATCAAATTAATGCGAGAACAACCGCCTGTCTGGTCACACACGCAACTGTCAGTATCACATGCTTCGTCCCAAAAACTTATGATTGAACGTGCTGTCGCTGATTTTAGACAAAAGACAGATAGAACGAACCCATCAATATGCTAATCGTGTAAAGAGAGCTGCGAGGATCCTTCAAGTTTTTTTTGTCGATCGTCCCAAATTGGTTTATTTGTTTTGTTATAAACATATTTCTATAAAAGTGGAGTTTGTTTGCTTTGCGGAGAAGAGCTCGTAAAGCATATGGGGAATGTATGTATCCCTTTTGTAGTTTTTTATAATACCCCAAGAAAATAAGTTTGTTTATTATTTCTGGAACTTAAACTCACATTATCAACGTTTTTATGAGACAATCAATAACAATGTCCGTGTTGAGTTGCTTGTAGATAAATTATTGTGTAAGTAAGAACCTAAAACCCAAGTCTCCAACATCGCCCCGAGTATGTAACAAAGATAAACACCAAACAATCGTAATGACGTTTACTAGCTGTTTATGGTTGCGCAATAAAACATCACATGCCAGCCTGATCTTAAACATTCTTTGTACACTATCACGCGTGGTTTAATTTCATTATACACGCAGTCCCTTTGACTTTAATTTGTACATTGTAACAAGTATGTTCTATTGTTTTTAAAACCGAGTCTTAATAACCGTTGGCTAAATATTGGATTCGAGTACGTCAGACGTTAACTTTACCAGATACCACTTGTCGTTTCCTCAATTCACACGCGAGCCGCTCTCACAGGCCGAGTGAACAATTTGACACTTCCAGGTGTCCAATTTTTTGTCCACGTAGACAATGGCCGCGGTATGTTTACATTTGGCCCATCTGGGCGGAGGGAAAAAACTGGACGGACCTCTCGTATCGACGCTAATGAACGCGGGTTACATGATGGATACAAAAATATTCTTGTATTTCCACTCGAATATGGAATTAGAGAGGTTGTTTGTTGTTTATCATACGAGTTACAACCCCAGAGCTTTGTGTACACACAGACGTCGTGCGTCGGACAGGGCCGTGATTGTTTCTTTAACGACTCACAACGTTTTAACATTGAACTTTGTAGTTGACGATGAGCTGTAAAAAATACATAAAATTAGCAGTAAAGATAAGGGATAGCATCACTTGAAGTGAGATAGGTTATGACCACATTTTAGATAATGAGTAGTTAAAAAGTTATGACTTAACAGCTAATGTAAACACAACATATAGGTATACCTAATACAGCAATGCACGCGATCTGATTGATACCCGTTAATTTTAATCACCAGCTGTTCTTTGTATTGAAAATGCCGATTGTGGCACAAAGTCAAGTAACAAAGTCATAATTTAATTGTATAAAAAATAGGTTATTCAGTTTGTTTCCAAAATTTAGTGTGCGGATGCTATAACGGATGTGTTCGTTTTTTGGTGAGCTGTTAGCGCCTCCGTGCGGCAATTGGCAAGTTGTTACCGATTTATAACCCACTCCACAGGACTGTTCTGGTGGTCCTATTGTGTTCACAGGCTTGTTCCCACCGACAATATACATGTATCGAACAATACAGTACAAATGAAACAAAATGTACATTTTGTAAGGTGCCATAGAATTTATTATTTACCATCTTGCGTTAAAATTAATAATAGCTTCCTGAATGATAGTTTTATAATTATAAAGTAATCTATCGAGTTCATCGACCCGATCATAACTAGATGTTGTAAAAAAGTAATTAAGATACGAATGGTGCCGGTCTTTGCGCAGTTTTGCATATTTTACGCGGCAGTTATCACCTTTCTTTGTCGGCTCCTGCGCAGCTTTAAAACGAGTCTTGATATGTGGATCGAATGAGTTTAATGATAAGAAAGGCTTCTTGGGCGAAACGGTAGCCGAGTAAACGGATTTGTCAATGTACAGTCAACAAAAACATCAACCTTACGATTGTGAAGAAATTTTGTTGTTTAAAATGTTGATAATTAAAAAGTTATCAACTATAAGTTTGAGAAGGTATATTTTAATGTATATATACTATGTATATGTAAAACTATGATATAAATAATACCTTGGCTTGTACAAAAAATCACACATAAAGAACATGGAAAATATAAACAAAATTACATCGTACTGGCACATAGAAATTAGGACTATTGTGTGACCAAATAACCAATTACAATAACTTTGTCGTGACGATTCTATCTGTACACAAAAGCGGCAGAACGTAAGGCAGTAGCCGACATCGTAAACTTTAAATGGAGGCTAATTTAGTGACTGTTAATTGAACGGCAGTCGTTGGCCGGCTGACCGGATCGGAGCGTTATCGGCAGGGTTGCATTAGCGCTTACCTCCCGGGCTGCCGGCGAGCCCTTCGTGATAAAGTTACTCACTCATATTGATAGCCGAGATTCGTAGCCGTATGACGGATCGACCGACACGTATCATGGTTGTTCCAATATGTTAAATTATTCATTGGTTTAACTGGTTTTCGAATTACTTGATGGACTTATGAATTTTTCTTGATGAAATATCATTAAAAAATAGTTAGCTATTTAAAGTTTCTTTATGAGTTGATTATATTGCTCATTTACATTGGTCTTTGGTCATTTGGTAGATGCAAAATGTGGTACTTTACCTATATGGAGCGAATCTCCGCTTTTATATAATGCCCAAATTAATGGTCATTGAAAATGAGTTAATATTCAAATACTCGATATAAAAGTTCGTTCTTGAGCTTTGTGTGTATTTTCTATTTGTCAAAGAATGTGTATCAATAAAGATAATATATTGGGTGGCTTCTTAACACAGTGGCGCGATATCATCCTCACCTTCAGACCAAGTCATCTGTGCTGATAACGCTCGGCGCCAGATGCATTTTAGACATTTATGACACTATCGCTTTTATGATGGAACAAACGGGTGCCAAAAGCATTCTAGTTGGTCGACACTTTTACACATATCAATGGTTTTTATATGCCTGATAATTTACACTGAGATTCCCATAGTGTGGTTTGATGTGAGCGGTTACCTCATAAACGTTCGATCAGGTTGTTTTTTATAGTACATTATTTTTAATTACACAACTTTTTAATCATTTGCTACAATCGCTACCATAATATAATATACTTTAATTTATCTATTTCTTTACAGACGTATGTTTCCATCACTCCGCGTCTCCCTATCAGGTCTGGATCCGCGGGAAGAGTATTGCGTTCTATTAGAACTGTCGCTGGTTGGCAGAAGACGTTGGAGATGGGCTGGAGGGGCTTGGGCACCTGCAGGAGGAGCCGAACCACAATCCCCGAGAAGGCTAATGCTTCACCCCGATTCTCCAGCACCTGGCCATCATTGGACAGCTAATCCAGTTTCATTTTCTAAGTTAAAATTGACGAACAACACTATGGACGCTCAGGGACATGTAAGTTGACCATTTTATTAAATATATACGCATGCCTTACAGCGAAATGATTTGAAGTAATTTTAATCTGATATGTAAGAAACTCTATAGAACTCTTGATGAAAGGAAGTTATTTTAAAAATCTTTAAAATGTATTATTTTTATGTTAGGTATGTTTATTTGCAAATACTTCATTTCCCGTGTGAAAATTCTACTTAAGCTATGAACAATGTAGGTAATAAATGAAAAAAAGAAAGGATTTAGCAGAAAAGGGAGTTAGGTAATGAATAATTGGTAATGATAACTGCTCAATAGCTTTTTGCTTACCTAATATTAAAAAGTATTTAAAACAATCTATCTTTAACATTCCTGCGACCTACTTAAGGTAACAAAATGCAATTAGCTACGAGGTGTAGTCCCATTACGACCTCATAAAGTGACACAATAAAGCTCCAGACGATGAGTCAGGTACCATTTGTAACACTTTTACTTTAGATAACTACAATGATTTGCAACTTTGGAATTTTTGACACATTCTAGGTAAAGGATTTTAGAAAACTCATGACTTGTTTATGAGTTACTGTTTTTTTAAGTGAACTGACCTGGAGCTAGGAGTGTTCTCTCAACCTGAACATCGCTCATTCTTCTTCTTAAGCCTGTATAGAGAAGGCGAATCTTCAAATAACTCTCTATATTTTATTACTTATCTGTGCTTTAATATTTTAATAACAACATTTATTTTTTATATATTATAAAAATAATATATTGGTAGAGTGTTTTAAAAAGTACCGTATGATAAAAATACAATTCAGTTAAGCTTTGAGCTTTCCTATCTTCAAAACAAACCCCTTTACTGTAACGAATTAGATGCAATACCAAAATTGATAAAGTCATATTCTGTTAACTGATTTTACGTAATATTTATTAATTAGCTATACCTTTGACATATCACAAACAGACTGTTTATACAAAATTGAAATGAAATTAGTTTATAAGCATAGGCACTAAAGGCGTGCGCTTGCTCATCGTCAGACTCTATGGCTTCGGAAAGGCGTATGATGAGAAGAAGACCACTAGAAACTCGTCAATCATAGCCTGTACATAAAATAATTAGCAGAAAAAACTGAATAACAATTCTTAAATCACATAATTTGCAATAATACATAATTCACAAGAATTAAAATCAGATCAAGGTGCAACCACACAGGTATCAGCCCACAATAATATGAAAAATTACATTAACAAAAGTACAATAAGCATTCCTCTTATATGATATAGCATTTAAGTCATAATTGGATATAAAGAGTCCGAGTTTACAATTATATGAAATTAATAACAATAAATATCAATTCAAATAAAACAATATATACTTGGAAAACATTGAGTCATTATTAAAAAAAACATCAGAAGAACATTGTCACAGTCACTAATGCTTTTCGTAATTATTAGAATATATTTTTAAATTTATTTATTTATTAGAATATCTAATCAATGTGTTCTATCTGGTATACGCATTGCTTTATGAGCAATAGTGATAAGCGCCGTGTCTTTCTTATATTCGATTGTCATAGCTTCTTTAGTATATTTATTTATGATTGTATGAGTGCTTTTTTTTCTTTTTTGCACTTTTTCATTTTTACTATCAACACTACAGGTATAAAAGCTTAAGCTACCCTTTATTAGAAAAAAAATTGATCAATTACTATGAGTGTTTCGAACAAAATATTAAAAAATTCAACAACCATAAAAACGCTTTTGTAAGAGATACAAACAACGCACTATTGTAGTGAATTATATTTGAAAAAAAAACCTACATCGAGTGATCACCTTTACAATGCGCTGGCTTCTCTCTCCTCATAATACCACCTTCAAAAACAACTATTACTTCTGAAGTACCGCCTACCGCCCAAACACCTTAAGAACGCGAAAGAAGCTGTTAATTTATCTCAAATCACACAATTTTAAACCTTAAATGTTTAGGCATTTGTATCATTATTACAAACAATCAAGATCAAGACGCAACAGCTCGAGACTTCTAAACAAAACTCAACTTTATCGTGTCAATATATGATTGATTTTCGTTAAAATTATATGTGAAACTCAAAGCACAAAAATGTTCAAGTGTTTCGTCACCCGAGCAAATAGGCTGAAAGGCTTTGTGCTTGTAGAGAGGCTGCTATTGCGACTAACGGATGTTCTTTGTCGGATGCATTGTTTGGACAGCGCAGTTGACACCTCGGATTAATGATATGTGCTTACATTCGCGTTTATTTACTTTGTCGTATTTAACTGCTTAATTTTATGCTGCTTGAGTTATGATGACGGTTTTATGACAACTCGCATTCAGTTCAATATTTCAGAGAAGACATGTCAGTAGGAAATTTAAAAAATACGCTACTTACCCAATAGATGGCGCTAGTTACTCTATTATATCAAGTTCCTGATATATAATTAAATATGATTAATTCAATGGGTTTTAATAGTACTATTTGAATGTTAAACAAACCAAGTGGTAACTTAGATATAGTTTGACATGTACAATGAAACTTCTTGACCCGAAAGCGGAGCCGTCTAAACAGAACGGAACCTTGTGTTTTGTAATACTAATTGTAATCGACACGCGATATCAAAGGATCCATGTCAGATATTATGAAACATTGGATAGATATTTTGATAGGTTTGGACGCGACGACAAAAAACGCCTGATCCCCGAGCACGGTCCAATGAACAACAACATTGGTTAGTGCGGGCGTGAGTAACACGCGTGGAGCCGTACTTTGTCGGTGCCTTTGTGTGTACAAGCCCTAATCCTTTCCCACAATGCACCTGAACAGGTTCGATCTTACCTCAAGGACTTACAATTTGCCGACATAACTGTCTCATATGTAGAACGAAATCAATTTTAACTTTCTATAATAAACTATTTTATTATTATTATTATTGTCGCTAAAATTAAATAGATATAGTAAACATAAAATCACTTTAAGTAATTAATTAAGATTGTTTTGGCTTTCGTAAATAAACCATGATAAAATACTTTAAAACGAAAATTGTTGATTGAAATTAATCAAAATATTTCAATTTAGTTCTCAAGAATAAGCATGTTTTAAGAAAACGCATTAAAAAATCTTCACGCATCTAAAAACGGGAACAATTAGAATCAACCCGAACGTTACGGGAGCCGAGTAAGATCATAATGTGGAAGAATTTTCGCATCGTTTGTTGTACACTTGAGATTTGTGCCACCAAAATGCATTATTGTTTACCCTTTTTGTTGACGCACACAGCTTAAACATTACTCGTTATTCGGAGAAAATATTCAAAGTGCGAACACTTCATATAATTAGTGTGAACCTTTGTTAAGGTTTTTTTACTTTTTAAGAATAACAAATTTATTATAATATAATTCTTTTTTTTTTACAAATTCTTAGACACTTTCGTTCAGTTATATTCTATTTTTAATGGAAGCTTAAATTAACTTCACAAATACATTTGGGTTAGGTATGCATATTTCATAACTTCATTGAATTTTATTAAAGAATAATAATAAAAAATAAATATCAGAATAGATAGAGAGTACCTACCTATAAACGAAAAATACGAAGGGAAAAAGACCAATTGAGAATATTCATTCTGTATAGTCTTTTACCCTCTTTAACGAATGGGCTATAGGTACGATGAGCTATGTTATAGCATTAGTAACATATAATTTGGTTTCCATAAATCTCCTTAACAAAAACCAATGGCAGCCCTTAAAATATCTGAAACAATACAGAAAATTGTCAATCAAAGTCTTGTGAGTGGAAAGCATTTCGGCTGCTTAAAGTATTCTAATCTATTGCTTCAATCAATTTTGATTGAACACATATCTACTATGACGAATGAGCTACTGACATTTTTTTGATAGTATTAGCGCGGCCACCAGTCGGTTAGAGACTTTTTAGAATAGAAGATTTTATAGTTTTCTACGCAATTATGAATATGATATTAAATTTTAATAAAACAAGTAAAATAAATATAAACCACAAAAAATGGTTTTAAGTCCTACGTCGTTACATAACTGCGAAATCATAACCGTAAAGCTCGCGTACGTTGTAATGAAATAATGATATACAGTATGTGACAATCTTATTTTAAATTATTTAAAACATAAATTCAAATTAGAGTATTTATCTTATTGATTTGAATGACAAGACTGAATTAAAAGAAACTGGTAGGTATCTCTTTTTTAAAGCATATTTGTATAAGAAAGCGAATTTGAAGTGTTTAGTCAGCCTCCGTCGCGACGCACCCCCAAAAAACGTGCAAGCAAACGTGCGGCCGACCATGCGCAGACGCAGCCTGTAATTAGCTTACGTCTAGACATCTTATCTGCCCGACCAACCTTTTACCATTTTCATGTTTGCGTAACGATAAAATTGAAATTTTTGCGTTTTCTCGACTTTTTTTTAAGTCGGACTTTAGAAAAAAATGTTGACACGCCTTGACTTTGCGGTTGTGAGAAATTGTGTCGCTGTTAGTAATACAAACATGTTTAACTTTTTATTCTTTTATTTGTAATTTCTAACGTCTAAATGTAATGTACAATTGTATAAAAAATCTAAAGGAAAGAACACTAGGAGCAACTTTATTACGCTAATTTTGTTGTAACCAAACGTATATTACATAAATATTTTTCTAATTTACTTACCCACTTAGTTTAAAATACTTAATAAATTCCATTATTTTAACATATAGGATTTATTACAATTTGCATAAAATAAAAGATAATAATTAATATTATAGTTTATTTCAACCTTTTTTTATACCTTAATAAACTTGTCGTTCGTATGTTATACTAATATTAATAATAATAATAATAATAAATTCTTTATTGTACAAAAAAATTACAAAAGGCGAACTTAATGCCTTAAGGCATTTTCTGCCAGTTAACCTTTGGGAGATGTGAGCGGTGATGTTAATAGTACAGAAAAGTAAAATAATAGAATAAATACAAAATAATACACAAATAATTTTGATTATTAACAAATAATTACACCAAATAAATATAATATGACAATATAAATATACTTATAATTATGTCAGAGGATCTTGTTATTCTGTTTATGTAGGAAGTGCTTATGGAGATTGTTTTTAAAACTGTTTATGGTGGCGGCCTGTCTGATCACAAGAGGCTATACTACTATAGTATTAATGATCAGAAGTATTTTGGAAAACTCTTTTATATACCTATCTTATATATTAGGTGTCAGAATTGTTTTCTATTAACTTCCAAAAACTACTTACAAAATGTAGTAGGAAAATGAGTAGCAATAACGCCACTTCAAAATACCACACAAATGTTTAAAACCCTTTGAGTGATCTCTAGTTTAATGTCTTAGACGCCTACTCAGGTAGCTTGGTTTTCGCGTCAAGTACCAATTGAGACTCAAGATAAGAGTCCTTGTGTGTGTAGACAAACAGACATGCATCGTTGTTCTGACGCCGGCGGTGTCACCTTTTGACAATATAATGTAACAGTACCTCAAAGTTTACAAACCTCAAAGTTCAGTCTTATTTATCCTATTATAGTAATTTTAATCGTTTTAGTTATCTTATTAATAAACTAATACAACAATGGATTTAAATTGTTTTAAATGGCTTATTTATTATTCTTTATTATAAAGCGATATTTTCCAAACAACCAACGTTGAAGTAGAGTAAAATTCAGAGAAGAATAGAGTAGAAAATTTTTGATTAATTTAATCCGATGTTTAGAAAACAGTAAATCAATTAATCAAAATAAACGTGATAGTAAGCTGTGTAAAGTATTTATATGATATAAAATCAAAAGCTCATGTGTTCTTTTGCTGTAAACGGCTTCTATATCTGCTAAATAAGCTATATCTACTTAAAGCGCTATTATTCGCACAAATATCAAATTAATTGTTTTAATCTTTTGTTTCAGATGGTATTAACGTCGATGCATAAATATCGGCCTAGAATTTTGGTGGTACGCGCGAGAGACGCAGCCGCCCTCGCCTGGGGAGCGCCTCATGCAGCCTTCTCATTCCCTGAAACTGAATTTATTGCTGTTACTGCTTACCAGGTCAGTTATTACATACATACATATCTAGATTAATATATATGATAGTAGTTATAACAATTAAGAAAAAAATGCATTTTTTCTTAATACTGACCGCAATCGAAATGGTTCAAATTTAGTAAAACGTCTCATAGTAACTTATATTAAACTAATATACAGTGACAATTGTACATTAAATATTTTAAAATTATATTTATCTGTTATTCCAAAATAATTTCTGTTGTGCATAAGAATGGATTTTTTTTTCTTTTCTTCTACGAATTTCCAAATTTGAAAATTGTATATTATTATTACAAATACTGAAGTTTCTTTTATTATTCGATCTCGTGTAACCTACAAAGTTCTTATCAATCGATTAACACCGATAATTCTACACCCTTAAAATTCCCAGAAAACGTAGTAGATTTCCAGGAAAGCGGTGATCTTTGGCGCTCTTGCGGTTTTTTTCCAATCCTCCGAAGGCGCCAATGCTTTTAAGTGACACTGCGCTGTCCATCAGTCAAGAGATGCACAAAAAACATGCACAGATTGTTTTCTGTCGGCGACGAGTTCCAATATCTTTTGTTATTGCCACATTAAGAAACAATGGAAACGTAATTTAGATGACCAATCGCATTCTTCCGCATTGTTCTACGTGTGAGATGCTCTGCTCACTCACTAACTTTTTACAGTTACATTTTAATGAGCCTTACAATTTGAATTTTTGGTTATTTTTAATGTCTAGTCGCATTTTTCCTTGTATAATTAAAAATTGGATTTCGCATGCTGTTAGCTAGTTTTACTAAGCATGTCGGTTTTGGGCTCCCCGCTGTTTGTTTTGCAGACAGTACCTTTGATGATTAGCGCACCGTATCGTTTTCTTGCATAATCCATCCATACATAATTAGACGAGTCCAACATCTTCACCGACCTTCGGTGTTTTTGATGCCGACGTCAGCGAGGCGCGAAAGCTTTATATGTCCCTCTGCCGAGCAATTATAACCATCGGTGGCTTTGACGGATAATCCACCAATTGTCCAGCTAACGGGACGGCCGATGTCCGACAATGGCTGGTGGGTATCATTGCATATTATCCCCGGACACTCGGACGCCCGGCGAATTGATCTATTGTTACGAATTACAACCGAATTAGAAAATAGCTATTGTAGTAACCGACGCACTTAGTTCCCGGCGTAACTAGGTGGCATCCAGGTAATCTTCAAGTTAAATTACATATACAATTATTCATCAGAAAGTTGTATTTACCAAGCATAAATAACTGCCCCGTTGTCAATCATTTTGCTACATAAATAAAACAAATTTACCGAAACCCTAATTACACAGCTCAAAAAAAAAGTGGCGACAGTCCCTACAAGAGTTATATATGCAAAAAGTGGCAACGTGCGATGTGATTACGTCACGGCCGCCGACGGGGCGCGGCGTAGGGCGGCGCCTGCGTCTTCACGTGCACCCTTCATTTATTATACGACGGATTTAGGAGTGTATGACATTATGGATAATTCAATGCTTCTCTCGTCGTAGTGAATTTGCTGTTATCTAATGTTAGCATAGTGAAGGCCACTGGCGCCTCCTTATCGACCACATGCAAACATTTGCGGACAAGTGACTTACCTATCGCATCTGTGTCTATTTGTGCATACAATAATAAGAAATTGTGATAACCCACCTTCCAATACTAACGTAAACTTATTCATTGTATGTTTTACCATACATTATATAAAAAGGACACATTTAGCTTGTGAATTATTTGCTACAAATTTAATCACCTATTATGCAGTTTTTTCAAATATGTTTTGTCTTAGATTATTCGTATGTTAACTAATTTAAAAGGATACTATTAAATATTTATTTTATTTTTTGAGTCCAACTTTTAAATTAGTTAACGGACGTTATATTATCTGTATTTAGGTCTAAAAAAACATAGGGGTACTTATAGCAGTTAATGTCTTTATTAGACAAATGCAGCAAAAGCTCATGTATCTTTCAATTATAATTATAAATAAACGGATGTGACAATAAGGATCATATTACTCCATGCATGTCACTGTTCTAGCTGCCTGTGGTGCATTGCGGCGCCGGCGCATGTCGCCTTGCTACATGCCAAGCTAATTGGCGCGCGTCTCATAAACACATGTGCCACGACAATTATACTTTACAAGCTATTAGCTAAAGGACACACAGGACGTGTTTGCGGAAACGGATGTTTAAATTGCATCCCTCGCTCGATATGCCGAGATAACATACCTTCTTTTAATGTTATCATCTTAGCAGATTAGATTTAAAGCAATCGAATGAAGGTCTAAAGTATTTTGTTTTTCTTTACAGAATGATCGCATCACAAAACTGAAGATTGATAATAATCCGTTTGCAAAAGGCTTTCGTGCTTGCGGCCAATCGAAATGCAAACGGAAAAGTGTTGAAACAAACTCTGAAAGCAATAGTGATTCAACTGAAGCAAAGAGGCCGTGTTCTGATGCCGCTTCTTCTTGCTCTGAAGAGGGAAGTTTGAGGTCAACATCTCCCAGATCTCCGCCCTTGATTGAGTCACCAGCACCTTTAGTTGCACCTTTAGAAAACCGCCTAGCGTCACCTCCGCCTAATCTATGTCCATCTCAAGATATACCTTACGGTTTAAGTCCCTTAGCAACTCTTCCCATGCCTTTAGGGCTATGGCCAGCGGGTCCTTGGGGTTGGTCAGGGCTTGTTCCTCCTCCTAGAGCTCCATCACCGGCCCCCACTGCTCCCCCATGTCGAAAAGTGAAAAGTTTTACTATTAGCGCTCTATTAGGTGAGGGTTGAGATCTAGTTTTTTTTTAAATTATTTATCATACTTTATAATAAAAATAGCGGCCATTCAAAGGTCGTATCTATGTTATGTATTACCTCATATTTTTAATCGCAGTCAACGAAATTCTATGCATAAATATTTTTACATACTTGTGTGAATTTAAAAACAAAAAGTACCAGTTACCCCTGTCTACTAGGACAAGCAAATGCATTGAATGTCGAATACTTAGAATATTTTGTGATAAAAGTGCCTCAAAATTGTTAGAACAAGTATTTCTACATATTGTAAATAAATAATTAAAATTTATATTTTATATACGGAAATTAAGTTAAAATAGAAATAGTGAAATTTGTAAATAAAAATGTGGATATAAATACTCAGTAGTTTTAAATAAAAATTATATTAAAAATAAAACTCACTTGTTTCATTTCTGTAAATGAAATTTAATAATTAATTGTAATTATTCATTTGTTTAATTTTTTATTAATTAATTAAAGTTGTATAATTACATTTCTGCTCCCTGACCGGGTGTCACATAGACACTGAACTGTATTTACAACTTAATTAATATAATTGTGACATGCAATAAAGACATTTGAATTTGAATAAGCGCCATAGTAAGGTGCATAAAATCGCGGCGTCCAAAGGAGTGAAAGGAACGAAAATAGGCCTCATGTTTGAATGATCGTAATAAAACAAGAATTATATAATCTATTTATTTACTCTCCACATATACAGATAACACTTAAAATGACACATATGTTCAATTACAAATTCAATATTTAAAGTTACCGTGCAAAATTAGTTACCATAACACTGGTATTTGCAAAAAATAAAAACTTATATAAAAAGAACTCTAAAAACTATAACTACCCGATTTAATTGAAAGACGAAGATAAGGATGACATACAGTTATACAAAACAGACAAAAGAAAAATCAATTCTTTAAGAATTTTTCATATAGAAGCCTGACACATGACCCATACAACCACCATACGAAATTTTTCTGTTCAATGCAACTAATATACAATATTTTGGTACATCAAAAAAAAATAAGAAAAAGCTTTGCTATAATAATACAATATGTAATATAACATAAACAAGCAATAAGAAAGTACCAACATAAAAGATACATTAATACCTAACAGTGGTATTAATCTGGTAATAGGATATGCATCCACAGCCACTAACTAATTGCTCTTACAAACAAATGACATTAGAACCTTACATTTATTAAAAAAAAATATTAATGAAATGTTCACAGCGTTTCACACTATTATTGTATAAGAGATCAACAATTTGAACTGCAGAGAACTTAAAAACATAATTATTAATCTTAACAGGTGTTTAGAAATTAAAGAAATATTTAAATAAATCCCTTCTAGCATTTATCCCAAAATCAATCCAACACATAAAGATAATCCACTTTTAATTATACATATTTAAATATATACATACATAGTATATGTAATATGTACAAACGCAACCAAAAATATGTTCACTCATATACATATTTCACCCAAATATAGTCTTAAAACAAAATATTCACATTAACCAGAAATGAAAGGGTACAAACAGAACAATCGGTATTTTATTTATACCCTGTCTACATCTAAACTGTAACCTGAGTGTACATTCAGAAGACCAGCCACCAACTATTCAAAGATTTCAAGTGTATTCGAAAATTGATTCACATTCACACTAGCATATCAAGTTGATAAGTCAGCAGTACACATTTATGGCAACTAGCATTGCACAATTCTACCCAGCAATAAGGTTTTGGAGCTCGGCACTGATCTCCGCAGCATCTATAGTAGTTTGTTCTGCAATTGGAGTTACAATTGGCTGTTTCTTACATGTTTTCTTATGTACAAACCAATGTAAGCGCTGGCACTCTCTGTCACAATACTGTACAGATTTGCACTTTGAACACTTCTTCTCAGGCTTCTCCACACCACAAGTACTGCAGGAAGGAAGTGGATCCACAGAACATCTATGTCCGTTCAGCTCATTATTAATTACTGTCACAGCCGGCAAGTACTCCCGATTTGTCAAAGAAGTAACCAGCATGCGGAAAGTGGTGCATTCCCTAAACGGAAACTGTCTTACACAATCTTTAAGGAATAAATCCATGTACACTAGTGTGTATCCATCCTTTCCTGGCTTGAGGAGGTTCTTTGCAAATGTTTCTATGTCATCATACTTTTTTTCATCTTTACTAGAGTTCTTCTGTTTGTTTGAAATGTTGTTAAACTGGCGCACAATGTAGCTCAAGTAATGATATTTGAAAGACAATATTTCACTGTTATGTCGTAAACTACTGATCTCCTTCTTACACATTAACTCTAGCACTTCACTGACTTTATCCGCATGTTCCAGCAAGCCAGGTAAGTGTTGCAAATTGAGAGCTAGTCTTATGGGATGTATATCAACACCCAAAATGAATTTATGCAACGGATCAACTAAGAATGGAGGTAGAGTAGGTTCTGTTTGTTGCCCTTGTAATATAGAGTAATAAGCTATCTCACTTTGTGGTATAAAATTGTTAATAGTAGCGACAGTGAGATGGTTACCGACAAATGCCCCCATCTCCGATGCAGTGCGGCCTACAGAATTTTTCATAGTTGGTTTTGCTCCTGCATTTAATAATAGTTTACATACATCAGAATTACCCGAAAGCGCGCCAAAATGTAACGCTGTGTAGTTGTATTCATGATTACCAGAATGTACATCAGCCCCCTGTAACAGGTGTAAAGTTGGGTTATTATTTATCAGTCATGGAGACTTACAAAAATTACAGAAACAATAAGCTATTTGCACGTACCCTATCGAGAAGCAGCTGGACCATTTCTTTGCTGCCCTTAAAAGCAGCATGTTGAAGAGCCGTCATTCCATTTTCGTCAAAGAAATTAACGTTTCCTTTATGTTGAGCCAAGTAACGTTTGAACTCTTCTAGATCACCTCTTCCAATAGCGTCAAATATACTTAAATCGACGTTAGAGTTTTCCTCAGTGGATTCCATTTTGATATAAAACTTAGAAGAAGAATCAACAATTCAATAAAAAAACACAGGTAAGCACAGGAGCAGACCGAGGACTCCAAGATTACAGTTTAACGTGTGATATAGATTGGTAACTTGGCTATTGTTGGTAGTATTTGATTAAAAAAAGTGACATCTGTCTTTCTGGAACAGAACTATATACACACAACTAATATGCATCGAAATAAATATAAAATCTAAATTTTCGCTATATTTTATATCGAAACATTGCTTAACTTTAAATACGAATAAAATAAAAATTAGTCAGCAAAAAATATTTATTTTGTAAAATTCATGATAACAGAATTTATCAATAATCAATATTATTTTTAATCTAATACTTACTTTTAAAAAAATTATTTATTTATGGTTAAAATTAGTATTAAATTATTGACTTTTAGAGATATCTTTTTAAATAGTGAGTAATAATTCTAGAAAGATTATTTTTGTCCGAGAAAGACAGATGGGGCTTTTGAAGTCAAAAGTATACATTGCTAAAATCTTTGGTAATTTCCACGCGAGTGTTGCAAGTATAAATTATAACTAGTATTGCAAGGTTTTAATAAGTATAATTTTATTTCTTAATCAATTATAGTGGCAAATACTAATTAATTACAGATAAATGTATGACGTTACATTAATTACTGGTTATTAGAGTGGAATTCTTTGTAATAACACTAATGACTAATAGCTAATCATTCAGCAACGTATATAAGAAATAAAACAAGAACTTACAGTTAAACATTTATTTAAATATCAGTAGTTATAATGGCTGATATAACTTCTGATTTTATAAAACATTACTACGCATTAACATCTAATATTTATTTGAGAATATAATAAGAATATAATTGGAATATAATACTAATAGAAGAGATAAAGATTGATAACCGCTAATAATACTAATCCACTACAATCATTTTGATTATATGAGTAAAACATCTACTTTTTGACTACTACATAGATTTAAGGTTTAAGATACTGTTATACTAAAATATAATAACGTCATAGCCATTCTTCAGTCCGCATTGCCCAGGACGGAGTGAAGGATAGCGTTATGACATAAATAATGTTTAAACAAAACTGATTCTTAGAGCACCCGCCACGTCAAACCTACTTATAACATCTACATATACTTCAGAGATAAATATATTAATAATATATGGGTACATGAACATTTTTAAGTCAACTACATATTACAATTAAGGTTAAATATTTGTGACTACAATGTCTATTATCTACACAGCATTTTGTGTTTTCCTTACATCTACATAATGTATAAAAAAAACCCTGTTATTAAGAAACAAATATCATCAAATCAACATAAGATTATTGGTGTTAAACTTTAGGAAACAAAAACTACATATACGTTATGTATTAAAGTCTCGATTAAATACAATTCTTCTACAGAACGAACATTTACTAATAAACTATTAATATAGAAGAATAAATACTACAATCTATATTTCTACGAGAAATTTCTACAAACTACTTTTTTAATGCATCAAATACACGTACATTAGAGCTACTTCAAATAGGAATATAAACAAAACGTCTACATAGCAAGCAATGAACTCAAACCTATCTATCTACGTAAATGACTAATCCCTAATAGAACTAAAATCAAATCTAGAGCATCCAAAACAAGAAGGATGGGGTAATCATTACTATTATTGTTCCAGCGTCAACCGTATGTTATATTAACATTAAAATGCTTACAATTTTCTAATTTGCTACCACTAACATAATGACGGTTTACTGAACAGCATTTGCTTAACGTTAAAACTTATAAGCAATAAAGAAAGTTAGCTCTAAATAAAATACCTAGTGTCTACCCATAATTACTGTCCACACAGCATCTTTTTATAATAAATATCAATAATATATCATTCTACTGCATCTACTAGAACATCTAATGATTACATTTATTATATTTTAAATATTATAATAAAGAAATAAAAAAGCGCTATACTATTGCTCGAACATACATTCAATTTCCCCTCGACTTTCGTTTGATGCGCCATTCTAAATAAAACCGTTTAAAAGTTAAGATAAATATTGAAATAAAAGAATGATTTAAACATAATAGACGTCAAAGGAGAGTTGTTTTCACACGAGTGTCGGTGCTGCTCCCAGTGGTGGACCCGAAGCAGGGGTTGTAACTGGAGACAAGAACGGCTGTTGCGGACTACTCGGCGTGTGAACAGTAGAAGCTAGTCGAACTCCACCGCTCTCTGACACCACCATGCCGTTGTGAACCGTCCTGTTGCCTTCAGTGTCTGCATATGGGGTCGTCAGTATGCGTATACGCTGGAAGATTAAGTTTGAATTACAATGTTTTATAATTAAAAATTATAAACGAATATTAATAGTAATATAAATACCTCCAGGAAGCTTCCTTTGGTAGTAACAATCTTGTAGAAAGCCACAGCAGGAATGCAAATAACGCTAGAGCCCGCAATCGCCCAACCCAATGCATTAGCCCATCCAGGATACACGTAGTCCTCGTACTGCAGCGGCTCGTAGTCCAAAAGCCCGTATACGATGATAAACAGCAGAAATAGAGGTGCTGCAAATCTCCAGCAAACACGCCAATACGCACCAGGTCGAAAGCCGATCATATCGCGGATGTCTTCGCAAAATCTTTCTGTGCCTTTGAAATGAAAGAATTGCAATTAATATATGAATTATAAAACATAATTGCAGGTAACATTACCTTACCAGTGAGACAAATTAAACATCAAGACAATAAAATGGGATACCATAAATCCAAGAGACGGCTATAGCTTCAAAGAAGACAGCAAATAACATCGAATAACCAGCAGCATATCGATCGAGAAGTTGGAAGAAGTAAAATCCGCCCTTAGTACATGAAGTCAAACCCACGAAGAAATACAAGGTAAAGAGACAAGCCACGAAGATCTCTCGGTGACGCCCTATTGGTGGAAACTCGTCACTCAACGCTGTTATTATTGCTTCGGAACCTCCAAACTGAAACATATAATAAATAGGTAGGTATATCTTCTTACATTACTTCTTCAAAAACTACAAACTAATAGTAACTCACGGAACTATCCAATCCCAATGTCAAAAGCATCATGAAAAATATCAACGCCCAAAAAGTGGAACCAGGCATAGTGGCTATAGCAGCTGGGTAAACGACGAACACCAGTCCAGGACCTTCAGTTGCGACATCTTGAATATCTTTGCCTGAAGCGAGTGCCATGTATCCAAGTACGCTGAAGATGACGAAGCCAGCCACAAAAGATGTAGCGGAATTAATGACGCTCGTCAATAGTGCATCCCTGAAATGAATATTTCGTGTTTGTATTGTGTTCTTTGTAGTGATAGTGAAGGTGAAGTTTTTCTTTAAAAAGTTGTAATTCGGAAGATGATTAAGAAGATTAAGCTACTTACTGATACACATTGTTGTGATACTTATTGTATGAAGCATAAGCGAGAAGTACACCAAATCCAGGTCCCAATGAGAAGAATACTTGCGTCGCTGCATCCACCCATACCTATGCATAAATTGCATATAAAATCACGAATTATCATTCTAACATATAACGTAGTTAAGTTATTTACTTGTGGTTGTGTAATAGCCTCAAAGTTTGGACTCAAGTAATATTGAATACCAGTTGCTGAACCAGGGAGTGTAATGCCACGAACCAAAAGAATCAATAATACAGCGTAAGGAAAAAGAGCTGTGAACCAGACCACCTAAAAACCGACAAAAAATTATAATAACTTTTATATAATTAATGTAATGTTTGATGATCAATGAGTGACCTACCTTGCCAGAAGTACTAATACCCTTCCATAAAGAGAAATAACAAATGATGTATACTGCAAGCAAACACAACGCCATATCCCATTTAATAGGCCCCAAATCGTGTAACCCTTCACTGCCTTGAAGTTCCAATATTGCGCGGCTAAAAGTAAATATAATAAATTATTTCCAAATTCGAATTTCGCCAATAATATTTACTGCTTACTTGAAATACTCTGAAGCGGCCGAAGTAAATTGCGTTGTCTCAACTTTATTAGAAGAATTATTTAAAGTTTCGTTATAACGGAGACGTGTACGATTTGCAGCAATCGGATCCAAAATTGATTCAAACTGTTAAGTAAAATATAACAATAGAATATGAAGCTTGTCAAAGTTAAATCAATCAATATATAAATTATACTAACGGGCCGACAAGAAGCGGTGTTCCATTCATTGTCACAATTAGTCCAAGGTAGCATAGTCGTGAAAGAAGCGAAGAAGAAACGAAGAGCCCAAGCGATGATTACGTTATAGTAGAAGTCCACATAGAATGCTATCAAAACGACGGCATACCCGATACCTAATTGCAATAGAGTCATATCAGTAAAATATTACGCCTTTAAAAGAGTTAATAGTTCATTAAAAGTAATCGCATAGCGTGATAATAGTCCCTACATGGCTTTACTTTTCCATCTTCATTGTGAACTATGTTCTAACTTTATTCCCCCTTAAAATCATATCCGAGCGTAGCCACTCAAGACCTACGTGACAATCGGGTGAAATGAAATCACGAGCATAAGCCGGAGAGCCGCGGTCACAAATCAAGCGGCGCCTTTTGAGAGAGCCCGTATGGAGGCCAGCACTTAAGGGGATCGTGAAATGGTGTCAATTATGGGTGCTAAGTGCGAGGAGGCGCGAGTGGGGGGCGGGCGCGTCTGCCCGACTCACGGACCTATGAATAAATATCAACTCCACTACCTTTTTCTTTTGACAATTTTCTTTTTTTGCAAGTTATGTACTTCTCGTAGAGTCGATCAGGTCATAAGTCAAAATTGTTACGACAGACCATTTCTAAAGCACGTACCAATTTAACCGAGTTAAGCTTTTATACTACACTTTTAAAGATTTTTAAAAGCGTTCTCTACTCCGTTCGTAAGAATTATCTCGAGAATGAATTATATTCCTCGCAACAATGTTAGCTGATTTTCCCGTACAGTTTTATTTAGTTCGAAAACTTTCCTTTAACAAATGTCTCCTTTGTGGCTATAGAGGAAACTGCTCAACTTTGAGAAGGATTTCATTAGGACGAAGATCAAAGCTAAACTTTTAATTACCGATAGAAACATATTATATGAAATACCTTTAAAGAGAGGAACAATACGTCCCCAGCAAGTGATGGCGCCCTTCCGATGGAACTGTCCCAAAGCCAGCTCCATGTAGAAGAGTGGTATGCCGCCCACCACCAGCATAATGCAGTATGGCACCAAGAACGCACCTAGAAAACAACTTTCTGTAACTTAAATGACTTTATTCGGTATACTATTTATGGTTTATTATGATTAACTTGATCCAACGTTGACTTCTGACCCGATAACTGCATAATTGTGAAAAGGTCGGACCATGATAATCAAAATAAACGTGTAAGTAAACGCGTATTCTAGATAAAATTACATTTATTCACAGACCAATTTACTTTTCATTTGAATTGTTAAGACGTCGAGTGAAGCCACTTTCAAAAAGAGGGTGTTCAAATGGAAGATAATTGGTCTATAAGTAGAAAGCCAATTGTTACTCCTTTCACATTTTAAATAAAAATCTTTTACATCTTAGACATTAATTATTTTTATTTTCTTACACATTTTCTCTCATAAACATTTTAAAATCATTGATCATTTTAATTTAAAAAAGTCCGCGCAAAAAAAATATTTCCTTATAGTCCTAATAGTTTAGTTTATGCCGACAATGTATGAACATGTAAACTTTAAAGCTCTGAAAATGTATGTCTAATAGTAGTTGCAATGTAGGTATTTATTTAAAAGTGACAAGAAATGTCACCTTATGTTACCTATTTTTTATATTCGATGCCGGACTAATTGTGAACCTGGACAATTATACTATTGGTCTCTAAGATATCCGCGTAGATATTTATAATAAAAATACTAAATGCGTCCTTTAATGATTAACGGCAGAAAACAAAGAAAGAAACTACCCTCAATACATTATTATAGTTAAAAATAAAACCGATGATGACATTTTTACAAGAAACACTTTTCTTTAAAATAAATTCAAGTTTTGATTTGCTTAATTTAAAAAAATAAGTATATTCAAAATCACAATAAATAATATTTTATATCGTACTTGAAGAATAAAGTTCCGATAAAATCGCTCTACTCCAGAGGGTTACTCTTCCAAGCAGTTAAGCCACGACCCCTCTTTGGGGTGGTAAGCCGGGATCCACTTTATTGCCGGATGCAACAGGTCGCCGATGAATACGGATAAAAGAGCTAGAAATCGGTTTTCAAGGAGTCTTCCAACCCCATGAACAATGAACAAAGATGATGTGTAAAGTGCATCTATTGTGAAATAGTGTTTAAGAACAGAGTTTGATACATTAGAAAAGACATCAAATGTTCGTATTTCGTATACGTTTGTCTCCCCAAACCGACATAATGCACTGTTGTTTGGAGACATTTGACTGTGATATACCGCGGTCTAACTTGACATACGACAAAAATAGAAAAACATAATAAAATTAATCCTGTCTAATCAGATTTTTTTTCTCGTTATATTTTTTAGTTTTGACCTTGCTTCTCTATTATATTAAATTCAATGTTTTCATTGCTATTATTAGTTCATAAAATTTTCATGCAATGAGCAATTTGAGCGATGTATTAAAAATAAAAAAAAATATAAAACTATAGGTATTCTATAATGAAATACAGAAACAATCGTCGTGAATTCCCGACCACTCCTCAGGGACTACCCGGATGATTGGGTATTATGAGATTTCCATCGGGAAGTATTAAATCATTGAATGAGCTCTCTGGGATGGTATTGGAATTGTCTTGGCTATAAAAGGAAATAGATACAGCGACTGCGGTTTATAAGATTTAATATTTCATAAGAGAATGTTAGAATTATTGCTATACGTTTTTATTTTAATTCTAGATAATTACTACAGTTAAAATGTAGTACATCAGTAAATCAAATTCAACAATAATTCCTCATTTGACAAGCAGTCAATTATGCTTCTACACACTTCACATCTACGTTGGCACTTAAAGCAATTTACGGAAGCAATTTTGGATCATACAACAACAGAAATTGAGGTGATATTTCTATATTACTGCCTGTGGCTACATAAATCTGGATAGGTATGTATGGATGATAGATGGAGGGCTCGTATGACGGAGTAGAGTGCCGCAATCAATTAGTGAGGATAATTCGGTAGCCACTCTTGACTTGACCAAGGACTTAATGCGGCTTACACAGTTTATTCATTAGCGATCTTCATATTAGTTTAAGGGAATATCGTACAATATAAATAAAGCGAAGATCATTCATTTGTTCAGCCTGCTAGATGAAATTTCAGTTATAGGATAGGACGACATTGTTGAAGTTAGAATTAATGAGAATAATGATTATAAAATGTCTAACAATAATAATACTAGTAACCTTAATGTAACGACCCTCAATATAACGATTTCCTCGATTTAACGAATTTTTCGAAATCTCCTAGAACTGCCCGTAAGAGCTAATGTAAAATATACCTTTACATTACGAATTTTATTACGAAATTAGGAAAAACCTTATTATAACGAATTTTTAATGTTTGCAAAATCGTTCACTATAACAGGGAAAGCAGATTAGTACCTAGTAAAGCTGAGATTAATATTTTTTTAACCTTATTAAAACGAATCGTAGACTAACCTAACCTCTGTATAACAAACCTCATTTGATATAACGAATTATTTTATGATTCCCATCAGTATCAAGGTTGTACTGTAAATAATTAAAATGTCATGAAAATTAGAGAAAAAAAACATATATATAAACTATGTATGTTGTATGTTATTGATGTATAGTATATATTTATATTTAGTAAATCGTCTCTCCATCTCTTACATCAACTACATTATACCGAATATTCCAAACACTAACTTAATAAACACAAAATAACACTATAATAAACTATTGAAAACTGTTTTAAAATCCATAATAATCTGACAAAACTTGTAGTGTCCAACTAACTGAATTGGCGAGCTCCGTTTAATAGAGCTAAGCAAATTTCCGGTTCGTGTCGAGCAATTTGGACTCCGTTTAAGATCATATTTCATAGAGCATTCTAGAATCGAGTAATAATTAGATCTTGTTCGTGGACCGATCGGGCACTCAGCACCCTACGATGACCCAGACCCCCTTTCCATTAGCTCATAATGATTTTGTTGCTAATTTCTGTTGAGCGTGAAGAGCTAACGCAATTCTGGTTGTTACTATGTTAAAGGGCACGTTTGATAGGTAATTATGGACACGAATCACGTTAGATGTACTCCCGGTAATAAATAGATTTGATCTAGAACACTTTAGAACATTTTGCATGATATATGTATAAACTATTTCTAATTATTTCTTTATTAATGCGACTGCGACCGTTGTTTAGATACCTAGAACAATTTCAACTATAAATATAATAGTTTAAGGTAAGCAGTTGTCATTATTTCATACAAAAATAATATTCGTAACAGTCCTAAACTATTGTATTTAACACTAGAACTACCAACCGGTCAATATGACGGGTTTCAAAAATTTTTCACAAGACTTTTATGTAAAACATTACTCATTATTTTTTGTAAACGATTCCATTTTTTACAATTCTACAATAAATTTATTGAATTATATTTAATACTTTGCAAGCACACGTAAAAATAGATCATATTGACCGGCTGGTAGTTCTAGTGTTAATATTTAAATTCCTTGTTCTTGCTATGTTTTAAAACCCATACCCACTATTAATGTAAAACAAATGCTAGGAAATACATTCGTAGTAAGAAATTCATAATTCGAAGCATTTAAGCGTGCTTAATTTTCATATCCGTTTGGAGAGTATGTGAGATAATGGCGGTTTCCGTAAAGATCAAAAGCATCCTGAGAGACGCGGGAGTGTCCGAGTTTACTTCGCAGACTGCTCTCATTTCCGTTTACAAGTCTTTGTTATGTTTGACATGTGTGTTGGATTCTAGAACAATGTTTTAGTACCACTTCCTAGTTTTCATATTCATATACGTTGTATTTTTGTTTTTAATAAAAACTGATTAATTTGTGCTCAATATTTATAATCTTTACTGTATTAAATTTTTATATTATTGTTACATTGTTTAAACGTAAATCTAATTTGTTTGACGTTTATTGTGAATTATATTTTTATTATGTACTAGCTTTAACTGCGGCTTCGCTCACATTTAAGTCATGAAATAAGTATCAGAGATCATTTCAATATAAATGAATCAATAGGATTCCAAACGGCTGAAACTATAGTCAGTTGGAAACTATAGTAAAAAAATATTTTTTTTAACAAAAAGTATCCTGTTACTTGTAGTACCTCCAAAAATATGTGTACAAAATTTCATGATGATCGGTTAAGTAGTTGTTGCGTGAAAACGTAACAAACAAACTCACATTCACATTTATAATATTAGTAATCTTAAGTTTACGTTTTTGTCTAGTTTCTTTACCACGTATTTTTAATTACTTTTTAACTTATCTATTGATATAGGTTTTCCATAAAATTAAGTAAAAAGACGTTATAGGGCTTAATATCACGTTCATTTGTACGTACATATTTTTAGTACGCTGGCAACTGTGATACTTAAAGTATAGATTTAATAAAATACTGTACTCTTCTCATTCAGTAATTGAATAGCAATGATAAAAGATTGGAGCGACCTTTCTCGCGTTGAAAGCGTATCGTTGCAAGTTAGCGAAGGCGGAGGTGGCTCTTATTTCATTAGGCCTCTAATAGCACCATCCGGAGCGATGTAGACGGTATTATATTATGGAATAGACTTATATTTTTAAGTCAAATTACTGAGAAGGTAATACAGTTCTATCTATACAAATATAAATCAAATCAAACAATACCTATGTATATAATGCAGTTATAAATATCTATTATAGACATTTCAGACTTATTATGTAATAGTTTTATGCTTATAATATGTTAGTGCGTAATGAGTAATTTATATTGCATTAAGCAAAGCTGTGTTAAAACTATTAAGAATATGTACCTATATATAAACATAGAGTATAATGCAGTAAATTTGAAAAGTCATTTAGTAAAGGGCTAGAGAGCCTGTCATCAAAATATATCTGGATGACGGTTTTTCTTTTCAAATAGATATCTATCGTTCATTAAGCTAAGGTTGCTAGCCATGGCCTTCAATAAGAAACATTTCGTATAACGATTCTAGTAGAGGTTACCGTCTACTTCAATTAGTAAATGGTGCATGTAAAGGGCTTGTGCGGAGTCCTTAAGTCGAGTACTTCTACATGTGAGGTGGGAGCTAGTGCAGGTTGTTAACAGGCGATTATGCTCTACTGAACACCACTTCCACATGCACTTCACGCTGAAATCAAGCCTTGTGCTGAACGTATTGTTGAAAAAGCTGTCGCTACATTCATATATAATTATTTATCACTTCTTTATATAACATACAATACACATGTCAAAGTAGCAAATTTGAAACCTATTATTTTCTCTTATAAACTCGACGGTTTAATTTTGTCGCCAATGTAAACAAAGTTGTGATGTCCTAATGATATGCAAAGTCAATTGGCTGTCAAAACAATTGAATTGTTAGTAATGTTCCGATTGTTTCTGAAAAAACGAATTTCGACGTAATCACAATTAAGTGTATTTTTAAGACTATTGAACTCAAACTAAAATGCTCTGTACAAAGGGTTAATGGTTTAAGTGCTTAAATTGTTACATACATATTAAGCTTACGTTGCTTTTAACAATGATCCTCGAGTTATTTTATTATACTCATTGATTGTATATTTAATTATCTCCATAGCCTAATAAAAAACAAAACAGTGTTGATAAAATTTTCATAAATTGGATCACATTCTTTATTTAAAATCATTCCATAGGTCAAATTGTCTTAAATCATATTTCAACAAACGACCATAAACAAATGAACTTTCAATCAGCTGCGACATGCGTGCAAATTATCGTCAATTCAAGCCGCTCATAATATTTAAAGATGTTCGCATTGTTCATTAAGTTATGGGTTTTATAAGCATTTAATGTCGATATTAATCATCATTAATCAGTTAGAAATTATCGATGTGTGTCAATTATTCGATAATGTGATTTCAAATTATGAATTTTAAAGCCAATTTGTTTCAATCCCGGCTTCTAGATCATCAATTTATTTGTAGTAATTATGTCTAAGAAATTTGAAATGACTTATTTATATCCTTATAATTCGACTTTATGTTATCGTGGTTTTATTCTTCAAGTCATAAATCAATAAATGTCAGACCTGCTCACTTACCTTGCTGCGATTGTTCATACAAGTTCATGTTCAATGCAATCAGCTAACTTATAATTATTTTTTTTAAACATTTTGATCTCAGCTCTAGAAGAAAATTATATGATGTACGAATTATAAGTACATTTAAAAACTTGTATTTTAACAATATATTATAAATCGTTTGAGAGAAATTTAAAATTGTATTTAAGTAAAGAATCTCACCCCCTCCATTCTTGTAGCAGAGATAAGGGAAGCGCCACACATTGGCAAGATCGACGGCGAACCCGATGACTGAGAGCAGAAAATCCACTTTCTTCCCCCATGTTTCGCGTTCGCCGCCGCCAGCACCAGGCGTTGGCGTTTTCAATGCCATGTTACTGCTTCCGCACGCGGCCCACCCTGCCGGAGACACATTGGTTCTTAAAATTTTTTTTTTTAAATTTGAGATCACATTTCCTTGAATTTTCATATCTTCCATAAGTACCAGTAAGATTTCCACTCACTAATTCATTAAGAAAAATATCATTTCAAAATATCGTCATAATATTATTAATTTGACGAATGTGCAGCGCCAAGACAAACCAATACTGGTTTTTGGCGCCAAGGCAACAGATTGTAATATTTATTTAAAAATAAACGTTTTATTTATTATTTAAGTTATTACAGTTACTGTTATTCTACCTATCACAAATTTAAAATCCAAATTTCATATGTTTTAAATCTATGTATTCAATAGAAAACTTACGCGTGCTTCGATCGGACAATTCCATTTTCAAACTTTAATACGAGATCTTACCGCACATGTCCAACCACATTACATCACTAACGGAAAATAGGTTTATTAATTCACCTCACTACATATATTTTTTTCTGCATTACCGGCTATCCTTGGAAGTGGTTTATGATCATTCATTACTAATATATGATTTAATTTATTTATTTATTTAGTTATTAGTAACTTTATTATTATTGTATCAAATTGTATTTAGTTCAAGAGCATAATAGCCTTTACATAAATGGACTTAAGGATTAATATTCTATGGATGCGCATTACAGCTGCGCAAGTAATTCGTGTTTGTTTGGTGTAATAAATAAAAAAAACAAATAATTTCTTTTATTTTCACGTATATGAGTGAGATTGATGACATGACATACAAAAATAGAGTCGTAATTAACTAAAGTTCCATAACTAAAATTTTTTAATTAATTTTTTTTCTTCTTTTTTTTTTAACATATAGTTATCAATCAACGATATTTAATTAATGTTTATAGTTATTAAAATAAATTATTCATAGTTTTTTTTTATAAGTGACATTCAAAACGGCTTTTTCAAAACAATAAATAAAAACTAAATAAAAAACGATTACAGATAATTGTAACTTATACCTTAGTTTATAATTCATTCAATGTTTCATTATTGAATGAATTTAAGAAATAAATTTCAGAAGATATCTAGTGATTCGCAAACCACCGTATAGCCGAAATAGCTCAGTTGGGAGAGCGTTAGACTGAAGATCTAAAGGTCCCTGGTTCGATCCCGGGTTTCGGCAAAAAAGTCATGTTCTACATCTTCTTTTGTAAATTTTTTCTTTACTCTTTATTTTGACTACTGTACTAAAAATGCTTGTGCATTAACTTTTTTTTTTATTATTTTAATATATGAAAATGTACTTATACAAATAAAAATAATAATGTAATTCTAAGAAATCTTAATATACGGATTAATATTTTTTTCTCTTCTTTTTTTTAAACTGTCTATTGAATTATCTTTAGTTCAAGTATACTTCTATCTAACTCATGATTTTATCATAATTTTTACTAGACTATATAGGGACTAAAGCGGATAGCAATCATGAAATATATTCAACTTCCCACCAGCCGAAATAGCTCAGTTGGGAGAGCGTTAGACTGAAGATCTAAAGGTCCCTGGTTCGATCCCGGGTTTCGGCAAAAAAGTCATGTTCTACATCTTCTTTTGTCAATTTTTTTTATATATACTTTTATTTTGTACACACATTTCATATTAATCATATTTTAAATTAAAAATCACTCTTGGATATCTTGCTACAAGATTTTTTGCATCTATTTGCTTTCACCAGGATCAATTATAATTAAATTGAAAGGAATGTTTATTAGGGATGCCTATTAAAATATGACCGTAATTTTTTAAAAAGTTTATTAATATTGATTTTAAAAAATACATTAAATTATTTATATCAGTTGTGTTTTAAAAGAATGATTTAGTTTGTTAAAAAATGCTCTACATTAACGTTGTAGGGATGCTGGAAGGTAGAGGTGAGCGCTAATGTCAAGTTTTTCCCTCGTTTTGGAAAAATCGTAGACTATACACGCTCGCACCCACGCGCGCAAGTCATAATAGAAATGATAGGAAAAATACACAGTTTAACTATATTTGAAAATAAGAAAATAAACAATAAAGATTATTTATAGTTTATTTTTTATATTATTCTTGTTAATTTAGTATTAAAGTAGTACTTATATGACGGACGACTAGAAATTCTTTTGACGATGATGTTTCGAAAGATTCAAAATTATAACATCAAATCGTCAATGGAATAAAAGAGAACCATTATGTTGAATTTGGAAACAATAGCAAATTCACAGATATCTTCAATTTGACATTGAATATTAAATTAAAATAAAAAGAAATAATCGGGTATTCATTATTAATTAAACATTTTGGAGATCAAAAAGATCGTAACTATTGATTTTAAGGAAATATAAAGTTTTATCCACTAATCAAAAAATGATCAAATGCTTTGAAGATTTCCTAATGTAAGAGGCATGATCAACACTTGTGGTTATAACTAAAAGCTTCCATCTATCGGAGCATACCGTTTATGAAACTTTATCGAATATAGAATCTGACGCCATTTCTCTTCCGATATACACTTAAGATCCCGTATGTCTTTTCTTAATCTATCTCCGGCGAATCCATAACAACAATCTTCGCCTCCAGAATTACCAATAAAGTGTCCAGAAATTATCTTGTATTAAGGCAAAATCACCATCTCCAGTATTTGAGGTAAAAGGCACACCATACGTACTTTTTTAATGTATCATTCAACTCCATTAAATAATATTGCCCTGAATATATCTTTCTCCGAATCATATCCACACGTTGACTCTACCTTCATTTAGCTTAGACAAAACCTGGATTAATCATAAATACCACACGACTCGAAGCATTATCATTCCAATGTCGGTAATGATGGCTTGTAGATTGATGGTTTTTTGCGCTTGACGTAGTTTATCGGAACTACTTAGAGACTGATTTTGACTTTAATAGCTACTTTGTATGATTGGCAAATATATATTTTTTTTTAGTATTTGTTAGAAATGCTGTTAATGTACATTGTATATCTACTATGTACACATTGTTTAATGCAATACGTTGTGGTTTTTCTTTTATATATATATTTTTTTATTATAGGGTAAAAACTTGCGACATTTCCAATCTTTATGTGAAGATTAGCTTCTTTAAAAGAGAGAGTACTATTTCGCAGTTTATTTTAAAAATAATAATAATAATAACTCTTTATTCCACACATTATGAGAAAATAAAAAAAAAAACAATAGGCGGCCTTATCACTGAATAGTGATCTCTACCAGGCAACCAACCTTTAGGTAGTAAATCGCGAATTTAATTGGGGTTAAGGGTGCAAAAAAAAACAAAATATAATAATATATACAAATGAATTATAAAAATATTACAAAAATATACATAAATACATACATATACTACTAAAATATAAAGTGCTATAGATAGAAATATCTATAATAATATAAATGATTTGATAATTATCATCGCCAACAATACCTAATCAAGGTTGATGAATGAAAGGGGAGTAATCCATTAGCGTGACCACAATGAAGAGACAAATATCATGATCATGTACGCCGTCCTTACTGGGACACTGGGAACACTCGACCGCAATACTGGACACGATAGGGTTGCTACAACAATTATTTTGATATATTTATATTGTCAAGCGAAATACGAATACGTTTTACGTCTCACTACGATCACGTTGGGTGCAAAACTTTGAACTGTAGGATTAAAATACGATTAATGCAATAGTACGCCGCATAAAGTCTTTGAAACTAGTTATTTCGTGTTCACGATTCTTCTAATCTAAGACATCTATTATAATACTTTAAAATGTATTTAATAAATAAATAATAAAACAGCATTTATGAATAATATAACAAAACAAAAGAAAATAAAACAAATTCTTTTTATAAATATCTATAAGTATGCTTAAAACTACTTTAAACTAAATTGTCATCATCCCAATCAATGTCAAAAATTTAATCAATCTCAGACAAACTAAAAACGTGTTATTTCAACTTAAAATAGATGACCGAGGTTTAATTTCGTTTGGAGAGCCCCTGACCCGTCATGCGCTCGAAATCTCATCGTTTCGGCGGTGCTCCATGAAGTGCTTGTCAGAATCATGAACGACCGCGTACTAATTTCAGCTTAAAAACCTTTACGTCACCAATCCGTTGAAGCACTAGACTTCTATTATCAATTGTGCCTTTATATTTTATTTAGGAAGCTGTTTCATTTTAAATATTTTACTTTTTATTCTAATTACGAAATAGCTCGAATGATTTTTTCGCGTTTATTTCCATTATTTTAAACGGGCATTTCTAACAGTCTGCAGCAGTGGTCGAATCGGACTTACTCACGAACCGGAACGTATTTCCTTTCAAACCTTCTGACTGATACACTGACAGAAAAAAAATCTAAATTTAAGTAATTTTTTTCTTATTTCAAAAATTTTTGGGAGGGGGGATGACGGACACGAAATCGGAGAGTGAGTTGTCACTTGGTACGCTTTATTTTTTAAACTAAAAATAAGTTTTTTATCAAACCGGAACGATGTAAGGAGAACTTACAAAGGTGCCGGTCCTTTTCGACCACTGGTCTGCAGTCATTGTGATCGCGGTGAGACTGATTAAGGAGAAAGGAGAACTGTCAGATTGATAAAATGACAGATGTCACAAAGATACTAGAAATAGAGTAAAGAAAACTGCCTACCTACCGGCCAAATGACTGCATACCTAACATTTTAAAACGCTTTAAAATTTCAGAGTGATAGTTTAGTGAAATGAGCTCTCCCGTCTTTCAATATTAGATTACTTTCTAAACGTCTTTAGGTATCTATTATTAATTGTTTATCTATTAATGTGTTATTTAACTATGTAAATATGCCAATTTTTTAAATAAATTTAAAATACATAAACCACTTAGGCTCTTTGTGGATTATTATGATATTTTATGTTTTTTGTTTATTTATTTAATAGGTCGTTTCGAATACATTACAGCCATCTTGGTCGCGGCGATACGATGACTGCAAAGCTTTCGAAACGTCCTATTAAATAAATAAACAAAAATGCGATTGTAAACCATTAAAACCTAAGACAACACTATGCGTTACTTTATTAAAGAACTGCATTGCTAAGACTTCAAAATAAAGATCAAATCAAAAAAATATATTATTTTTATTCAATTATACATTTTCACGTGCTAGATACCTAATAGGAACTTATAGGGATATATTGAGTGATTGAGGGGGTGAATATTTCATAGTTGTAAATTAACCTTTTTAAATTGCGTTTTAATATTTGTTAATAAAGTTCACGGATTAATGAAACTAGTAGAATTTTAATTATCAATGATGAACATTTTATATCAAAAAGTGCTCCAATAAGGCATTATCATGTAAATGTTTTATGATGATTTACATGTAGATACGTAGTTACTATGGTAATATAAATAACTTAAGTAATTATTAAAAATATATATATTAATAAAATCAAAATTACTAGTAATTGCAGTTTTTCTTTATTTATATATCTATGTATATAGAATATAAAACAAATGAAATATATTTATTATTATAAAGCAATTACAATAAATATTAGCGGAGATAATATTTATCAGAATTTAAGTTGCTTTTTTAAAAATTTAAATTTGAACGTTGTTAAAATACACGTATCACAATAAACCGCGTAATCTTTTAGATTAATTGTTATATAAACCATGATTGTTTATATGTATTTATTTATATTTTATATTAAAGAAAAAGTTCTGCATACTTACGTGCGGTTCGGCGGGCGCAGTACTCGCGCCATGTCCGCGCGATGCGCTTCGCTCCTGATGAATGCGAAGTGGCTGGCTCTCTCTCGACTTCTTCCCAGCGCAAGAAGTGGGCGATACACTAATACTACCACGCCTATTGCAAATTTAACCCATGAATTCTACAAATAATGGATAAGATACCTTTTTTGTTTTAAATAAACCATGTTTTAACGCGTAATAAACTAAGCAACCGGGTCAGCCAACATAGCGGCAAATAAAGCATCTATTGTTATTGACTATTGGCTTTCTACAAGCTTCGACGCTATCTCCGTCTACCCCCCATTTGAATTATTTTTATAAATACACATTTTCTAAGAAAACAATTAAACAACTCGATCGTGAAGTATAAATCTAAAATATTGTCATTGCCTACATTTTTTAACTATAATATATAAACAAATACCACATCAATTTCATGACATGCCTTAAGGTTTATTTCTGGGCGTGTAGAGTTTCAGCTAGGCGGCGTTCAACAACGACACGCCTATCCAGAGAAGAGCTTTGAAGCATACCGTCCAAGTCAATGTAATTAGAGTAAAAGATGCTCTCAAAGGACCACTTCTATAGGATTACAAGTCCATCTAGGTCTCCTAACTGAATACTAAGTAGATTAGAGATATATCTAAGTATATACATGTTGCTATATTAAACAAAGAATCTGTTTGTGTTTTCAAATTCATATTCGAAAACTTTATTTATTGCACGTCACACTATAACTACAAGGATATCATAACATTCGGTTAGGGCAGTGGTCGGCAAAGTGCGACTCCAGAGCCGCATGTGGCTCTTTGGCTTCTAAGTGCGGCTCTGGCCCAAATATCCATGGAAGGTGCAATATATTTTCATTTAAAAAAACCTTGGTAAGAAAAAAAATACATATTATTTTAATGAATTTAAATTCTTTCCAAGGAGATGCAAGCACATTGTTCGCATTCGTATGAAATTCAGTTTTATTTAGTGTAATAAAAGTTTACTAAACAAGCAGATTTGGCTCCCAATTTTATTTTTAATTGTTGTAATGTTCATATTTGGCTCTTTGGCGAATAAGTTTGCCGACAACTGGGTAGGGCACAGCAAAATATTACTATAAAAAAAACCTTTAATCAAACATTTAAAGTGTTATAAATTGATTACGTAATTATAATACGCCAATATTATTTTTCTGAGGTTATTCGTAAACATAATGCAATTAATTTAAAAAAAAAACTTTATGCAGTTTTCTAATGTTTTTATGTTAGTTAATTCAATTCGATGTTTCTGAAATTGTACAATGATGTTTGTGGTGAAATGAAAGTCAATTTAATCAGAATAAACGTTATAGATAGTAAGCCACTTATACATACCTAATACGGATAAATAATTTTCTTGTTAATATAAGTAGGTATTAGTTATAATAGCGACATTAACTTTACCTGGCAACTTACATTAAGACAGGAAATAATGCAGAATGAATCCAAAATTGAATAATAGGCAGACGACAGAAATACATAATATTATAATAATAGCATACAATAAACATTTATATATTAAATACTATAAGTAGCGATAATATCAATTTATTTACTTATTTATTTAATCGGAAGAGTTGCTATCAGAGGCGGCTCGTCCTAAAGAGCGCTGGTGCAGTGCACTTCCACGAAAATTACAGAACTTATATTACAGCGGCGTAGATGTAGGTAATATAATATACTATTGTATAGGCATAGTGGAATAGAATGAATGTAATGTAAGGATAGTATGTATTATGAAGAAATATAGATTACTTCTGTAATTTTCGTGGGAGTGCACTGCACCAGCGCTCTTTAGGACGAGCCGCCTCTGGAGTGGGAGCTTGTACAGTTAGAAGACAATTAAAGCAAAAGTTTTTGAATAACGAATAATAGACTACGGGGGAACGCTAAGGACGAGATTAGATGCTGAGCGGAAAATGAGGTCATGAGAATAAACTGGAAACTGGATTGAATAGTAAAGAGAGAGTATGAAAATTATGATGGAAATTATCATGTATTAAAGTTTATATATTTATAGAATTATGGGATGGATATTAGTTTCGGAGATCATGATCAGTTGATAAGTTAAGTATTTCTTTTAATTTGCAGCATATGTATCGTAGGCTTAAATCATTGCATTTTAATAGTAGTCTGGCATATGACCTCACTTTATTTGCTATTAAACTAGCCTGTAATCAAATGTCTATGCAACAATCAGTGCCGGATTAAGCCAGCGCGAGGTCTGTAGCAAATTCTGTCAAGGGGCCCTTGGTTCTCAAATTTAGGGTATTAAATAAAACAAAACTGTTACAAATAAACTTTTCTGGATTTAATATGGGCAAATTTAGAGATAACACTTTCAATATCCACTTCTTTAAGCAAATCATGCTCTATATTCAACAAAGTGAGATGATCATGCGCGAGACATGCGAGATATTTTACGCTCCTATCTAAATTTTTTATTACGGTCAGACAGGCGTTGGAGCGCGGGGTCCTCTAATTCGCGGGGCCCATAGCATTTGCTACTCTTGCTACGTGGCTAATCGGGCACTGGCAACAGTCACATCCGAAAGGAAACGTATATTAAAATCGTAGAAATCATTATTTGATCGCAAGTGACATATTCGTACACAAAAAAAAATTGAAATACATTTAGGGCAAGTATAATGGATGAGCTATATACTTACGTGAACCTACAAGCATCAACCAAAATTATCTTAAAGAAAATGAATAGCATAAAACCGTCTACTTTACGTATCTATTATATTCTATTTCATATGAGCTGTTCACTGCTTAAATTGATTCACTTCACCAGTTACATAAAAATTATAACATTATTTTTTGTTTATTAATATTATTCTTAAATAAAAACTACATTTAATAACTAATACAATATTTATTTAAATTCACATTATAAAGGGAATTTTGTGCAGTAAGTGACTCATTCATTAAGAAACAATAAAGTTTTACTTAAATATACATATATATATTCAATTATAAGCCTAATTAAAAATTATTAATAAGTCTTCGTCAATTAGTTATTCAGTTTCAATCAAGTTATTTCTGACGGTTTTAAATTCTAATGCTTAGAAAGTGTTTTAGAGGTGTGAGTGAAACCATGCCTTCTTATTAGGGATTGTACTCGAGTATGAGAAAGAAAGCGAATAAAAATAATTTCGATATCAAATATACTATTTGTATAAGTACGAAAACTTATAACGTTAAAAATGTGACAGATATTATTATATATTTATATTCAATTAAAAATTTGAAACAATAGATGCGTATTCATTGAAAAATTCTGCAGTTAATTCGATAATATCCATAAATGCACATATTACAAGTAAAAATTAAATCCTATAATGTGGAATGATACTAATATTTCTTAGTGATATTTTTATTTTTTTAAATTATGGTATTACAAAAAAAAGTAGTCTATGATAAGATATAAAGTTGTTACGTCATGTATCATGTACATATCATATATCGTAAAATATGTATTATCTACGTTGTTCGTATTATAATACTAATATCAATATTAATATCAGTGATACGTAAACGAATATGGATATATTCGTCAACCTCTAGAAACGATCGACCAATCAGAGAGCAACAGGCAGACTTCATTAAAATGTCGCTCGCAGTTTCTTTCTCTTAATTAGTTATAATATTCATTTATCCGCAGATTATTCTTTCTCCGAAAAACGCTCAGCTAAAAACTAGTTTCGTACTAATTTGTTAAGCGTTTTTTAACGCAAAAGAACGTGAGGTGAGCTAATATTTTGCTAACATATTGCTTTTACTTGATGACATATTCAATCGATTTTATTTGTAAATAAACACCAACCCCACTTACGTTTCATTCTTTACTGATAAAAGTTTTAACATATCTGTGAGTTAAGTCTGTAATTAGTTCTCTTAATAGTATAAATTAGGCTTTGAAATACGTTCTAAAGTGCAATATTGTTGCTCTAGCCATGGGCGACAATGTCCCAGATCCGTGTGAATGCATAGAGGCGTGGAATCAGGAATTCGTGATGCGTCGGCTGATCAACTTGGTAAGTCATTATAATAAAAGGAAATAGCTTATCACTTTGGCATTGTATGTGTTGATACATGCATATGTTGGTACGTGGTGGGCTTGTGTATTATGTTTCAACTCTGTTATCAGTAATTTTTATTGTTGTGAATTTTAATTGGTACGACATAATTTTGAAACGTTGGATATAGTTTTTAATCTTTGCAACCATTACTGTGTTTTAAAACTTAAAACTGTTGTTTGTTATGCCCTTTATCGAGTCTGATGTTTTTCTTCTTGATCCTATAAAATATTGCATACTCTTAAATTATATATTACTATAAAACATTATTTTTTACTAGTTCATGTAATACATTAATCTTTCACAATTCTGGCATAATATTTCAATAAACAAACCACAAGAAGCAGAAAGAACAGAAGAATCATAAATAATAATTATTTTACACAGATACGTCAAGGCCAAACGTACTGCACTGACACTGACTGCAGCGATGAACCCACGGACTTGCAGCTGCCATCATATGATGCAGGCTCATGGTTAGGCCTCGCTATGCTGGCCATGGTATTTCTCTGGTTCGCTTTGCGCCCAAGACGAAACCGTGTTATGGATGTAGCCAAGCCTAGACCACAAAACAGTGAGGTAGTAAATTGTCTACCCTAACTTTTATAGTTTACCTTTTGAACTAATAGATTATCAGTTCACTCCAAAAAATATTTCTTGTAAATTGAAACAAATAATAAATAGAAATTCCTTGTTATTGTTTTTTTTTTTCAAAAGGGATAGTTAATAAATATAATATTTTGATATACCGACTAGTATGGGTATCAGAACAGACAACACTCATAAGCATGCATTTCTAGGACCGGGATGGAGCCCCACCACCACCAAGGGTTTAAGTGCAATATTGACCTGCGAAGCTGATTACGTTTACCAGATAAGTACTAAAATGTTTTATTGTAAAGAATTAAGCTGGGTTCACATGATAACCTTAACAACTACATAAGGATACCTATACTTATTTATATGTACATAATCATGTGACTGCTCCTTATCATGTAAACCTAGCTTTGATACGAGAATGTTTCATTCCATGATGTATTGTGCTTATGTAGAGAGCAACTTTTATCCATTAATTGAAATATACATAAATGTTTAAATTGTTGTGTAATAGAGCAAATAGGTCACAAAATTGAGATCTGATTGAAGTTCATGTCTTTAGACTATAGAATACCCTTTTAGGTGAATTTTAAAGCTTCTTAATATATTGAATTATTAATATTATCTATTTATGTCTGCTTATCTATTGTGAATTCTTAAACTTTTAAGTAAAAATTATGTAGGCAACGTCAGAGATTGTAATTTAATGCTTGTTACAAAAAATATATATATCTGTGATTTATTTTAAAGATCTTTTTTCTTTCGATTATGAAAGAAACTATGCAATTACACTAGTAATTGTATAAAATCATTATAAATGATTTTTATAAGCATAAAAAATACAGCACGTATTATAGTTTTAATTTTTCTTTGGCTTGGGATATACAAAATAATATAGTGTTTAATGTGGATAAATAAAGTGAATATTACATGTAAAAATATCTTTTATTTGACAACTTACATTTAAAGATTAGAGCAACTTATTCTTTAACCATCTGCAAGAAAAACATAAGAACTCAGCTGTCATTCAGTATGTGGAGTTTTCACTTGTCTGTATGGTACAGATGAGTCATTATGAGGCCAAGACATCTGGACCCCAAGTTGTTCACAATGTGAGTTTCACAGATGGATTTTGGAATCAATCTATCGAACTAATGGGTTAATGGCAAAGTGACTGTAGTGTAAAGTATATTCTTAGGCATAAATTAAAATTATCTTCGAGCTAAGACATCTTTTGCTATTTTTACTCAATACGTTCCATTCTAATGGTGAATGCACAAATAATGACAACTATGTTTATTTATTTATTATTAAAGTAAAAGAACAGCATGCTTTTCAATGGTCCCACACTAGGCAATGTCTTTCACGTGGGACTCATATACATTCTGTTCAGTTAAATCATTATGAGGGTAGGCAATGAAAGCTTAGATAAAACTGTACAGTTAAGACAAAGTTTGTAGCCAAAAACTGAGTATTTGGTCAGTGTTGATGGATCATCTGAAAATCTGATTAGCTGTTAGTCTTTCATGTGAAAGAGTTCTTATTACTGTAATCTACTTCATTGTTCTAGGTGTAATTAAATCAAGCAGATGCGAATAAGTTATTTCGTCCATTCTTATTGTAATCCATCATAATAAAAAGTATCCTTCAAAAGAGAATTCATATATTCTCCTCTTTGCAATTTTTTACACCACCCTTTGTTTCAAATGTACAACTCCAATAATTGTACCACAGACAGATTGGTATGGCACTACTGTAGTATGTTTTTTATAAGGAATTTCTTCAACGTTCCACTTCACCTATATATATATTACTATCATTTTTTTTTTGGACTGGAATAAAAAAATACAACGCATCAGCCATAGTTATCAAGAGGATAATACATAACTATAAATATACGGAAACCATAATAAAGAAAAAGCATTTCTTTAAACCGCATTAAATCTTTGTAGGAGTTAAAATATTTACATCAATCTACAAAATATAAAGCTAAATATACTTTATTGTGGATATAATAAATTTAACAAGTGACTACATATATATATGTAGCTAATATCATAAACTAAAAGAAAGTTGTGTCATTCTTATATAAAAAAAAATCTCGGATAAGACCGATTATTGCTAATTTTTGTCACATACTTTTAAAACAGTCTTTCAAGCAAGTCCTAGTTTTGGTATTTTCTATGAATCATTAATTCTGTCTACTTCATTTTTCACCCTCTTCAGCATACCACTCATTCTTTTATATGTTCCAATACTTTCTGGTAGATTTTCAAAATTTATTACATCGCATATGTCTTTTGAAAATTTGTCTTCACTCGGTAAGTTTGCATTTGAAAATGCATTAATGATTGGCGTTCCGAGTAACGTCGATTTAACTTGACCTTTATCTATAGATTTATGTGGTGTACTTTGTGGAGTTATAGCAGACTCTACATCTTCTTTTACTGGAGATTTTGCTTCATCTAAAGATTTTTGTGGAGAAGTTAATGCAGATGAACTTCCAATATTCTCGCTTTCTACTACTGGAATAGGGGATGCTGACGTTGACCCAGTATTATCATTCAATGCTTCCATAAGAACTTTTTTCTTTTCTTCCAGTTCATCCAAACTTAAATCTATAACACTAGTGTCTGAATCCTGGAATAGAGAATTGCTCAAATTATGTATTGGTATAATATAATTAATTGTTTCAGGCGTTACTTTGCGGAAATCCATATTAAAGGAAATTAAAATTATTTTGCTTATAATTCCCGCTACATTAGGTCGATGAAGGAAAATAACCTTCACCAACATTCAATAACTTGTCTCTACGCGTTTCGCCACTTCACGTGGCATCATCAGGATATGTGTGGTCGCTACTTCGCTTCGACTTTTTTAAAAAAAGTTAGTCATCGTTTAGTACCTTTTATGACCACCCTCCTGTTGCTAGAATACAGTCCATGAGCGGAGACAACTGCTACCATAGACAGATTTTAATATCACATATATTATACTTACATTACATTCATCAATAACAATCATATCTTTGCTGGTGAAGTGACTTGAATTATTTAGTGTTGACGAGTCTTCGTGGTCTGATGGGCATGCGGCCGGAGGGGGCGGAGGAGGAATGGGGGGCGCATCATCAGGCAAAGGGGGGAGAGTTGGAAAGTCTGGTGCATCTGAAAAGTATACAAAATAATGACAATATTGTAAGTAGAACTTCTGGAAATAAATTCAATTACTTGCATTACAATCATACAATAAATTGTACCTTCTCCTTCTTCTAACTCCATTTCAACTTCCCCTCCGCCCTCATTGGATTCATCTAATGTAGCACTCGGAAACAGTGAGAGCTTTTTACGTTTATATGCCTTCATAGCGTTTGGTGCTAGCACTTGCAGCATGTTTAATTTGCTGTCCTGTTCAGACATTGGGGGGAAACCATAGCGTTCCCCCTCCTGCAAGTTACACAATCCTAATGTTATTACTTGATCTTCTATGTCTTTTCAAAACAAATTGGCAATGCAGCCTCAGCTTTAAATAAAGAAACATAACAAACCCTGGCTAAGAATACAACAATATAATAAAACATTAACCTCTACATATTTAGATCCAAGTGGTACATTGAAGCCAGGATAATCCACAATTTTCTTGATGTCAAATTGATCTTTGCTACCTGGCTCTACAACTTCCCCTTTCTCTTCATCTGGATCTGTTATTTCTTGACCCTAGTAACAAGAATTATATATATATACACTATTTTATGTTATCGCTTTTGCACTCTGCCTAATGTCTAACTTGGGAGTGATCTGTTAATGGTAACAGTTGCTACCAGAAAAGAAACGTATACATGAAGCAATCACCTCCACTGTGAATGCTTCATAAAACAGTTTTGCATTATATTGTCCCCTAAACAAACCTCTTTATACAATGTAAATATAAAAAACGTCTTACTAACTTTAGAATCAAACAATGTTATTCCAGAATGGCATATCCGTGCTTCCTCCAGCCAACCAGGTGGGTAACCTAGCATTCTCATACGATATATGTATGTGGGTACTTCGTGGCTTTGTAAATGCATTGCATAACGAAGTGGTCTTGAAATCCTGCCAGGCACCAAGTGGCCAAATCTCTGCTCATCTTCTGTGTGGTATCGGCTGAAAATAAAAAGTAATTTTAGCCAATATATATCAAAATTAAGCCTTTTCAAACATGATATTATATAAAATTGTTTATATTTTTTAATATTATTTTAATTAGCATTGTAGTTGCTTTTGATATGTTAAATTAATAACAACAAACCATTAACGCGACTGTAAACTGAAACTTAAATATATGTAGTTGTAGTGACTTGAAAGTTTGAAGTTTCTACTGAGCTACCATTGGATGGAGTATTTTAGGTATTTACATACCCGATCATCCTGTTGTTGATCTTCGCCCTTCGGTTCTCTGCTATCCTTGAAAGGGACTTTGGTTCTGTGCAATCTTTTAATGAATGAGACCCCTGGCAGTTAAAACATGATCCTCTTAATCGTTTTATTTCTTTAGAAGAATCTTGTTCCTGTGTGACATCTTGAGCTAACTCTGATGTTACCTGAAATATGAAGGTGAGAAAAATATAGAGTATGAGGATGAAATGTTTTTGTTTTAATGTACATATACAAGTATGTCATAAAGTTTATTTTACATTTAGAAAATGTTTCTTGGACTTACTGACACCTTGCTTGGAGACGAAAATGAGGTATTATTACTCCACTGGCAAAATATTGAATTCATTTGAATTTACTTACTTTATTTATTTGAATTTACAAGACATAAAAGGTGTCCTGGGTCTTGTCGGAAAACACGGACAATGAAAGTTAGCAGTAGCATAATTGCTGGCAGAATAATAAAAATACTATTGCACAAGTTCAATGATGACCACAAACCGCTGGCAAATATTTTTGCATGTACTTTCATAATTAATAGATCCCAATTTTGTATGTAAAACAGTATTTACAAAAAAAGTTGGATCGGTATTTTCTATGGGTATATTGCACCATTTTCATTCACTCACTTTATGCTGTAGAGTGACCATCATATTAATAATTAAATTCAGGATTTATAAAAATTAATTTGAAAAAGAAATCTGACTGACGGACTCTACTAATGATTCTTAATACCACATTTTTGGCTCCAAACATTTAACTGAATCAATTGTATATATTAACAAAGCAAACATATAATACTGAAACCTGTAATACTATATTTTCAATATATTCAACTGTTAACTGGGAATCAAAACCAGCACAACACAGATATAGGCTGTCTCTGATTAATTACAGTACATATTAAATTTAAAACATACCCGACTATAATGTGGTATATCATCGATTGTTTTCTCCGGGTCTGTATCTACAAAAAATAATCCATCTTTTTCTTGTGTAACTTCATTCGGAACTTCAGGCCAAATGTCTAGTTCTAAATCAGTCTCTGATTCTGACCCTGTCCTATCTTTATTGTCACACTTTATTATACTTAATATGAATTCCTTTATTTTATTCTTGTATGCCTTCGCTGTTCTTTTGTCTTTGAAATGTATAGTCATCAGAGGTGGCTTATTTTTACATCCAGATATTTCCATACTTGACCCCAAACTGCCTTCCGAATCAAGCACCACATTTCCATTAAGATTGTCTTTAATCTCCTGTGATGATGTATCGGAATCATGAATAATTATATTATCGCTCAGAGTTACCTCCGATGATAGTTGACTTTGCGAAATGTTGACAACTTCTTTCCCTCCATTACGAATAATTGGCTCCTTTTCACGTATTTCAACTACTTCATCGCCTGAGGACTCCAATTCAACGACTTGTATAGCTTTTCTTTGTTCTTTGAGTTTATGAAATCGTTTACTAACTGATGGACATTGTTTTTTGCTATTTTTTGCAGGTTTCTCCTCTTCGCTGCTGGATTGTATGTCTTCGCTGTCAACATCCAAAATTATATCATTAGCGTCTGCTTTTCTCTTAGACATGATATTTAAAATACTGTCTCTATTATAACATTATATAATTCATAAACCAATTTAAATTATATTTTGTTATGATTACTCTTGAAAGGCTTTTCGAGGTTATATATATTTTTGTTATAATTATTTACATGAAGAGCAAAGCTCACTAACTATTCAGTGACAGATGTCTGTGATTAAATTCAAATTATTTCTTAAATTAAACTGGATTTAATAGAATAATAATATTTATATTTAAACTATGGTATATTTTATCATATATCATTAACAAGTGTGACCAACGCATTAATATTTTATCGTATGCGCCCAACTTATTTTAAAAAAACAAGAGACGTCGCCTGCTGCGTGTGAGGTTATTTTTATTTTCTCATTTGCATAGGAATTTTGCAGGTATAAAGTTATTTATATGAGAAATGTCGATACTATTTAGAAGTATTGCACACAATGCCAAAACATACCGTAATGAAGTACAAATCTCGTTAATTATTAGCAGGAAACTGAGTATAGTACCTTCCCTGTACGGTAAGTGTATCGATACTATCATCAAAGCAATTTTGCCAACTTTTTCTATTAAGTACTTTTAACACTGAACACATAATATTGTAGATGGAGAGCAAGATCCTGCTCCTAAGTTTTTCTCTCCCAATGTTCAAATACTTTTGAAGCGATTAACACGCCCAGATGTTGATAAAATTTTTCGCAAAAGAACAAATCGAGGACTTGAAGTACTGAGGGCACCGAGATACAAATTTCTGACTGACGAAGAACTCCAAAAAGAATTAATGATTGTCCACAAGAAAGCAGATCGTTTATTGCAAATGCCACCTGTAGTTAAAGTTAGTATATGAAATTATAATATGCATTTGTTATATACAGAAATACTTTATTAGTAAGTAATTTACATAATTGTATTAAATTTTTACAACCGTATTAAGATAATTACAGTTAAGCAAGAATGTACCAGGCTACTTATACCAACATCATATTGTACAGGCTATGATTAGTGAGATTCTTGTGATTTCTCATCATAAGCCTTTCCCATATCTCCATAGATTCTTTATTTTGAATACATTTAAAAAGAGTAATTCTGTAAATTTTTATTATTATTTCAATTGCAGGTTCATAAGCCAATTAATGATATATTGTCTAAGGATCCTGCTTTAACTGGCTACACCACTTCAAAGTATCTCTTCACAGATATTTCTTTTGGTGTTATTAATGAGCACAGATTGATTGTTGAAAGGTTTGATCATATTTTTAATGCCTATATAGAAATGTTAATATAGCCTATATCAGAATACTGGGTAATAATAAAAAAGAATAATCGGAAACATTGTTAGCATTGCCAAATGACATAAGCTCACCATTGTTCTAGTATTTATTGTGGGTTTTTTGATTTTCTTTTGTTTAACATGTAAAAAAATATCTTCTGAAGTATGGATAATGCAGTCGTAACATTGAACAAAATCATACAATTCAATAAGACAACACATATATTGTGATTAAAAAACAGATAGCTACACTAACATAAGAGAAAAATGTTATTTATTGGGCCTCATTAGTAGTAGAACATGTTATATTATTATTATTATTACAGAAATCAAGATGGGAGTTTGTGCAGCTGTGACCATGATACCAGAAAACGGTTAAATCAGGTAATTTATTTAGAAAAGATTTATTGGATTTAGATCGATTGAATGGTGGGCTCTGTTTAAATTATTATATATCTAATATTCTCTAATGTACTATCTAATATTTATTTTTGTTTGTATCAGAGATATAATCCTATTAGACTTATTCTAAAATGATTATTGTTATAAGTATTGACAGTTATTATTTTTCCTTGACATTTTTGACTATCTTTATAGCACGTTTCAATAACGCACCTACCAGCATATCCTAGGTATTACATTACAAAAACTTGTAATTAAATTACAGACATATTTTCCAATGATCGGTCGTAAAATCCGTGACCCGGTAATGTTCACTGATGAGGAGCGTTTGCACAAATTACTGGACACTGACAAGTACGAATTTGTGCTAGATCGTGCGTGTATACAGTATGAACCTGATGAACCGATGTATCAGAAAGTTACTTCAATAGCTTACCAGCATATTGATGCTACGAATAATTATAATTTGTTGAGGTAAGCAAGATGTTAGGAAGAAACTGCTCTAGTGTATATAAATAAATATAAATATATAAAAAATATAAATATTATTAAAATATGTGTGCCAATGTAATTTGATTTTCAACAGTTTGGGTCATTAATTGCATATTGTCACAATTTCAATATTATGTATGACAAATCCCAAACTTAAACTAAATGCCAGTACATGTTGTTATGATAACTGATAATTTATATAAAACAAGTTTTATTTACGATTAGAACAAGAGGCTTGAAAAATATTTTTAGGTAATACTTTTTTTAATATGGCAACATTTTTTTTTATGTAATAGATAAACATATTTTTGGGTTTTAAGTGGATGTTTGTATGTAACTGTAATTTTTTCTTTCACAGATCAACAAGACATTTTGGTCCACTAGTATTCTACTTGAGCTGGCAGCAAACAATTGACAGGCTGATGTTAGAATTACTGCAGACGGCTGCAATCAGAGATGCGGTTTGTCTCGTTGCTCTAAGACAGGTTATACATGGTGATGTCACAGAGGCTAAGCTAGCTAACGATCTTTTGAGCGAGGTATTTTTTTATGATTCTACAAATTCCTTCTTTTTTTCTAAACTATATTGAGTTTTTTTTTGTTAATATAAGTGAAATGCACCTAATGATAGAGATTATGATTCATGGTCTACAAGTTTTGACTGATGGCAATGTAACTTTAAAAATATAAGCAATCTCTTTTTTATTGTTTTTATTTACTTGAGTAATGGTAGTGGGAATTCTAAATAGATAAAGTATATATATTATATTATATTATATTTGGAAAATCAAACACTATATATACTATGTTATATTATTTGTTTGTAGATATATTTAACAAGTATTCAATTAAAGAAACCGGAATTAGTGACCGAAGAAGATATAAAATTGGACACGAAATGTGTGGAATGCGTCGAAAAATATGTAAATAATAATTCATCTATGAAAAATCAACACGAACTAGCGCTTCAGGGTTACCGTGAAATGTATCAGCAATTGATTGAACTGAGTAGAGGGTTAAGGAAAGCACATGGAGCAGCTTAGGCTTTAATTTTTAAAGAATAATAAATTAGTTAATTATTTAATTGAATTGTTTTTATTTATTTAAAAATTGTGTTGGCCAAAATCACCTTAAATTGGCAACATTACATAAATGTTTACGTTTCTGGCAACTCTTAACATCGTATTGAATTTTATCTAACTTTAGCTGTTTTGTATTTGAGAGATAAATTGACTGCCAAAAATTAATGAAATTATGTTAGCTTTTGAAATATATCCAATTTCGGTTGTAAACGTCATATGTCATTATACAACAATATTATTTTGATTAATGTAATATAAATTTATATTTTATACATTTTTTTTATATAAAATGCCGTTTTATCATTATCCGAGATCATTTACGCCGTTATCGTTTATTGCTGAGAAGAAGGCAATTAAAAATGGATTACATCATTCAATATTTACATCTAGATTTGATAAATACATTGGAGAATGGAAAGATGATTTGAAACACGGTAAAAAATATGCTGTTTCATTTTTAAATGCAATCGTTTTCCAAGTGATCTACTGACTGACGTTTATTAGCCTAATCTGCAGTCTTAGCATAATATTACACCCCTTTTCAAGTTAGAATTAGTATGGAAGTAGCGCAATGTAATTGAGAGGGGTCGGGTTATACATATTATAGTTTAACTTGATATCTAACAGAGGTTTGCAACCTTTTATGGACCACTATTAATTAAAATACTTATAAACTTTCAGTTTTGGGTTATTGTGCGCTTTTTAACTTTTATATTTCAGGTAAGGGTACTTTTGCAACTATAACAGGAAAATTATATGAAGGTGATTGGTATAACGGTTTCAGGTAAGTGCAATATGAATTTTTAATACAAAATTAGTTTGACTGAAAAAAGTCATGACTGCTACACGAAAGATTTTACGTTTTATTGTTGAGTTGATGCCCGAATACGCGACATTGACATAATTATTTTTACAAAACTGGTACCACCGTGAATTCCCTGGACGGATTGCTGACAACTATCTTTACTTAACTTTAAAAATACACATCTTGACTAAACTTACTCTCCTTCTAATGCCTGACCAGGTCATTTCACATTGCAGGCATGGCTTTGGCACTCTAAGCTACCAACTGCCAAACGGCACAATAACTCTAAAATATCGTGGAGATTGGTCTCGTGGTAAACCACACGGGATAGGCTGGAGGTATCACGTGAACGGGGACGTGTATTGCGGTTTTTATAAATGCGGTTTAAGACACGGTTACGGAAAAATGTGGTATAGTGACGCAACATTTTACGTTGGGACGTGGGTTAATGATAAGAAACAAGGCTTTGGGATGTTAGTACAAGGTTGGTTTTACTTTGTAATTTCACAAATTAGCATTTTATCGTGTTTCTTTTATTAAACACGCAAATAAGATTAGATCTGTGTATATCTTTAGCTCAAATTGTTTAATTAATATTTTTTTCACTTCTTTCTTTTTTTTTAAACTAATTATCCAAAGCAACAAGTTTCAAATTTACTTTACTCTCCCAACACTAAGAGCTATTCCATTTTTTTTTTTCAAATTACGTCTGCGTTCGCCAGACTATACAACACTACTTATTTAAAAGATCCGATTTTCAAAAATTACTGTACTCATAGCTACTATAACTATATTTAAATTAATCGATATAGTAAAAAATTAAATCGCATCCCGGTACTTGACAACTATACGCATTAAAAATTATTTGAGAAACATTGCACAGAAAACGGCAACCGCTATGAAGGTCATTGGCATGATGATATTAAACATGGTCTTGGAAGATTTTATCATATGCACACTGGCCAAGTGCAGGAAGGATGTTGGCAAGACGATTTGTGCGTTAAATCAAAGTTTACGGATATTATTATACGACAAATTGCTGACAGACCCACACCTTATCCCATTCCAGAGGTAATAAATTACTTTTATTGATATCAATAAACACTATATTTAAATAATGTTTACCAAAAATGGTTACTAAGAGATTGGTAGATCGTTATTAGCCTAGTACCACCACTTTCAAGCTTAAGTCAATCTGGACAACGCACATTCATCTGCTCTCGATGACTCATAAATCACACTCAAACGAAGTGTAGTCACATGCTAGGCTGCTCTAAAAAGGTTTTTGGCTTTGATCAGTGTTTGATTAGTTAAGAATAAAGGTTGCCAACTTAGGCCACTAAAAAATGAGTAAAAATCAGGTCTAGTCTATAGTTTAGACATCCCCTCCTTCCGTGTATAAGTTAGATATCTAGCGACCAGGTTGAGAAAATATTTAATATTTTATATTTAATATATTACTGATTTTTTTTTAATTTAAAATAGTTTATATATATATATGTACTTTTTTTTTTATTTAAAATATATTTTTAGATAGAACTACAAAATCCAAGAGAGATTCTAGAAGAAAGCGCATTATGGTCACAACAAAACATAGTAGATTTCGATAGAAACATAAACAAGTGTATAGATCAAATGTAATTTTATTTATAACAAAACCAGATCATATCATACAATCGAGTTCAATTACGCATAATAATTAAATAAATCTTACATCTAAAGTTTATTGTTTGATTTTATATCACAGAGATCTTCAATTCATTTTAATAATTGCACAAGTTTTTTTTTAATTTACAAGAGCCAGTAATTCAATTTCACCTTGACCCTATCACTAAGGAAACCATATACATTCCTTAAAATATATTTGAAAAGGGTTTTAATTAAGGTAGGAAAGAATTACCAGCTCTGATGTAACGAATCAAATATATATACCGGGTGATTCTATTAAACGTGTGGAGCCGAAAATATTTACTACCATATTTTTATACCAAACTTCAGTCATTTTGTAAAAGTAAACATAAAAAGTAATTATGACGCATTTCAGAGTCTAAACGTTTGACAGAATCACCCGGCATATAAGACTTGTATTACGTTCATTTAAGTCTTATCTAGTTGTCAATAGAGCAATAAACTTATTAAGAATAGTTAAGAAAACTGAAGCATAACAATTGGTTATAAACCATACAAGTAGGAGTAAATAATATTGAGCAGGGAAAAAAATTACTTAGTACTATGCTTTAATTAAGTATATGAGTCCAGTTTTAATGTCAATAAATAAATAAATTTTCGAAATCCGGCGCATATGTTATGTAAGACCTAAGTATAGAAATCAAAGAAAAATGTTTAATGCAATATTTTTATATAAATAATTACCGATAATTATATCAATTATTTCACCAGAACATGTTAAATAATACTCAAATGTGATGTAATTAAGAAGTTGCTAATAAATAGAAATAAATATCATTTGTAGAATTATAAAATAATTAGTCCCTACCTATACTTCTTAAACAAGTTATTTTCAATATGTGATATTAGGAACGGGAGAAAATCATACGTGACGTCACGGTGATAATATCAAAGTGCGGCAGTGCGATTTATTAACTAAAAATTGACACGTTTTAGGAAGACTGATAAATTTGCTTGGATAAATCCACAGAAATAGTGCAGTCAAATGACCGCACAACATTTAATGTGTTTCAAAATCAATAATGTTAAATTAGACTTGATGATTGTAATGAATTATTTTTGGTCAAGTGACCGCTCTTTAAAGCGTTAACAGTCTAAAAAATCACCGCGACTTAGAGCTACAAGGAGTGATTTGAAGCGCTATTTTTATAAGTATAGATTTTGTATAATCAATTAAAAACGTTTGCAATATTAATGTATAACATTTTATATTTAAGTAGCGTCTATACTACATATTATGTCCCATTATAAGCGCAAACAATTGAAATATAATTATAGTTTTTCTTAGAACTTGGAGATTCTATGGAGTCATGTTTTATTTATATATTTTTACTATTTGATAAGTCAATTTTAAATAGGCACTTAAAGTAAAACGGTCAAAATTGTATTTTACTTAAAACTAATTAATACTAAAAAACAGGTTACATTAACAATATAATTATGATAATAAGTACTTGGACGTAACATTGTGCATTTAGGTAACTAACATAACTCCTACAGTACAACGCGATATAAAAACCCCTAATAAAATATATAAAAAATGAACCAGACATTTCATATGGATACTACCTCTTGCAACTCTGATTTTAAAACGGATAATTCAACTGTCATTGGCCTACATTTATAGGTTACTATTAAATGCTTGACATTTGACTTCGCAAAAGAGCAGAAAACAATTGAAATTTGCAGTACACACGACGATTTTCAAATGAATACAATGTTTGTATATAAGCGAGAGAAAGAAAACGACCGCGGCGTCATGAGCGACATATAAGAATATAGTTATCTTTTTCTAATGATTATTATCTTCCGGTCCAAAGTCCAATCTGTATCTATTTGAAGATCGTCAACTATAGGTATACATAGTAAAGAAAAAAAAACGAACTGTCAATTTAATTCGATTATCATATTTGTTCTTTAGATGCAATTAACTTTTCATATCTCAATTCAAAATACATACAACTCGTTATACGTTTTTTTGTCTTACACAATATCTTTATTGATTACCGTTTAAAATAGTCGTCCACAATTCTTAGTAAATAAGGAATATCCATATGAAACCTCTTACTATCAAACAATCCTCCCTTGGTCCATTAAACTCATATTATTTATTCTAGAATCATGATCACCCATTTCTATTTGTTCCTTAAGCAATTCCAACTCCTTAATCCCTGTCACTGTTACTTCATACTTATGAGTAGCTAATGACATATAAAAGTGTATTGCAAAAGCTAAAAAGACTATCATGACTGGTATGAGAACAACACAAGCTGACCACGCAGCCGTCTCACTCAAGTCATAGAATTTTACCCAACATAATATAGCTATCTCAACAAGAAACAATATCAAGCCTAACAAAGTTGAAAATGCCCATGCAATTTCGATATACCAATGCAATCGTTCATGAGGAGACTCATGTACCAATGAGATGCTGTGTAGATTTCCCACAGCCTCTATGTTAGGTAGTATACAGGTACTAATCATTAATGCTAGCATGTGTACAGCGACTAACAAGGTTGTACATACTGTGAAGGCTACAAGCATTGATGGTGGTACCTTTGTTTGGTTTGGGGGATTTAGTTGGACTTCAACCATTGCTACCTGCGAACAAGCATTTTATGGTTAAAATAAGTGACCATACTTTGCGGAGTTTAATACGAGTAAAGTCTATTTATTACAAAGAAATGTCTTCAGCTACAAGTATACATGTTCAGACTTATCTGGTTATGTCCAGAAACAACCAGCACAGTAAGTAGCTGAGTAGAAATGACAGTTTATTGTCATAAATATTTCTTTATTTGCTTCAATTCCTATTAGAAATTTTGAGTTCTCAATTACCATAGCAAAGCCTGATAGTAAAGCGGACGTTTTGCTTGAAGCTTTCAATTTAGCTCGACTCAGCTGCAATTTTCGCCATGACAAGTATGCTGGGGTATGCAGCCCGTCCCCGGTCTGAAGTGGTACCTCCGCTGACATGACGCACCTGTGCTGAAATTTGAACTTTTATTTCAAACTAATGCGAACTCTCCACTGAGAACATTAAGAACTAGTACTGTAATATTTTTATATGTTAAAAGTATCACCATTAAATACATAATACTAGTTATTTTAAAACTACTTAACCAAAACTAATAGGAAATGATGTTGATAACACAATAGTAATTAATATACACATAAAACAAAAAACGATGCATATTTTAGTCACATTAGTAATAGAAAGACATAAGGAGAATAACAATAAGTATCTTAATAACAATCATATACATATATATTTATACTTGATTAATTTTACATGTAACTGCATCATAATGTTTTATATACTTAAACATATATACAATAGAAGAACGTAAGAAATAAAATATGGCTTAAACATTACTATTTTTGCTTATATAGTAATGTATAAACCAAAGGGACACAATTAGATATCTTAAAATAATTACAATTTTTTTATTATATGATCCCAATTAAGATAGAGCATGACCCTTGACAAAGACAGAAATCTTCATGCATTTGTCACCCTCATTATGCTGAATTTAAAAATCGTTGGCAGGGTACACTCCTTTCATTGTCATAGTTACTTCCAAATATATACATCTCTAGTATACTTTTCTCAATTTAATAAACCAATAATTTATAACATATAACAACAAACATGCAGTTGTGCATTACACTAATATCACCACCTAATGTCAATTGTAAGTTTAGGAATTTTGTTAGATTAACTACTTTTTCCAAAAACTGTTAAATAAGTTGAAAATTCATTGTAAAAGCCCATCACCTCCATAATAATATTAAACTCACTCTAAAATTGACAGCGGTTGTGACGTGTCACCAAAACAAGAAAGAAGACACCCCAAGTTAATTCTAAACAATAAAATTATTTACATTAACATATTAAATAGAATTTGTGACGTTAAACCAAACAGATTATAGATAAAGGATTCTATAATTGTGTCACATTTTTAATTCTAAAAAATAATAATAATAATTCTAAATTGCAGTGCAGCGTGTTCAGTTGAATTGGTTTTAAAATACAAACAAAAAAAAAATTGTAAAAAAACGGCACAATTGCGAGCAACTTTTAATAGCAAATTTTTACCTTACTAAATTTTGGACACCAATTATTAGAATCACCGTATCGACTGGATGGAGGCACACAGCGATAATTATTTCCAGCTGTACTAGCCGACCAAACCGACATACCTAAACAAATTACTGCCTTTTCGGTACAGTCCTTCAATTGCACAGTGACACTCGCACAAGTGTTAAACAATGCACGTATTAATAGACCAATGTTAAAACTTTTAAATGTTAACCCTGATTTTTAATTACGTCTAAAAGTATTCAAAGTAGTGACATCTCGAAATAATCTAAGAAAAGCGAGCTGAGACGACCACATCAACTGCGATCTGACGAAGTATATTAATACTATGACAAGTGATGACAGATAATGACAGATATAAGCTTTATGATAATAATTTAAATACGAAGACCCAAGGAACAATACCTATATTTTAATAATGCCATTAAATAAATTAGATTAAAAATATTAGTACAAAGAATAAATTTGAAACGTAGCTAGGAATACTAAAAATATACAAACATTTCAGGTATGTTTATTTTGTATATAAAAAATATTTCTTTATGTATTTTCTTTAATATCATTCAAAAAGATGTTAAAGAGCATAACTCTCATATAAAATAATAAAACAATTTGAATGCATAAATGCACTAGTTTGTTTTGGTATTGAAAAATTGTTATTTCGGAACGTTTCGTTTCTTGACAGTTATGATAAGAGGGAAGGGCAATAGTGGTTGCTACACCTGAATAATTATCATTAAATGAAATTATTTGTTTTTATCATATCATATTATGAATGAAAATATTTTTTAAATAATTTTTCCAGTCTTCAACTTACCCAACTAGACTTAGTTGAAGTTTTTGGTTTTTCAATGGTTCAGACTTAAACAAAAAAAGTAATGTTTATTCTTCGTTATTAAGACTATGTTTATAACATGATGCGTGATTAAATTATTATATGTTAATTAATCCTAGGACAGCGAAGAACTGTTTCGTAAAATCAATAGGCATTGGTATATCGGGTCATCTGTATCAGAGTAGCGAGTGAGGCGAATTATTTCATATGATTTTTCACATGTTATCAATGATACGTAAGGGAAAGGGACGGCACAACATGTTTTTTCATTTCATTTTTGTAACGGTACTGCGTCCGTGCGGGAGTGTTCATGGGAGTTTGATGGACGAACGAAAATGATAAGCGAGTGACAAGTGGTCGTTTAGTGGATAATGTAGGTCGGAAACAGTTAGTCTTTTCTATTAATTGTGACTTATGTGCCGCGAATTTTATAGCTGTGACTCTGAGAAATAATTTTGTTACATGGATTTTACTTTTATGTGAAGCTTCTGTGCTGTCGTTTTGAGAGTTCTGTAGAATCATCAGATTATCGCAATGGCTGAGGCTGCTGGTGTTACTACCACCAACCCCAACGCGGAAATTGTTCGTGGCCAGGTGTTCGAAGTGGGCCCGAGGTACACAAGCCTGCAGTTCATCGGCGAAGGCGCCTACGGGATGGTTGTGTAAGTAAACAAAAAACTTGTAAATTTATATTTAGATACTGTTTGTTTACAAAACTTTTAAAAGTTATACTTTTATTATTTTTAATTCGCTATTCATTTATAACTTTTTTAAAATTGTTATGAGTTGTTAACTATTTTAATTTAGTTTTATTTGATTTAGATAGTGAGTTTATGATTATAACTTATAGTTGTGTTGTAAAGATTATTTAAGTAAATATGTGTCATAATTTATTTTATGTTTTTGAGTCATTCCTTAGGATTTTACACACTTACTATTGTAATATACTATATATTTCCCAACAACAAAAATGAACTTACTCTTAGATAATAGAAACACTTAGCTTTAGCTTTAATATTTATTAAATAGACTTTTAAGTCGTAAATACACAGTCTATAACCAGACTAACACTATTATATGTTCTTTGTATCTTAGTTGGTACAAATGTAACTTTATTTTAAGTACTTTCATCTCTCGGTACCTATGATACAAGCTCAGTATAAGTATTTGAAGAAGTATTTATGTATATTATTCTAATGGTCTGTTTATATTTAAAAAAAAATTAATTAATCAATAGGCTATAATTGACTAGTTTCTTGTACACATTTCCGAAACTATTGTAGAGTCTAATAAAGAAAGAGCTAATAAATTATTTTCATTCTATTGAATTGTTTATTAATTGTTTCTGAATGCTAAAAAGTATTTGGAAATTGAACTGTGTGTAATTACTGTCACTCTAATAAGAATTTTATCCTATTCAGTTGTTTTATTATTATTTTAAAGATGTTTTGAAAGTTTTTTGTGGTCTTGGTGAGGCTAAGTTATATATCTTAAGGTGTTCAGATAATTATAGATATATTTTAATAATTGTTGACTGTACTACAGAAGGCATGAGAGTGATGCAGAATTTCATTGGATAATTTTTAGATAACCTAAAGTTTATTACTAGTTACACCTAATTGATTATTTTTCCTGCTTGGTTAGTTATCTGGACAATTATGTTGGTATTTCATTTATTCTATGTTATTGTTTGAATGTTAGTGATAAATTTTTGTAGTAGATAAGATAATTTCGTCACTATGTTATTTCGAATAATATAACATTGATAACTACAAGTGTGTTGCAGTACTATTTTTTATTTATATAAAATTATTCAACTATAGGTATACAATTTTTAAAGGCACATTAATGCGTTTTAAGTATCTTGGTAATCTTCAAAAAACTAATAAACATATATAACAATAAATATATAAATACATGGAGGATAGATTATGCAATTTTTAAAATATTTATTAATAGTTATCATAAGTGCTAACTAGGCAGCACAGACGCCATATTAATGGAAACTCGAATTTAAACTTAATAATTCTATGTCACAAGCTTTTGTTCTAATAAACGTATTACTATACGTTTTAAGCTGTATATTGTATTTTAATGATAATATCTAAAATAAAATAATTAATATTCAAATCGTAGTACTTAATTTTCCGATTTAATAGTAGTCTATAGTCACGTTCCACTATAGAATGGAAGGGATAGCTATTATACATACGTTTTATAGAATAAATAGACGAAAATGTGTAACCAAAATTGAGTGGCATTTATTAGAACTATTTAGAACAGCCATTCTCAAAGTGGCGTTCCGCTGAACCCTAGGGCTAAAATACTGCAAAAAAAAATACCTACCAAAGGGAGATTATAAGGTTACATCTAAATATTCCAACTAAATATTACGTAATATTATGTATATGTAATATACATTGCAATATGATTATTCATAAATACATATAAATCAGTTTTTTATAATTATATTAAGCCTTTTTCCTTCGCCAAAAAAGTTTGAGAACCGCTGGTATATAGTTACGTTTCACTATAGAATGGAAGTGATCACTATTATACATACGTTTTATAGAATAAATAGACGAAAATGTGTAACCAAAATTAAGTAGCGTTTATTGGAACTATTTAGAACATGACAAACAAAGTACATGACATAGAATATTGTTGAAGCTTCTTTATGTTACTTAATACTAGAAAGAAGTAAGCTTCGATTTACGCTCTAGTAATTAAAATTTATCAGTAAACTAACATTTTAATGATTAAAAGTTTATTCTCTATTAGTGTATAAAACTTTGTTTTCTTTTGCTTGTTACTCAACTTATAGCTAGTTTCATTAACGGCGATGCAACACAAAGATATAAAGTAGTTTTTTAAAACTACATAAAACTACATAAAACTTTGCACGTGTAGACTTCATTGAATAGAGTAATAATTTTTAATAAGCTTGATTGTGTTCGTATAAGAAACTAAGAATTTGTTATAATGAAATAAACCGCTGGGTCCTACTAACATGGTAGGATCTACAATCGCGATTTTACAGGAGAGCGATTTGAAGTTCTTATTGTTCATAGTTTATGTAGATTCTTCGTTGTTGTATTGAGTATCACAGAAACCATTGAGAAAATATATTAAAATTATTTCAATAAAAAATGAATTTTGTCAAAATGTTAGTTCCGGCGATATTAATAGGACACGGCGAAACTAGCGTCAATGTTAAATTTCTTTATAAAAAGGATATAAATTTAAAAGTGAACCAGTGCCCTTATAAACCGCGCTTAAGGACGTAATTTGAGTATTGTACGTAACGCCTTCCCACTGACCATATGTCGTAGCCTTCCGCGTTATTTTTAAAAACAAAGCAACATGTGCTATTAACAACATTAGCCTACTACAGCCATTCTCAAAGTGGTGTTCCGCGGAACCCTAGGGTTAAAATACTGCAACAAATACCTACCAAAGGGAGATTGTAAGATTACATCTAAATATTCCAACTAAATATTACGTAATATTACATTGCAATATGATTATTCATAAATACATATAAATCAGTTTTTTATAATTATATTAAGGCTTTTTCCCTCGCCAAAAAAGTTTGAGAACCGCTGGCCTAGCATAAGATTAAGTTTTTTAAAAATAATTATACAAATAGAAGTAACTAGACCAAAAGTACTAATTTCACATATGTAGCACTTCTATTAACAAATGTACGTAAAATGCATTAAACATTGTCTAGTCATTTTTCTATGGATCTACGAGTCTAGTATCAGAAGTATATATAAACAAAAAGCCTCGAATTCGCATTTAAAACCAACCTTTAAGCTAAATTTGTAGTTGTGTTTCACCAGTACAGTGAGTATGAGTTAAATTTTGTTGTACATTTTAATTTCAAGTATAACTAACTGTCTACGGCAATCAGCTGTCATTTGATTTTCTACGTCTTATAAGTTATTGTCAATTTCGACAGAGAAAGTCTGACATAGTGGGGCCGAGTATGGCGCATTAGGCGAAGTGCGGTATATGCCACGCTACTATATAAAAAAAGATATTAAAACTAAATCTGCAGCAGAAGTAATCTCATTTCTAAGGATTAAGTATATATTTAGAGTAGAAAACTGCGCGGAATTAAAAGATTGTGTGAGACTTACTGTCACATTTTATTTTAAACTCGAAGTTGCAATTATTGTGTATGCGTGTATGTAAAGCTCTAATAAAATTATTAGTTTTTATTTCTATGTTACACAATCACAAATAGTTCGGAATATGCCTGTTACACGAACGGTATTGCAATAAGCGAATCGAAGCGAAAAAGGACGTCTTTGAAAGCTTCGCAATAGAATATGTTATGGACGTATCAAGGGCAGCAATATTGCAGTTCAATGATTTCTGATTGATTTTAAGATAAATAAACGTCTGTTATTTGCCAACAACATTTTTTCGTGTCTTGAAATGAAATTAAGTGAAAATGATATATTATATTAGCAAAGGCACTATTACTGCTATGGCTTCAGAAAGGCATAGGACGAGAAGAATCCCACAAGAGACTCGTTTTGTTCCATAGTTTAAATAGCTTGGGACATTCAGATATCATTTTTGAGGCTATAGATGAAACTATTCAAATACTTAATTCGAATTATATTTTTGAGCTTTCTTTATTACATAGCTAATTTTTATGTAGTCGTGCTCGTATTGGAACGGCTTAGCCATTAAACAGGATTATGCAAAAAGAAAAATAATGTTAGTTGTCGTGCGAACTTAGTATAAGTTGTCTAGGTTTAAGATTTTTTTTTAACCATTTCTCGTAATGTTACTTCATGAAAATGACTGGTCTTGCAAGATAAAATTAAAATTCCTACTGCGTGTAACATTTTCTTTAATTCTTCTAATCTTCTTTAATTTATAACAGAAGAATTAGTTTTATGAATTTTATATTATTTTATATATATTTGTAACAAATATATACTGTTTTGGTTTTGGTAGAAATAGATATATTTAAACTGGTAAATCTAGTGTTAATAAAGAGAATGATCTGAAGAACCTGACGAATGAATTATCAAACGATAGCTCGAGTTACTTCACCAACTTTTAATCTACGGCACTTGTTGTTGAGTTTTAGTGATATCGTATTTCGAAGTTATTTTCTAAAAGTTATATTTTCAAGATCATAAGCTGAAGGATTAGGTGCGTGGGATGAAGAGTACTGAAACTTGGAGATGCTTTTTCAAACATTGCACTTTGCTCACGTTGAAGTGGCCACTTATTCTATCAAACGAAGTGTTTTAAGGGTGCACGTTTCGCCTGAAACTCAAGTGAAAATATAATTCATTAAGATTTATATTCGTGTCGCAAATAAAACACTGTATTCTCAGAAAATTAAATTTACATTTAGCACTATCGAGTACGCGACATTGAATTGTTTTAAAATACACAGTATGGTTTAGTTGGTTGTTTCAGGCGTTACTTTGCGGAAATCCATATTAAAGGAAATTATTTAAAATTATTTTGCTTATAATTCCCGCTACAACATTCAATAACTTTTCTCGACGCGTTTCGCCACTTCACGTATCCTGATGATGCCACGTGAAGTCGCGAAACGCAATTATAAGCAAAATAATTTTAAATAATTTCCTTACAGTATGGTTTGTTTTTCTTTTGTTTCTTTGAACTTAGTAAGGCTAGAAAAAATGTACATATATCAAAAAGGGAATTCACCATAAATCACTTAAGTTTCGTCGCCATAGGATAAATGCCATTCATTGTCATTCATGCCACACGGGATAAACAAAAGAATATCCTTTTTTATAGTAACCTGACATGCCCACACTCCACCCGATGCTCATTTATTTATTTTGAATATACGTCATTCTACATCCTACAGACATACTCCTATGCATATATAAATAGTATAATAATAATTTCATATATTTACGTCATATTTACATAATCACTATAATTCTACAGTTACTGAATTCAATAATACTGTAACAAGAAATGAAGTCATAAATAAATTAAAACAAATATAAACATATATCTAACACATTGAAGCCGATATTGAGAAGCGACGCTTGAGTTTGATCTGTTATCACCTGATCATTGCTTGAGTGTAGATTATGCTAGATGCTCGAGCGAGATTCTAGATTAAACGCTCCACTAGCATCATTACTTGAGCCTTGTTTCTGAGTGAAGCATTTAATATTTTTGTAACTTAGTCGCGTTCTATTACCGTAATATAACATATTCTTTATAAATCAAAACTGAAGCTTATTATTAAATCCTTAGAAAGTAGAATATTTCTTAAAGAAAATAAAAACGAAACTTGAAAGTAGAAAAGAAACTTGATTGATATCTTCTTACAGCTTAACCCATTTACGTCGGGGTATTTCAGTTGATAAGTACGGAATAATAAATCAACTTCATATTTCCATTTTATCTATGTTTATCCTTAACGTCGTGTGGAGGTGTAGTTTAACACTAAAAAGATGGAACAGGTCATTTGACCGAAAACAACTCTGTTTAAGTAGACGTTTTGATGCTTATAATTATGCAAATATAAATTGTTATTCGGTCATTTGACCCGTCGTTATTTCTGTAAATCTTTCTAGTGTTAAGGGCATTTCTCTATTTTTTAAAAACGGAATAAAGTTAGGCAATGTTATACCGCCCTTTGCCATTTTATTAAGCTTCGTTCTTATACGTAAATTGTTAGTGTCTAATTCACGCTTTCGCCATTAATCTCTAAAAATTAAGCGATTTTCGTAGGAACTAAAGTTTAAGTGCCGCGTTTTACATGTAGATTTGAGTGGTCATTAAATTTTGATATACTTATTTAGGTCGTTGGTGAAAATAGCCGTAAGTGAGCTAAATTTAAATATTTGAAAATAGAGTTTATTTTTGTATCTTTTAAGTATAGTAAAGAAAATGTAATTTTAATAATTACTCCATTTATTGTTCTTTTTATTTGATAAGCATATACATAGGTGTGTTATATAGGCAGTAATAATACCCGTAATATACGTAATACGATTAGATCCCCTCTGACACACTCATTGAACCGCAAAGCTATTTACTTACGAGTACGTTATAATATTTCCACAACATTAACTCAAGGTCTAAGTTTTTATGTCAAAAAGTTATGTCAGAAGAAGACTAATGCTTGTGTGTGTTTATTTAACACATTTTAATAGAAATAGATAAAACGATGGTTTAACCCAGTGGTCGGTAAATATGAACATTATAACAATAAAAAAAAATTGGTATCAAATCTGCTTGTTTAGTAAGGTTTTATTACACTAAATAAAACTAAATTTCATACTTAATAAATATATATGCGAACAATGTGCTTGTTCCGTGGATATTTGGGCTAGAGCCGCACTTAACACTAGGTTTACGGGACACGTCAATTTGACGCATTTTGACTTTTATCAAAGAATTACCAAAAACTGTTTAAATTTTTATTTTATCTCTTTGTATGACTTTTATTCATTGATCGAGGGAAATATATATTGAAGTCTATTTTCTTTAAAAGTGTTGAATTACTGAACTTGTCTATGTGGTATACTTATCTCTACGATATGCGTCAAATTGACGCGTTTTAGTAGAAGTAGGTATATAGAAAACGTCCGTAAACCTAGTGTTAAGAAGCCAAAGAGCCACTCGGCTCTGGTCTAACCTAACCTAACCTAACATTTTGGCAAATAGCTTTAAAAATATAACATTGTCTCAACGATTTCTGAGATACTCAATACAATAATCTACACAAACAAATTATGTACAATAACAACTTTGAATGGGTCTCCTGTAAAATTGCGTTTTTGTAGATCACGTTAGCTCTAAATGTTTGAACATTGTATTTCACAAACGATGTTTGTTATATTTGCGGTCAAAACAAATATTTGTTATATCTATCAATATACTTATTAGGTATATTATTAAATAAACAATTATTAGTATTTATATAGTGCCTGGATATTGTTTGTTCTCCTTGTCAATACAATTATGTGTATTCTAGTTTGGTATTAGGTCATGTTACATATTGCTTCTGAATTGGCTTGAAATTGCTCTGATTTTTAACATCTCGGAATGGATATTCTAAGCTACCCGTAACATTATACCGCTTTGTATAAAATCTCTCATACATAAAGTTTGAATTATTTCAAGTGTGCATTTGGATTTAGCTGTAGTTAAAAAAAGGTTTTAAAACATAATTATTATATATACACATACTTACCTAGTTAGCAAAGTGCTTTTTCTTAATATAAAAAAAAAATTAGTACATAAGTATGTACTACAGTTATGATTCTAGTACCATGTATCTAAGCAAATAAATGTATGCAATTCTTTGAATAGATGCGTTAAGGCTTCATTACTCGTACGTTTATATTATTCCACGCGAGGGTAAATGTACATTTTGCTATTCGTTCTCCTAGGACCTAGGTGAGGGTCGATCAAGGTCTATGGACGAAGCTTTACTACGCAAATAACTTAGCCCTTAGAGAAATCTCATTGTAATTATGAGTTATGTTGTTTGCTAAATCTCATAAGCTAATTACGCTTATGATAGAGCTTAGTTTAAAAATTTAATGACTGTTACTTAAAGATATTGTTTCTAGATTAAATAAGTAATGTAATTGTAACTAGAGACAGTCTAGAAGGTTAGCAATTTACGTGCTCAAAGAGATGCGAAAAGGCTCAGCGAATCAAATCTGTCCCGAAGGACTGTATAAGTGTGTTGGATGTCGACTATCAATCGATGTAATACGTTCTACTGGCATAACTAATGATTGGTTCTATAAAAGCATTAATTTTAAATAGAATAGAAAATTAATAATAGGTGTAGTTAAGGAAGCAATGTTTTAGGCTCACCTTAGAGGATTGTACATTAATAATAAATACCTGTACAAAGTATATTGGGGAAAATACGAGTTACATAACACTATAAAGAAAAATATTCAGTTCTTTATACAAAAAATACGTTTACATCAGCGCTAATGCATTATTTTGATAGATAAATTCAAATAAATACAGTTATATGTATGTATATTTGATTTCGATTATTCTAATCCCACGATAGCCGTGTCAAAAATCTTAACCGCCACCAGCGGGTTACGACCACGAGTGTTGCAGAGTTTTTCAAACTTGAGATGAAATTAATCAAACAAGCATAGTAGTAAATCTTTTAATCTAAATAACAATTTAAATATAGAACTCAATTGAGGAAAATAAATATTGTTAAAATACTAATGGAGAATACTATTTAGCATTAAGGCCGGACGTAGATACGCAGATACGATGGATTCGCATTTCAATGTGGATGTTTTCATTACGGACATTGAAGAGCGCCCCGCTATCTGGAACCGCTATGTCCGACCCCTGTCTTGTAAATGTATCTTGCTACCGATAGCAACCAGTAGCTGTGACTTGTAATTGAATAACTACTAATAATAGTCGCTTGTGTGAAATAATATGGTAGATTAAAATGGATTAAAATATATAATTATCACAATGCATTGTGTCAACAGAAAGACAAGAAGAAACAAGAAAGATGACACTGACAGACTAAACGTCCGTTTTGTGACCGCCACACACGTATAAAGTTTATAAATAAACCGAGTTTTCATTTCTCGTGTTATATAGGGCCTGAAACCAATGGCGAATCGCTCCCGTGTCATGATTTTGTTTAAGCTTTTAAACTAAAAAGAAATTCCATATATCTTATGTATTCCATATACCTACCTATATTATGAACAAAGAATGCGAGAACGTTTTCGACAATATATTTATCAAGGCAAATGCCTCATTTCAATAATGTTTTGTGACCTTGATAATATTTCCTGGTTTAGGCCTTTGTATGAATAAGTCATGACAATATTATAGTGTTAAAAGTAAATATGTATAATAAATTATACATTAATTATTAAACTTGTAAATATTTAAGTAACTTATTATGTACCGTTCTAAATTGTTAGTAAAAATATATACATTTTTAATAATAATAAAGAGACGGAACTGGTAAAGAACAAAAATATTATTGAAATTTAAAGTTTAATTTTTAGTATATTTTTGTAAAAACTTATTAAAAACACAACTTAGATGTTATTCAATTGAATGAGAATCGAACTTTCTATTGTTAAACAAAAACTACCTACATTTTTTTATAGTAGTGTTGTATGCGATTCCACTCGATGTTGTACTAAAGTACATAAAAATTCTAAATCCATTTAGAAGAATAAAGAAAGATGAATTAATTTGTTATAAAATGAGTTGCAACTTTCTTCCCTGAAGGTTCATTAACACCTAAAACCAAATAACCTTGATTCGATAATTCAGTGCCCCCACTCGTCATACTAAAATTAAATTTCTCTTCTAAATATGTATCGTCTATATTTAATTTTGTTTTGAGCTTCGTTATTTGATTATTATAGTGAAAAATAGATTTAATTCTATCAAATTGCGTATTTTTATTTTATTGTTTTAGCGTGGCTTGATGTAAATATAATACTCTGTAGTGGCCAAAGAAGCTGCAAAGCTTTCGATTTCGAAGCTTGTCGGATTAAATTAATCTAAATAAGCAAATGTTAAGAAGAATAAAAAGTATTAAATTATAAAAAAAAGCATATAGTATATGTAGTAAATATATAGGTATATATAATAGATATAAATGTTTTGTATATTGTTTATAAATTTAAGGAAAATGTACTTCTAATTTAAGTGAATTTTGTAAATTCTTTTGAACAATAAAATTCTAAAAACCACAGATATAACTACGTACAGTAATACCTCGCTTTACGCGACCCCGTTATGCGCGGTTTCACTATAACGCGAAATTCAAATTTACGCAAAAGAGTGCGTACAAACATAATCTAGTCATCAACTTCTCTATGGTCGCGGGAATTTCAGTTAACGCGATTTATTCCGGAACGTATCCTTCGCGTAAAGCAGGGCATTACTGTAATAGCTCTGCTTCTGATTTTTCACTTTTTTTTTGTTTTTGTTTTTATTTTTAATTATAATTTTCATGATATTTTAATTATGATTTTGTTAATATTATTGTTGTTTGGTATTTCATGATTATTATTCTCATTAATTCTGTCTTATGTCTTTTCTGATGTTTTCATTGTCTTAAGCATGTCGTACTATTCTGTAATTGGAATTTCATTTCATTTATAATAATATGTGGTATCATTAATGTAATTTTGTCGGTAAGCTTAATAATTAAATATATAATGTCTTAAATTCCTAATAAACACAAGATTTGAAACATATATCATTGTAATTTGTAATAATAATAATAATAACAGACATCTCAACATCGTAATAAAAATTAAATATACTTTTTTAAATTCATCATTATCGTTTCTAATTGTAGTAGATACCCTAACATACAATAAAAACATATGTTTAATAACGAGCGAGCAATATAACTCGTCCCTTGTCTTCAGAAATTCCTCATGAATAAATCCCCTCACTTCCTTTACAAACCCCCGAACTAGCTGCATAACTTTGCTATCCTCTTGTTTCGGTTCGGTAATTAGTTCCTGTGTTTCAGGGTGTGCTTAAATTTACATCGAGATTGAGGGATTACGTCTCTCGGCATATGTATTGAATTTTAGGGAAGATACGTTGTGCATTGTTTTCTTCATATAAATGATTAAGCTTAGGAAAATTAGGTTCTAATTATTGATTGATTTTATCTCATATTATGGTTTGTTTGTTACGCATAGGTTCCGGATTCGATTTCAAATATTGTCAAAATTAAAAGCCTCTATTTCGCGTTGGCTCTTTAGGCATATTCAGAATTTACAAAAATGAAACTCGCCAATCATTGCCTGTACAATATATAGCTACATTTTTGCTTAAGTTTAAATTAAACAACTTTAAAGCATTATAATAATTAATCGTAGAAATAGTTCTTCGTATATATTATTAGATTACAAAGCAAGAAATGGGTTGTTGGAAACGAGTTGCTAGTTCATGTATTTATGTAATTTTACGCGTAATTCAATAAAGAGATAAATATGTGAATATTAAAGCGTCGGCAAACACATTTTTTTGCTATTCAAAGTTGTTTGCTGCGCGCTGCTATTATGATCGTCTCTCGTAATCCCTAGATGACGCTGTAGCTCTAGCTACCGGTGTTTAATAGCGCTTACACGCCGTCCTTCAACACTAGTGCATATTACGTACAGTTAACATCAAAAGTTTAAAAAAATAATAAAACCGTCTGCTTTAGGTTACCTAAACGAATTCATTACCATTAGGTCAAGGTCTCTGCTACGATGTTTATTAAAATTATGTTCCAATTTTAAATTTTAATGCTTGTCAAAATTATTTAATAAGTGTCATGTTAACAACATTGACGCTGACTGTACAGGCTAGGCGTTAGTTGAAAGGCTTTGTCGTCAACTCACGTCGGCAGTTACCTAGGAGAGGGTCATGGCCGAATGCTGCGGTTTCCGGGCCTTTAAACATTATATATGCTTTGAGAGAAATGATCAAAGGCATGATTTCTATATTACGCACCTTTGTTTAGGAATAAATAAACGGTCCAGTTCGTATCAATTGAAATATATAGTAACAAAAACGTTTGTAGTATGAGTCATGAAGTAGGTAGAATAAAGGCCACCTCTCTCATGCTGTCGTAGTCACTTTCGCGGAGTTCTTAGTAACGTATCGCATCAACACTGTACAGAGTATTCACTGACATGTATGACTCATTATTTACATTCGTTGCTTGTGAAGTCATCTACGATACGAATAGTGAAGCCACACATCGGGCTACACGTTTCCTTTCATCATGTTAAACGATAATACCATCTGATCTCTACACTTAAGGCTTATAATTATATTTCAATTATTTTTGTCTAGCTAAGCAAATTTGTTTCATACGATCTTTCCTGTTGTGTAAATCTAATGACGTGTTGCGACTGCTGAAATTGTAATTGTTTTTATTATAAGCATTGTTAATCAAATGTTATATTAATATTCTATAGTGTTGTGGTCTGCACCGGATGGTGTTTTGTTATTTTTCAAAACACGTTCGTGTTTGTGACGTATGAACTCTGCCATACAATCGGTTGTTGTTGCTAAGTGTGATTAACATACGTCAAATTAATCCGCAAATTACTATTGTTATGCAAACTAGATTCAACTCACATGTGTTCCCAATAAATTACACAATACCCATGTATGTAGGTATTGTGTAAAATTATTATTATTATCTACTGCTGTATCTATCATCTACTATATATGCAGGCTGAGGTTATATTAAGGAATTACTAAATATCAGTAAAAACAAATGCCAAACACCAACTATAGACCTTGACATTCTGTAGTTTTTTTATTGCCTCCATCCTTTATTATCGGTGTTCTACAAGCGTCATCGTCACGTGAAAGAAGATGAGCGCTTTCGCTTGTTCCAAAAATTCAGCGCCATTATAATATGACTAGTCTTGATTTCTGAACGAATCCACAAAATTATTGGTACCGTAAGATACTTAAAGGAGTTAAAGATATGTAGTCATATTTTTGTAGTGTTTCGGTATGAATAAAATCTCCACGTAAATGACAAGGTTCGGACAGTTATTACGCGCTTCTTTCATCTTAACCATATCACGCAAGGATATAACAATTATTAGAGTATCCAATTATGAGAAAATTCTTTTTTCTTCGATTGTAAAAAAAAACAAAATAACATCTAATTCACAAGTACTCGTAAATAAATACGCAAAACATCGCGTAAAAATCCAGTCACGTGGATTTTTTGTTCAAATATTTACAGCTGTAAGACAATAGGTGCTTTTATATAAGAGAAGTGTCACAGAAAAGGGTCGTACTGTATGATAGGGGTGGTTAGAGTCTACCCTCGTAACCGGGAAAGAGTTTTTCTTTATAAAAGGTTCCTGCGCTCGCCGTTCCTGTAATCATGTTCTTTTTATAAAAGTTTTAAAGGTAGGCATATACAACCAATTCTCTCATTGGAATTAAATGTTGTCTTAATACAATTTCATTAATATATAGAGCCGTGTATTCTTATTATTATTTTATTTTTTTGGGCAAATTATGTAATGCTAAAAGTCATATCATTTATTTCAGTAGCTCTGTAGGAAATGAACTATTTGTCCGGAATTTTATACATTTCTACTAACAAGATGCCAAGGACGTTAACCGCCTATGATTAATGTGAGTGAAGTTGGTCTCCCCCTTTCGAAAATTTAAAAAAAGTAATCGGAGTTCTGATAGCCCCCCTAAAAGTTCTAAAGTTGCTTAACGGAAAGAATTTCAAATTTATATTTGGTTTTTCAAATCAATAACAAATGAATTTGAATGGAATTGACGCAATACATACCAGTGTTTTTAATAGGCCTTAAAACAGTTCTTTTAATGTTTTAATTAATTCGTATGTATTCAGCATTAGAGGGCAAATTAATATTAAATATTTTGTTATGACAACTGTAATTGTGTTATCAAATAATCGAATAGCCCTGCAATATGCAAAACTATGCAGTGATAAGAAGGTCCTAAGTCGAAGGTTAGATTCGTTTATCTTATGTAAATTCAGCATTTTCATCTACTTTGTATGTTTTTATCCGTGACATATTTTAAGCATGATAATTTGAGCAATTAATTATCTTCTAATTGGAATATTTTGATAAGTAAGTTTTTCTTAGAATTCTTCAAATATCTAATTAAGTTTAGTAAAATTTCCTTTGAATAATGACAGGCGTACAATAAAAGCAATATATACGCAACCTGTCTTCTTTTCACTTATGGCATTTTACATGCGTTAGAGAGGGATGCTTATACGTAATTACGTAAGCGTTGAATTCTTTTTTTAAATTTACGTTAGTCTAATTAATGTTTCTGGTATCGCAATAGCTTACCGTTACTACTAACCAAAGACGTCGTATAATTTCATATATTTGAATTAAAATCGTTTGTACAAACCAAATCGGTTATTGAGTTTAGCAATACTGTTAGTTATATCACATGATAGTTTAGTAGAAAGCTTTTAGCTGTATGAAGTCCCAACAGTGTTCTGTCCGTGTTTTTTCCCCTCTTGTTGTTCTATTCTATTCACAGGTTCGCCTTCCCTAGGGAACCCTTCCTCTTTTCAGTCCGCGCTGGAAGTTAAATAGAAACTCTATGTTCACTAATAGAATAGCCGTGTTAAGCTTATTTTCTGCAAAAGTAGTTTGTATTTTTTTTTTCAACATTGTAGGTAAAAAACTTGGTGGAAGCATATTCCAATTATGTTACTTGTTATGAGCACGATTTTATTTAACTTTCAGAAACAAATTACAGTTGAGATAACATTAAAAAAAAGTTCGTACACAAATTTCCACAATCTGCAAACCGTATTATAAATCAAGTTAATTACTTTTAAATTACATTTCTGAATTCTCAACGAATATTAAAATATTCCTAGTAATTAAGACGCTTGGAAACATCAGCTGGTTTTCGCGAAGAAACATCAAGATTCTATTTAAGATTATCACTTTGTTCGCAAAAGATAACTTTATTGATGGCGGTAGATCTGGTGATACTTACAATTTATTGACGCTTATAAATTTGGTTATGTCATTGAAAGGAAATGGGCCATCTGAGGTGTGGCTCGTGAATGTAATGGCCTATTAAGGGATGTTACCTCCCTTAGCGTATATCGGATGTCTTGTGACGTCAGGAAAGAAATACGACCTATCAAATTAGAAAGAGAGTTTCTCCGACTTCAATATATATTTTGAATATAGATTTATATATAAATACATTTCTGAGGTATGATGGTAAAAATTGCTCACAACTTTGAGAAGTTTCATGATGAAAAATTTATCTCGTATTAAAATTTATTAGATTCTTCGTTGAATTTATAAAAGTTATCGAACGACAATAAAATTGAAAACTTCGTGGGCGACTGACTCTACCGGTTATGGTAATTTTAAGACGGTGAAATTTAAAAAAAAGCATCGTATACTTAAAAAACAATAATAAAACTTTCTCTGATGAATTCGATTGGAAAACTTTTGAAATGTTTTTAACCCTCAGCAGGCCGGGTGCGGTCATGGTGACCGCAGTAGGTGCCAACACTACCAATTTTATACTCTTGCAATATTCGATGGTACTCGCCCCTCCTGGTACCTTCGTAAGTCAGACGATTAGTACGAGGAGCGGCTTAGTTATAGTCGCACGCGTCTTTTGTTTTGAGTTTTTACTGTTTAAAAGTTTGCAGCGGTCACAGTGACCGCACCCGGCCTGTTGTGTGATTTTAGTTAATAAATTTCTTTCTTGGTGTAGTCTACATTTTCCTAATAAAATGGATCATTTTGAACGACAAATACAAGAGTGGCTTACACAAGAGGATAGTGATGGCCCTGCCTTTGATGGCGATGGTGAATGTAGTGACATTGATCAGGATATCGAATCAAATCACGTGATTTATGAGTCACACCACTCAGAATCTGAGGAAGAAGTTACCTCATCTAGCGATGAAAACAATCAACCTTTGTCAAATTTTCAATCGAGTCGTAAGCGCTCATGCAAGCGACCTATCATGTATGTTTTTGTATACACCGATTTTGTACCGATATGTATCGAATGTAGCCAAAAGATGCGCCGCGATTGTCGCGAAACGAGACTATGAATGACGGTTGTCAATTTTTCATTAGCAATATATTTTATGATTATTTTTTATTTTCTCTTTGTTATATGATCTCTTAAGATAACAAAACCAAAATGTTTTTCCAAAAATTACATTAGATTTTTTTTAAAGGACTTTTCACAGGTGCTTAGAGATTTTGTTTAGTTTTAGCGTTTGAGTAATGTTTTTTAATTATTTAACATTAATAAAAGTTACATTTCGTTAATTTTTCTTTTCTAATTAAAAGTAAATACTATTGCTGTTGAGGGTTAATATGCTTATTGCGAGTAAATGACGTAAAGCATGCTGTTGTGAAGCGAATAGGTCCCAACAGCGAATAAAACTTTTTAGTAAAAAAAAAATTATTAAATTCTATTCCTTCGCTTTCAAATATGCAGAATGCAAATTTGAAAGAATTTTTCTTATTGTTTTTACACTTTAATCAATATTGTTTTGCTGCATAGAAACTGGAATGCCGCAGGAAATAAATCAAAGCGCTTTTGTCCTAATACGTTCTGCGCCAAAATTCAATTAATGACTTTTGTTGGTTTGCGTTCCACTAATAGTTATAAATAGTAATTTAGATATGGCGGAATCGTTGTATATATTAGATGCAGCTATGTATGTGAAGAAATACTCATTTGGTAAATAAAAAACTTTAGAATTCTTAACAATGTTTAGTTTCCTACTGCGGTAAACGTCCCCATATAAGCAGACTCTTATCGGCTTCCTTTTTGATTTTATTTTTGTTTTATACTAAAGAGTATAAAACAAAAATATATTTCGTATATATTTCGGTCCTAATCTCAGAATCTACCAGTACGATTTGAATAAATATTTTTCGTTTATTTTATATAATGTAACGCGTGTAAAAATGCGAGTTACAAAGTTAGTAAATTATATTTTGTGTATTGTGAGTTTTTAGGTTTTTATATAATCGACTTTCCTTCGGGTCAAATTACCCTTCGCTACTGTTATCTGAGAGTCGCATTAATTTATCTAATTTGTGACACGTCGCTGTGATATTGTATATATGAAATAATGAATAATATATATGTATTTATATAGTGAGCAGTATAAAGTTATATATCCATCCAATGCCAGATAACTAATACTAAGACACAGTCGGTTGAATCAAGTGATAAGCGGATTGGTAGAGTTTCTAATACTACGGCGTTTTTCCTCTTTGCCAATATTATCTTTACGAAATGTTAAGATAAGATTGTTTTTAGAATTCAGGCTGTTTGTGGTCACTGACTACACATATATTACATTGTAGCTCCAGTAACGTTTTATCATTATTCAGCTGAATTTTCAGTAGCTTTGATATGTAGATTTATTACTACATTTTCTTGTTTCAAAAGTGTATATTTTTGGCATAGAAACAACGTTAGATATTTTCCATTTTATCTCCTTAATGTTTTTATACATTTTTTTAGAAATTAAATGAGGAAAAAACATGGCATTATTTATGTTTTTAAATATTGTGTATGTATATTTTTTAATGTTTAATATTGCTGTTATTTTTCATCTTATATTTTATTTCATTTCTTCAAGTTTTGAAATTGTCGTTATTTTATCGCTGCAGCGGTAATATTCACCGCATTAAAATATTTGAAGACACGTCGTGCAAAAGTAATTGAGGTTGCTACTTGCGATTTGGCATACGGTTTCTCTTTGAGTTCTGAAATATTGTAATTATCATTTTAAATAACCAAACTTATGTTAAAATTAAATTTTAGCTCATAACTTGTTTTATTTTTTTAAAGTGTACTTTTAGAACTGGTATAAAAATAAAAAGCAAATGTCATTTTATTCAATTGTTTTTTTTTTGTCTTTCTGTGCTCGCGTTTTATTTCGAAATAAAATAAACAATATCCCTTTTAAATATTATATTGATTCATTATTGTTTTTAAAAAAACCCACTTAATAAAGATTTGCGTATCTAGACGACGATGCGTTGGGGAGTGTGTTATGGGAAATTGTTGTTAAATTTTTAAAAGGTAATTTTGCTGACACCCTCCGTTCCCTTGGGGGTAGTAAGGGTAACATGGGCACAAATCTTCTTAAGGTCACATTGTGTAAATACTCTGCGAGTCAGGTGGAGAACTTTAATATACACTTGTCGAAAATTAATGTTTACCTTCAACGTGTTCTGGCTTATGTTAGAGTTGCTGTGTTTTGTTTCAAGCTTTATTTAGAGAAATTACTTTTTCTTCCCTTTTTTTTTGTATTACAAATGAGAGAAATGGGGTTTTACTTAAGCTGCTTGCTGATTAATAATACTATTATCTCACACACAAATGTCTGCAGACAACAATCACAGCCACTATACCGGCTTCAGGAAACGCCTTGGTTGACAGATCACACTCCTCGTTTTTCAGGTTATTAATAATATTACAGGTCAAGATAATAGTTACCACCAACACTATTTATTTACATTTTACTTGCACTGGTAGTTAGTATGACGGGCACGAGAGAGAGAGAGAGCGTGACTTAGTATATGCGTCCCTTTCGCACCATTTATTGTTTTCTGACAAGTCAATAATAATAATTACACTATTTCTGTGCCTCATAGAACGTTGTACGTAATATTTTATTTAATATAATGTATTTTCTTGGTTAGGAGGAGGTACCTGTGATAAGAAATTGTGTGCATGCATTATATCAATGCTATTTTCATCGTCTTATTTAAACAATTTATGTTTTAAGATAATTGTATTTATGTTATATATTTACATCTATACATGCCTATATATAAGCTTCTCATACAGATTAAATCACGTGTAATTAATAAGACTTATTGATGAATATGTAACATACAATACAAACAAAGGATGGATTTAATGCGCCAATTCAGTGAAAGTTTGAGGTAAATTCGTCATATTTATTGGATGTTTCGCAGATTTAATTGGAGATTTATTATTACATTTTATTAATAAATTAAGTGTTTAATATTGAAGTTTCACTCTTATTTTATTAAATACAAAATTTTGGTGAAATATAATTTGGTTGAATATTTTCGAATATTGTCTGTTGTCATGTAATGAACGAACACGGGGTTTTCTTTTTTTATATTTTCGCCTATTTGAGATAAGAAATCATTGAATGGAATTAACTAGAGAAGTCATGTGAAAGGAGATATGTGCGCAATCTAAAGGCGCACGTGACTTATTTGCTCAAGGAACAGCGTGTAAACCAGATGAGATAAATAACTTAAAGTAGTTTAATAATCAATTCAAATTAAATCAATTAATTTCAATAAATACAGCAACACGTCCTACCACGCAGAGTGCTAGTGACTGACTAAACCGCCCTCTAGACCAATAACATAAAATGTAAAATTTTTATTTTAATACATAGAAACAAATGAAGACTGTTGCAATTGTTTTATAGTTATTTGTATTCCCTTCTGCGAATTATGTGACCTAAACGTTTACAAACAGACTTGTTAGCCGTTCAAATGTATCACAAACGTCTTATTGAATTGCTGATCATTTTAACAGGTCAATTTGTTAGATCGTTTGTCACACTAGACTTTTCATCGCCTTTCTTCAACCATCACATATTATTATTTGCAGAATGACTTGTTGTATTTATATAAAACCTTTTTTTTTTTTGTTAAAGAAGCATTTTAACCCGGTTTATTTTAATTTGACTGAAATAACGGCCTTTGTACCAACATAATAATACAATGACACAAAAGTTTCGACTAATAATAAAAGTTTCTATCGTGTCCTAATATAATGACTTTATTGAAAGATAAATATTCTCAAATTGACTACGCGAAATTGCAAAATCTAATTATTATTTATAATGTTTATTTATTCCGTTTTCGGTAGAAAATTGCTTAAAAGGGTCTGCATTTTTTTTCTCTTTAACATTAATGTTCAATTTATATTTCACAAAGTATGATCGACTCTGATGTGTCTTTAATTTATCTTAAAGAAAGTTCTCGAACTACTTGCCACGTCTCTAGTGAAATAAAATTAATTTACATGTTCATGAAACGTCATTGTTAAACGGTTAGGTCATATTCATTATTAAGATTGTATAAATACTTTTATAGCAGCCCGTCATGTGACCACATCCGGTCAATAACTCTTGTCTAATGACTGGAAGACAGATATCATCGTTGATGAGACGAATGTACACAGTACAGATGGAAGTGGCTATTTCGAAATTGGAATGTTCTAGTTACTACGTTTAAAAGTGATGGTAGTACCGCTTCTAAATCAAGTCAATAATAATGCCAAATTCGCTGCCGAAATGTGAAAAGCCACTGACAGACTAAAATTTGTCGTATATCTTTTTGAATATTAGAAAGTCATACAAAATCGTGAATACTGACATTGTTCTGGGAATCGTTTGACAGGTGGGCCATGAATCGGTCTGCGTGGATACACTTTCACAGAATAAGCTACTTTTTATACTTATTTATCTGTTGTGAATTTTCATGTCATGAGATTAATAGTCGCCTCCTTTGTTGTCCAGGTCTGCCGTTGACAATATCAAGAACAGCAAAGTGGCTATCAAGAAGATCTCCCCCTTCGAACACCAGACGTATTGTCAAAGGACATTACGTGAAATTAAAATCCTTACCAGGTTTAAACATGAAAATGTAAGTATGGAAATAGTGATCATAGCTTATGCAGTGTTTGAATTACATTGATTTTTTATTTATAATTTCAAATATACCATTGTAAATGTAGTAATGATGTAACTTGGTATTAGGTAGCAATGGATAGTAAAATTTTTATATCATAGACGATAAATTAACAAAATAGCTTATAGTCTCTTAAACCATGGCGATTTTAATTCAACTTAAATTTTGTATAACTCAGCCATGCGTTCGCTAGTTTTAGTAAAATTCAAATGTAAATTGAAGTTAGACATTTCAGTCGTCTACACATAGATGGCGCTTTATAAAATGTATCTCCCACCCTTCATTGAGATATAAGGTAACAAACATATTGTCACATTACAATTCGCCACGTTGATGGACCTATAGCAGTTCCCTGCTGACTAAATAAGCCTACCGTCGCTCTATACTAGTTTGAATATGCAGTCAAATACCTGTAAGGGTTTTCTCTAGTTTCATTTCAGTAGCATTTACGTCTATGAGTTTATTATGAATTTGTTTTAGTTTTCGTACTAATTGTCAATACAATCTTGCTTGTTTTGTATACAAGGGGCTTGTGGGCTAATATGCATAAATCCCCGCTATATTGTCACTGTAATCCTCGCTCTACAAACTTAAACCGCAAGCTCTATTGAAGTGAACGCTAACATACTTTGTTATTGTTGCAGATTATTGACATTCGGGACATATTAAGAGCAGAGACAATCGATCAGATGAAAGATGTGTACATAGTTCAGTGTTTAATGGAAACTGACCTGTATAAATTGTTAAAAACACAGGTAAATAACATATAATTATATATCATTCCTGCACATGTCTTAAGGACTAAGGACTGTCAAAATCTCTGGGTTTTATCATTTTGTGTCGAGATCGTGTATAAAATTAGATCTTTAAAAATCTCAGCTGGTACCAATGTCATGTAAAATATATATTAATTTAAAAAGGTCATACAATTATTTATATTTTATATATCATCAGCTTCTGTATTCGGGTAACTAGTGCGCCTGTAGGCTACGCGGTTCCAGGGTAAACTAATTAATTGTTTATTTTCTCCGTATTATCCCTGTTCTATGTACCTACAGTAAAGGATGTCATAGTTTGTATATATTTATTTATCTATTGTGTGATTTTAGAAATTGAGTAACGATCACATTTGTTACTTCCTATACCAAATACTGCGCGGGCTCAAGTATATTCATTCGGCGAATGTGCTTCACAGGGATCTCAAACCCTCCAACCTTTTATTGAACACGACCTGTGATTTGAAGGTAAGATAATATTTTTGCTTAAAAAAATAGATTTGTAAATATGAATAAGGTAAAAAATTGGATTTTAAAACCTTGTATTTATACCTACTATATGTATTTATACAGAAAGGTAAAAATACATAGCTATATTTTATTTTAAAAAATAAAGAAGCTGTAACTAGCTTTACAAGTTCAAGAAATGAAACAGGGACTGTTTTTCATACATATTTTCTGTTCTTGGAAGGAAAAACAAAGATTTTATTTTTATTACTATGTCGTATATTTTTGTCTTCATAACGATGGATATGTAAGAATTTGAGAAGAAAAAATCTAATTTGTTTTTTTTTGTAAATAGTAATTTAATAAATATGAATGATTCTATATAAAAAAAACAATATTCGTTCGAATTAAGTAAGAATTCGAAACCTTTTGTAATTTACACAGAACACGTGTGCTCCTTTGTAGCGATCAATTCGACATTGATTCGTGTGTTCGATATGTAATTTGAAAATGGAATCCCTTTGTAACGATTCGTTCAATTTTATATAGAATTTAAAAGCTTCAAAAGCGTGTTTCAAATATTTGTGTATAATGAGAGTTTGACCTCGTTTTAGTCATTGTATTTGGTTAAAAGGATATGTGTTGATTTTATTTTACACGTGACATGTGCGGTGTGAAAGGTGACATGCAGTGACGCTTGTGTATATGCCGTTACTGATAGTATGTGGTCACGTGCCTTAACTAATTTTAAAAAACGTTCTTAAATACGTTAGTAAGATTATTATTGCGTTTATTATGATTATTTTTATATGTAATTTAGAAAAGTATTGGCATAGTGTAGTCCGGCCAGACGTCACAGATAAACGGCAAATGTTAAATGTGAATTATTGTTTGTTATAGATTTGTGACTTCGGATTAGCGCGAGTCGCCGACCCTGATCATGACCATACAGGGTTTCTCACCGAGTATGTGGCCACGCGTTGGTATCGCGCGCCAGAGATTATGCTCAATTCTAAGGTTGGCGTTTGTTATTTATAATCTAACTTCATTTGTTTTCATAGACGACGATTGTTTTGCTTACCATACCAATAATCATATAATTACAACTAAGATGTTACTTCTATTGTTGTTTACGCAGGGCTACACAAAGTCCATTGATATATGGTCGGTGGGTTGCATTCTAGCTGAGATGCTCTCGAACAGACCCATTTTCCCAGGCAAGCACTATTTGGACCAACTTAATCATATTCTCGGTGTTTTGGGATCACCAAGTCAGGAGGACTTGGACTGTATCATCAATGAGAAGGTAGATTTTTTAAAAAATATTTCTATTATATGAAAAGTTAAATCAGATGGAAAGTCATTTACGTAATATTTGGGCTCTGGTTTTGTAAACGTAAAAATATACATACTTGTTTATTCAAGGCCCGCGGGAGAATTCTAATAAGGCAAGCAAATAAACAATGTTGTTTCTGATTTTTGAATAGAGAATAAAATATCTATGTCCATTTATTTTTAAATAAGAGTACATTTGATAACATGTCTCTCGAGTACTTACAATTATAATATAAAAAATTGTGTTCTAATTTCAAATACACTAATATTGCTTAATAAACTCATTAATTCAAGTTCTCTTTGCCATTCATTCGTTGGTTTATCATTTGAAAAGACTATACTTAGTTGTGAGAAATTCATAGATTATGTTGTGACTCGCGGTTTATGTTGTACTATGGGATATCTTAATAAGAATATGAATATTCATGAAACAGAATCCATTAAAGCCACATAATTTATGAAAACCAAATTAATTATAAGTTGAGAATGTTAAGCTGGAAGCGGGAATATTTATTGTACTATTGTTATAACATAAATTACATTTTCATATTAATCGAAGTGAAATGTTTTTGTTTAGACAATGGGTGAGCGTTTGTCGAGATGACTTGTTCTTTTGCGCAGGCTCGTGGTTATTTAGAATCGCTACCTTACAAGCCGCGTGTGCCATGGCCGGAGCTGTTCCCCGGCGCAGACCCTCGAGCCCTGGATCTCCTGCATCGTATGCTGACTTTCAATCCACACAAGCGCATCACTGTGGAGGAAGCGTTGGCTCATCCCTACTTGGAGCAGTATTATGATCCTAATGATGAGGTGAGTGCATACTTGTTTTTTATTTTTTATAATTAAGTCGTATATATTTATTTATTTAAACAGTTAACAAACCCACACATAACAATTACATAGAAAAAATTAAGTTTGTTAACGTAACAGTTGTGTTCAACATACTATTATATATTGGAACAGAAGTTATTAAAATTATTAAAACGAATACTAATTAGTAACTGTAACACGGATGCTAGTCTGTTGCTCACAAATTTCGAACACTACGAAAAATCCAAGTGCAAAATTGACTTGAACGTCTTAGGCTTCAAGTAGAATAAATCAATATATATATATAATAAATTAATTTGAAATCTCGGTTCCATTTATGAAAATCAAGATTAAATTTATAATGGGAACAATCTAATATGAAAGTGTGAACCTAATTATTATTTGAATCCTATTAATTACTGGAGACGCTCCCTCTGCATTTAATTACTTATACGGGCGTGTTATTGTTTTTGCAATACATTTTATTCGTGTAAATATTATATATATTATACGATGGCTGCAAACTTTCGAAATGTTATACAGTAGATCCTGCAAAAAATAAGTAATATTAATAAAAATAAAGTAGTTAATATTTTATTTTTGGTTTGGTTGTAATATGGGTTTCTTGTGTTCTGATATTTGTAAAATAGAATTTCTAGGTCATTATCATTTACTACTGCGTGACGTAGTAAAAAAAACAAAACATTTAACTTGCTTCGGGCGATGAACTATATCCGTATAAATTAATTGGCCTTAATTATAGAATATCGACGCGAATATTTCACTGTGTAATTGGAATTGTTTACTAATAAATTAGGTATTTTATTGGAAATTATTTCAATTAATACATAATTAATTAGATACTGTTGAACTTGTTCCATTGAGTTTTGAATAATTAGAGTCTCCATCACTCTAATAATATTTAGTTTCTACACCAAGTTGAAATGTTCTCTCTAAAATAATTTTAATACATTTAAAAAGTGCTGCGTTCTATCCGCGTACTTAAAATCGGTATCAACATGCTTTCCTTGGGCAATATAATTTCGTAAATATAAAAGAGATTTTAAGTATATTTAATTTTGTACTTACGTAATATAGGCTAAAAATTGTATTTTCGACCGTTTAATAAAATTGTATATTCCTAGTATTTATGTATATATGTATTATGTAACATGGTATGTATTGTGTGTACTTCATATGTTTATCTATGTTTGTATCTATATGTACCTCCCGCTATTTCTCTTCTGCATTGCTCTACATTTCAAAGTTGGTTGCCTGGAAGAGATCGCTTCTTAGCGATAAGGCCGTCATCTCTTCTTACTCGGTTGTTACTCTGTATAATTAAGTAATAAATAAATAAAATTATATTTTTTAACAAAATGGACCACAATTATGTATATGATCCAAGCGAATATAGTACGGAATTCATGAGTTGAAATGTTTATTTTTCTCTGTACACGTTGTTGACCAGTTGACTGCACAACGTTATTGCGATTTAGTGGCGTGACGGATTGGCGGTTTCCCATGAAATCCATTTCAGAATTTTCAATTTTACAGTTTTATTCAACTGCACTGTTTTTTTAAATGTTATATTGCTTTTCATACATATCAAGTTTACTTTGTTTGGGGTTTTATGTTAACAAATAATGGAAAAGCCTTCTCGGTTTACTTAATTATGAAATCGGTTTATCACGAAAATTGATATAGCTTGTCTACTACAGAATCTCTAATTATATAGTTTTGTACAGATTTCTGAATTTAACTAATATAAAACTAATAATGCGGCCTAATGTCCTTTTTATTTTGATTATTCTTTGCACCTATCATCTATTAATTTTCTTTTGTTGTAGCCCGTCGCAGAAGAGCCATTCCGTTTCGCGATGGAATTAGACGATCTTCCCAAAGAGACACTCAAAAAATTCATCTTTGAGGAGACACTTCTCTACAAGCAACTCAATGAGGACGCGTAGGTATGCAGGCTCCATTCTCGATTCTGGTTAGCGTGACGTAGCTCATTCATAAAGCGATTTTTCAGTATTAGATTTTTTTAATTTAAAAATTATCGATTTTTCGTCTTACTGCTATTCTAGCTGAAATGTAGCAGCTTTAAAACTCAATTATAAATTAATGTACACACAGCGATTTTTAAATGAAAAAAAAGAAAGCAATAAATTAAAAAGAGATAACTATATTATTATCGTGTCATCTGCGTTCATTTATTTCAAGTTGAGACATGTGCGAAAGGGTTGCAGATATCTCCTCTGCTATTCACGACCGATCGATTCTTTTTCTATCGCTTATATACCTACAAAAACTGTATCCATTTGGAAATCGCTGTGTGTACTCTCGAGCAAACTGATTCATAACACACATCATAAGTGTGTCTTTTGATATTTGCTATGCAAACTTCGACTTAGATCTACTAATTTGCAATTTGCAATCACAAATCGGTTTGCTCCACTGTACATAAGTTGTATGGGTATCAGGGCTTGAAGAGCAAATTTTCAAACTTGAATGAGCACTAACCAGATAATTAGTGTAATTCAGTTCAAATCGTATGTCATTGCGTTGTATAATAACACATGACCACTTTTTTGCGACAGATCTCCTATAAGTTTTGAGGTCGCCGATCACAATTCCGGATTGTGAGATTGGCTAACTGAACTTCAAAATTGTCAAAAGGTACCAAATAGAATACAAAGTCTAATTAGACCTAAACCTAATTAGAATTGATATCTGAAGTTTTATACCTCGTGATCAGCGACCCAGAAAACATATAGGAGATCTGCCGTGGTGTTCTGCGTTTATTAAATGAATTTCGTGGTCATGTGTAATGTAGGCGTTTACAAATTTCTGTAAATTTTATCGCTGTACGTAGATTTTCCCAATTGCTTCACAATATATTGAAATTATTTATACAATGTGTAAATGAAATTTAATAACGCTGAGTACGAGTTCTATATACTATAGATAGTAAGAGCCGTACATTTAAACTATAAACAGAATAGAATAGTTAAGGACGATCAACTGTCACTTTTGACAGAAGAAATGACAGTAAATGTTCTAAAATATTTGTAGCTAAAATGTATGGTTCTTGCGATAGGATAAAATTCATACTAGTCGATTGCAACGTGACTGCTCATGGTTTAGTTAAACGATTGTTTAGATAGAATAGTTACAGATGCAACTCGTACTTACTGTACTGAACTGAAAAAATATAATTCAGTTTTTTTTAAATGTGTGTCAGTCTCGACATAAAAATTGCAATAATATCTTTTTTCTTATTGAGTTTATTGACTGGTTAAATATTTGTGTTCTAATGCTGTCTCGGGTTGCCCGCAAAAATTATTTAACTAATTGAAGACATTTTACGGTTTAAAATTTATTTTGTATTATTTTAATCCGTCTTTTTGAAAATGTGTGTATTTAGAAATAACGCTTGAGTGTGGTTTGATCTGTGATTACCCGACCATTACTTGAATGCATTTTATTCCATTTTATGCAGTAATAATTATTTACTAATAAATAATAAATCTTTAAATATTTAAACCTTTAGATAATAATTATAATAGTAATATTTTGCATATACCTACCTATATATCAAATATCTAGTTTAAATATTAATTTGCATTTCTTTCTGTTATTAATATTTTTATAAGTAGCGATTGAAGCAATTTCTTATAAATGCTTGTAACATAACGTAATGACAGCTACGAGACTAAACCGTTGCAACGGATTATTATCATTGGTCAAAAATCACGCGAACAATTTATCAAGCGTGTGATTGGTCTATTTTGTTTCGTACGGCTGAGTGACGTTCGATGTTTTGAACTCAACTCAGTGAAGCTATGTTTCTAAATACGACCCGTTAGAGCTGTCGTGGTGGTGATAAAGTTCGGATTTTAAAATAATTATAAATAAATGCCGTAAAAAGTCTTTTAAAATAGTTTCTTTACTTAAAAAAAATTATAAAATATACTTCTTCCCGTATTTCCATTTAAGTATAATTGGTTTCAATTGAATTTACAATATAATGATTATAATAGTAGCACCTGAAATTTAATAAAATCAATTGTGGAGGACGCGAAGACAAGTTAGTTAGTAAGTTTTGATGAAAGTAGGTTAGGATTATTTCGAAGATGTTCTTCAGTATTAGTTTCAAGAATGTACGATCGGGCAGTTGTTTATGACAGTCCAGCGATACAACGCTGTAAATTTATACATAAAAGAAGACAAAATGTAAAATAGCGCTTTACGCTCATAAAGAATATGAATAATAAAATTTTAACCGCTTAAAAGCTTACAAACAGTAATCAATTTATAAGTATTAATTAAAAAGCAAAGTTTTGAGATCTCATTGTAGGTAACTGCCTGATCTTTAAGGAATAGGGGATGCGTTTTGTTTTTGCATTAATTTTATTTCTTTTTTTATGCGATCAAAACGCATCGCTTGGTAATGAGAGAGCGGTCAAGGTAGGGTGGGAGTGTTTGTAAATATTTTTACAATTTTAATGTATTTTCAAGTTTCACGAAAATATTATCTAGCACTTAATATTGTTCGTTATTTCTAAAGTGATAACACTTCTGCCGATTTCTTCGTTGGAATTTATTCTACAGGTAAAAATTACTTAACTATGTAAGTGTTTTTGTAAGAGGAACATTTTTTCTCTCTGCCATCTAAGACGGGTCCAGACGTCTGTAATTTAGAAAGAAAGAAAAAAGAAAAACTTTATTGGCTTTGGAATTATATGTTGTATGAATAGCGAGCAATTATGCTATAAATCCTTTGAAGCTAGTTTAATTGCACTGTTTATTTTGTTAATTCACTGTGACAAAATCACTGCGAAATGACGTCACAAAATTGTTCCCTTTACTTCGGAACTCCGACAATGCTTCTTGTTTTTAAGAACGTGTCAATTATTTTCTTAAGTGTTATTTTTATAATAATAAAACGGTTTTGATTGTTTGTGCTCTTTCTATGCCTGCGTCAGGACACGTCTTCGTGTGGTCTTGTTGTTTCCAACGTATATACTCTTGTTAATGCATTTTTATAATGACATTTTATGTAGCCCATAGTGTTTGGCGGGTGTATGCGCCCGCGTTGTTGACCTTTGGTGCATAATTAATATACGAGTACAAATTCGTGCTGTGGTAGATTTTCTATTGATTGTTAATTAATTAGAAGAAATCGGCTGTTATTTTGTAACTGTGGCGCGAAGTATATCGATGGTCTTGCTATGACGATTCCGTATGAACACGCTGCTGCTGTCAGACACTTTCGTTACAGACAGCCGTTTGTCCATACGGAATGTATTCTTTTTTAATAATAATGTTTGTCTTCCTTAATGTTTGTATGTTTCGCGCACAATTCTCAGCTAGAATTTATTATTAAGCTATTTTCATATCAGTGGTTTTAAAAAATTTATCGCTAGTTCTGGTTTTTCGTAATCTATACGCGTATGAAACAATTTTGTACTATTTATTTCTGGTGCGTTTATAAGCTCCGATTGGTGATTCAGTCGATCGTTTGTACAATAATTATTGTTGTTACTGGAAGGCAGATCCCGCCTTTGTCTTCGTGCATAATGTTTTAATAAGGCGAATGGATATCAGTGGACTCTGTTATTTAGTGTCCTTTGCCAAATTTCAAATTAAATCTGTTGTATTAATAAAATTGTATTCAATGTTGTGGAATTGTAATTAAATTGCATGATTATTATAAATGTTGAACATTAAAATTAGTGTAAAATTAAATTATACAAAATTAAAGTAACGGTTATAGTTAGTAATTATGAAAATTTCTAATTACGTCGTTGATACCAAAAATACGATGTTACCAGTAAATCAAATTGGTATATTGAAAATCTATTACAGAATTATGTGTAATTCATTATTTTTTTCTAGCGGCGCATTGAAAACAATCGAAAAGCGGTCGCCTAATTTTTTTTTGTTATATTCATAAATTTAAAAGACATATTTCTAATGAATGTTGTGTGAGTGGTGATTTTACATCGAAATTTTCTCTTTTGACTGTTCCTTTTTTTGATGGACGATTATTATAATTAGTGAAAGAAATATACTTGATGTACAGATCTTGGCGCGATTACTTTCATCTTAAACATGCTACAATGTCATTTAAGAAACTGTATATTGTTAAACATTATTATGCATTACTTCTCTAATTATTAATGGTAAATTAAGTTCGAGATATATTTCAAGTAAGGATCGAGAATCTTAAAAATACATATAAATAAATTCTTGGAAGAATTGAAATCGTAAATACGCAAAGCAAATTTTTCAAATATAACTCCTAAAATTATTAACATTACAACTACCTAACAGCCGACAAAATGACCGGATGACTTATACTTGCAAAGTATTAAATATATGATGTTAATGAATACATTTATTTAGAAAAAGTCATAACATATTCAACAAATAATGAGTAAGGTTTTACATAAAATTCTTGTGAAGAACCTTTGAAACTGGTCATATTGACCGGTTGGTAGTTCTAGTGTTAAATACTTTCTCAAGTCGTACATTGCTTTTTTTTTATATAAACACAAAGCAATGAAATAAAATCTCTTTAGAAACCGATTAAACATTCACAGCAATTGTCAGTATAACTGTGTTCATTATATCGCACTACTCTGCAACTACATCGAAATTAATATAGAATCAATTACAACGGTCCTTACGAGAATCCATAGAGGGAATTGTATTTTCAACTATACATACTAAGTGAAATCCTTTATTTTACCGAAAGAAATCACTTATTTATTAATAACGGCAAGTGTAAGCTGTCAATTAGGGAGGTGCGTACTCTGTTTCTTCAAGACTCTATAAACATTTGTCTATGATGGTTGTCTTTGGTCCGCGCTTGAGTGTGATTTTAGAATTTACGAAGTTAAAATAACCTGAAATTTAATGTAAAGTATCTGAAATAAAAATATGCCCTGCCAACAAACTTTAATACATGCGTTGCTACGTCATTTGCTTCTGAATATATTTGTTAATGATAAAGGATTTCGCTTGGTAAAAAGTGATATATCGAACTTGAGTATTGCCTTCAACGACTGATTTTTCGCTGTGTTTGCTGTCGGTTTATATACCTTCTGTCATTCCGCCATTACGTCATTGGTTAGTAAAAATGCTGAGTAATGGTGATGAGTATGATATGCGGATATATGCTCTTTATAGCGTGTGTTGAAACTGCGACCAGTCTGTCCAATATAGATAGCACTACATTCACTGCATTCAAGCTTGTAAACACCGGATTTCTGTTTGGTGTCTAACCTGTCTTTTCCTTTACAAAGCCTTCTTAGTGAATTATTAGTTTTGAGTGCCACGTGTATGTCTTGTTGTTTTAAAGTTTTGGAAATCTTCTCCGTCAATTTACCAGCATAGGTCAGGCTGGATTTATATTTGGTTACTCTATCGTCAGTGACCGCATATAATAACCTCGTCATGATTTGTTTAGTTTTGTTGTTAATTATATTGTCAATGATGCATCTCTTGTATCCGTTGTTGACCGCAATATTAATTTCTTTTTTGTAATTAGCTTCGCTAAGAGGTATTGTTAAAAGACGATGAACGTATGAGTTAAACGCAGCCATCTTATGTTGCCATGGATGGCAAGACGATGCATGAATAACAGTGTCCGTATGTGTTGGTTTCCGATAAATTTGAAAGTCGTGTTTATCTTCTATCCTTGTTATTGTTAAATCTAGAAAATTAATAGTATTATTTTGTTCTATTTCTAGTTTAAATTTAATTTTCGGATGGATTTTATTAATTTTATTAAGAAAAGTGTCTAGTTGACGATTAGTTCCGGTCCAACAAATCAATATGTCATCTACGTATCTATAATAATAGAGGATCTGTCTATTATTTACTATGTTTGTGTTTTCAAAGTTGTCCATGAAAATGTCTGCCATTAATGGGCTTAAAGGGGAACCCATTGCTAATCCTTCTCTTTGTTTGTAATATTGATTATTGAACCGGAAATAATTTTGTCTCATGCATAGTGTTGTCAGTGAAATTAAGTCATCTATCTCCCCCGGGTGTAATCGTTGTTTTTCTAGAAGTGATTTTAAAATATTCAAACTTTCTTCGTACGGTACGTTTGTAAATAAATTTTCCACATCTAGTGATATTAGCTTGGTATTCGGAGTGAGAGAGACCGGTTGTATTTTCTTAATTAAGTCCAAACTATTTATTAGTGAGTATTTAGGATTAAATGACGATTTCGTTTTTAATAGTGTATTTAACTTTTTTGACAATTTATATGCTGGTGCACCTATATAAGAGACTACAGGGCGTATCGGTATATTTTCCTTATGTATTTTAGGCAAGCCATATAAACACGGGGCTTGTGGGTTCATTTCTAAGATATGTTGGAAAGAGTCGTTCGGAAATATGAATTGAGATGAATTTAGTGCTTCTCTAATCTCTGTTGCATATCTTTTTGTAGGGTCCGAATTTAAAAGAACGAAATCGCCGCTCTGAATCACTTCCTCCACTTTTTGGACATAACTAGTACGTTCCATTACGACTACTGTGTTGCCCTTATCTGCCTTTGAGACAATCAATTCATTGTCGTTGATTTTTTGTCTTAGTGATTTATAAATTCGACACTCTTGATTTCTTACACTATGATTTGATTGTCTCAGGGACTTTCTAATTTGGTTAGCTGTCAAATTAGTTGTTAATAATTTGATGTATAATCGTGCCTGTACAGCTGTGCTTGCTGAGTTAATATAATTAGTTGTTTCAGGCGTTACTTTGCGGAAATCCATGGATCCGAAAATTAAATTTAAACTAGAAATAGAACAATATAATACTATTAATTTTCTAGATTTAACAATAACAAGGATAGAAGATAAACACGACTTTCAAATTTATCGGAAACCAACACATACGGACACTGTTATTCATGCATCGTCTTGCCATCCATGGCAACATAAGATGGCTGCGTTTAACTCATACGTTCATCGTCTTTTAACAATACCTCTTAGCGAAGCTAATTACAAAAAAGAAATTAATATTTTATATCAGATTGCGGTCAACAACGGATACAAGAGATGCATCATTGACAATATAATTAACAACAAAACTAAACAAATCATGACGAGGTTATTATATGCGGTCACTGACGATAGAGTAACCAAATATAAATCCAGCCTGACCTATGCTGGTAAATTGACGGAGAAGATTTCCAAAACTTTAAAGCCTATTCACAAAGATGGGCTGAAAATCTTTAATAGCCTAATAATAACAACAAAATCCCAAGATAATAAAATAAAAGCAATAGAAACCAATAAAAAATATGTGGATATATTATTTTAAGATATAGTATTCTCTGACTAATTAAAAAAAACTTTATGCGGTTTATTTCGATTAGTTTTAATACAATATATAGAAAGCATCGTGGTCGCGGCGAGACTTACTTATTCTTTGCAACACCCCAAACTAATGCTGGCATCATGACACTGACTCATAATCAGGAGAAAATACGTAATGAAATACTTCTAAAACAAATAATCAATTTATTCGAAAATTGAAAACTTAATTTGCTGGTAAATTAATTTGTTTCCATAGTAACAAATTATTTAAATGTTCAGAGGGTCATCGGTGACCTCGTGTTGATTAAAGGCGCGGCTTATTGATAGGGTTAAATGGAAAATACACTTTTGTTAATAAATTAGAACGTGAGATAGCTTTTAATAATATTAATTGTTAACAAGAAACAATATTTATAAAAGCTGAACTATGGGTGGAGTTTATATCTATTTATTTTAGGTTTTCATTTTTGTGCTACTATTGTTTTAAATTTAACGGCATATTAAGTAAGTATCTCGCTGACTTAGACATTCACAGTTCGGCCGTTCTCGGTGGTGTTCGGTAAAATTTACGTTTACGGTTACTCCGCACATCAATACAGCTTTATAATATTAGTATAAAAATATAATATATTATAAATTATTATAACATTATTTTAAGAGTATTATTCCAATACTTTATAAAAATGTTTTCATTGTATTAACGAATCGGCAACAGTGAAATAAATTTAACAGGATATTATTAATAAGCTATTGTAACGAAGGAAATTTATGATCAAAAGCCTGATATAATATTGGGCTTTGTTTTGCCAACTACATTAATATTTTCATTTTAGTTAATTAAGTAGGTAGGCAGTTATTTTTTAAATTTGATTAGGAATATTTTTGACATTCGAATTTTGAAATTGAAAAAAGGAAATAACATATATAATAATATAATTAAAAGTTACTTCAAATAATTAATTGATTCGTGTTCTTTTGTTTTTACAATACATATGTCTTAGCGATTATTGTAAATTTACAAATCAACATTTGTATAATATAAGATCAAATAATAATAATATTTAGGAATTTGGCTAAATTTCATATTAAAAGTTATATTGTTAAAAATAATAAATACATTTTAATAAATGTACCTAACATATACAAATTTCTTAAATCAAAACTCTAAGATTATCCTCAAAGAAAAATTAATATTTCAAATGATTGTATAAATACCAAGTGCTATTTCCAATTTCAGACATCCACCTGAATTTTAAATTGAACTGTCAGAGGAACTTTACAGTTCGTGTTTTATTTTAGGCTTAATAAGTTAGCATAAAGTGGTTGTCTAAACTTAAAAATAGCTCTAGCTTAATTTTAAATAAGGTACCTACAGTTTATGATGTATATATATAGTATTAGTTGAGTAGGTATTGTATTGAATAAACAGTGAAGAATTTTGGACTGTTTTGGTATTTATAAAACACCATTTAAATTTTTCATTGTTACAACTGTGATTTTACATGCTACGAAAATTGAATTTCAGATAAGTTTTATTCCAAAATAATAAGAAATATATATTAAAAAAATAAAGACTTACCAAATTTAAGTCATTACAAATAAATTTGCCTAAACTATAGTCTTAAAATATTAATACAACAAACCACTCGCTTACATATTTTAAAAATAGTTTACACACTTCACGAAAGTGTTCACGAAAACTCCCGCTATCGTTTCAAAAATCCCCCTAAAAGGAGAGGTGCGAGCGGCCCGACCAACGGCAACCGACTGCCGACGTAGCGCAGCATCCGACCACACCACCTATATAAACGTTGTTCTTATATACCGATTTATATATTTACCCACACTCATACATATTTAACTTTTTTCCCATTTCACGTCGTTTATTCCTGTAAGGCAGGGCAGCATGTAGGCGAGAATGCGAGTGTGTGCGCCATCCAGCCGCCGCACTATGGAAAATAAGGGCCTTTGTCATATCAAAATTCAATAACTTTTTTGTTAATAAAGATACAGCTATGAAAATTTGTACCGTTATTGTAGGAAGTACAAGAATTTATTTTAGCATAAATATATTTATAAAAAGCACTTGCACGCGGCTTCGCACGCGTTTAATTATCAGAATAAGTGAAAAACACATAGAATAATTGCTGTTTGTCTCTATATTATTTATTTTAAGTAAAGATATATATATTAATTGTATTATAACTATATAGTTATATTAATATATAACTTATAATTATATTATTTTAAAAATAAACTATAATTTATAATATTTTTAAAAAGTTTTTAATATGACTATAATATACGTAACTAAAATTTACTATGGTTTCTCAAACTATAATAAATATTAATATTTTAATAGATTAATGTTTACACTTAATATTTTACTTGTAAAATTCTGGATTGGAAATTAATCCGTTCATTTTTTCATCAAGCTCTTTCACATTTTTGATATAGGGTTGTAGGGGCGCATATTTCTCAAATCTAAAGTATATAGTAGTATAGTAGTTTGTGCTATTCGAAAGCATGGTGAAGGCAACATTTTTTATAATCCTTGTTACGGGCTTCTTGAGCTTCTTCTGAAAGTTCAGCAGTGAGTAGCATTCCAAACTATTTTATAATACTTTCTCCATGGATTAAAATTTTGTGAACTGGGGATAGTGTATAATACCACGCATACTTATTCACATATATTCAACAGCATAACTGCCAAATTTTTCTGTATTGATCATTAAACCTGAAGAAAGATCATATGTTCTTCCTTTTTCAATATAGGAGAGTAATAAGTCGCTTAGAACAATTGGATGTAGACATTTTAATATTATAAAATAATAATGTTAAAATGTGGTGATGATCTATAATCAAATAAATATGTATTACTATGAAATTTTGTTTATATGTATATATTAGCTGGCATTTTAACCACACTCCGCCCGATGAGGGTGGTGTGCATTTTTTAGATTGTATTTCACCACGAAATGAGTGCAAACATGATAAGATATACTGTAATAATTGAATAATTGATAGTAATTATAAAAAAACGATACAAATTATTGATAGAAATATTTTACATTTAAAAGCGCGGTAACGTGAGGTTTTCCGTTTTCCGAATTTTGTAACATTTTACCTCATTACTCTCAAGTTAGCAGATAGTAGCAGCTAATTTTTTTAATAACTCTTTTAGGGATATCTAAGCTATAAAACAACACAAAATGTAAAGCGTGGGCAGGCGTGGCCAACTGTTAAAAGTTTCGTTGAAGTTTAAAAAAATATTTTTTCTATGAATCTATTAAGAAATTTAATATTATTAAAATTTTAGATTTCTTTTACAGCATAATATACTTTTTGAACTCTACGAAAGATGCCCTTTTTAAAAATATATAACAATATGGGTCCTTTCTTTGTAATAATACCTTAAATTTAACCTTGAAGTTGGAGTAGTTGCACGATAAAGAAACCGAATTTCACATTGCACTTCATTTGATGAGGTTTATTGTAATACATCTTATTACAATGTTTCAAAAATCTATTGCATATTAAAGTATGGATATTTATCTTTAAAATAAAACCAAAAACATGCTTATTTTCCAATACTTCAAAAGGTAGTTTTGAGATGGCCTTGTATGGGCATTTTCCATAGTGCGCCGGTCGCCGCCATTCGAACCAAACGGAATGAACGCTCTCAACTCTCCCTATTTACGAGTTTTTCAGAAAGGGTAAAGCTTTTTTACCTTTCCTTTCTGTATTCGGTGCTGTAGTTGCGCGCAATTCTCTGAATGCCGTCCCGTGAAATATTTCGCATTCGATTTATGAATGTTTATATTGCGACTCATATTTGCGTAAAACAAATTCCATATTCGTAATCATTCAACTTATATTGAAATCACTTAGAAATCTCCGATATCTATGCATATTAATAAGGTGGTTAAAAATGAAATTATTTTATTACTAACATTAGATAATATTATAACTATGTATATATAAATAAATAGTAAATTATATTTCTGTTCCATTAGGCAACGAGGCCCATCTTCGCTCCGCTGTTTATTGCCTATCAAGGCAGCCTAACTGGATCTACGTACCTCCCTTCAACTAGACATCCCATCTAATCCTCTCGAATCACTGTGCTCAGAATTTTATTTTTATACAAAATACATATATTGCTCAATATAATATATCTCTTTGAATGCTATAAAATATTTCATAAAAGCTTATAAGTGCAAAATGTTACTCATAAAAATATCACATTATTTCAAATGCTTATGCACGCCTTTTGCAGCATAAATATAATATTGACGATAGCGTTGGATTCGTGTGTCGCAGTGGTATTTACGCCTCTGTCACACCAGTCATTATGCGGTTATCCTAGACATGATGACAAAGGAACGCAATTGTAAGCCGCATAAAGCCTTTTAAATATATTTATTAAAAAAGTTTTTTTTTCAGATATGACTGTTATAATTTCTTATTCTAATACCAATATTAGTGGAGAGTATCATTGTTTGAGATGTATATTTATTTATTTAAATCTTTATTGCTCTTATATACAAAAGGCAAACTTAATGCCCTTGCGCATTGTCTCCCAGTTAACCTTTAGAATCAGCAAAAGGTTACATTCAGAAGGAATAAGTGCAGATCAAAAAGAACATAAAAAACATTAAATCAGAAAAAAACACCAAATTTTTTTTTTATTGTAAAAATTGTAATACATCTACAATTGTACTTTATTTTCTCGAAGTTTTTTTTACAAGCCAACTACTTTTTATGTATAAATAGTAGGTACACAGGGACGGTATTCAATTTTATTTTCCGCAGAAGGATTACCTTAGCCCAAATAATTTTCCGTAAAATCCTTCAGATGTTGTTGTCGAAATTTTTCCTCGTAACGTTCGCAAAATAAATGATCTATCCTGAACGTTATTTATTCATGAGAGCGATGACAAAAGAAAAATCTCGAAACAAACACAGATTCCTAAATATTTACAAGCAGCCTGAAAGTTAAGATTGTTTTGGTTTTATTTCATATCTAAATTGATTTTAAATAATTCATTATTTATTTAGTTGTTAGATAACTAGAAATCTACCCGCAAAGTTATACTCGGTGGGTGACATTGATTTGCGACGGTAATGATTTTTTTTAAAACTTAATTTTAACATATTTCTTCTCTTTTAATATTTAATTAAAAATAATTCTTTATGAACATTGGAATTTAATTTAAAAACGTTCAAAAATGAAATTAATTCTCTATTTTATAAAAATGATTTGTAGCGTCCAAAATGAACGCCTCTTGGTGAAATACGTTTGTCGTTGTGGCGTGCCAAAAATCCCACTTTGGCTTTGTATTTGTATATATATCACGTAGTATATATATATAGTATATTTATTAAATGCCTTTGTAACAATTCTTGCAATTCATTTACATACGAGTTTATATAATATTATGTTTAAATATAATTTTTTATTTTGGACGATAACTGGAGATGGTAGGTTAATTAATTTGATTGTATCTAAACATATATTCATGCATCGTAAATATGCAATACTAGTGGATTATTTTTAATCAAGAACGTGCGTGAGCTAATGATTCCAAACAGAAGATTGTGTTTCATTTTTCCATTTTTCTCAATTGAAAGATTCCACAGCAAATGTTTACCTTTATCTTGACTTCGACACAGAAAAGAAGAATATTTAGTCGAACAAAGAATTGTAATAGACAACAAGTGTTATTGATTGTATTTTTTTCATAATTTTGTATTAGAATGTATAGTTTCATTTGAATTAATTTTTAATATTCACGTGATCCCCCCATTATTCGTGAAAATAAAAGTGCTCAAAAACTAAATACTCATTATTACACATTTTTGGAATACCTTTATTTCACGGATAATAATTGGATTGGATGTGTGCCGTTATAATAAAATGAAATTGCGTCAGATTTCAGAAGAATCATATTAACATAACAATTTTCATTCAAAAGTGTATAAAATTACTTCATAATATTCGATGTCTTTATTTAAATTGTTTATTCTTATCCGGTAATTTTACATAAAACGTAGCAGAATGTTTGAAATGTGTATACAAAACAGTATCTGCCCTCGTCTTTGTTCCGTCACTCAAAGAGACATTTTCTTATCCTTTTTTGCGAACAGCCCTTATCTAATGGATTCATTTTCTTCAAATTTCCCCGCAGCGATAATTGAGTGCAGATAAGTTTCTTCACCTTTTAAATATATTGTTTAAATTATTAATATATTTTTAAATTAATAAATTATTTTATTCATTTAGTTCAATATTGTAAAGAAATTAGAGGAATAACGTTACTACGCTTTTTATAAGATATGTAGTTACGTTTAAACCTAATTAATTATATTCGAATTCGAAAATTCGAGTGGTAGGCAGTCGACTATCATCTCGGGATGGTATGAGTACCACCATTTTCGAACATAACACGCGTAAAGTGACGGTCGCTGGATATAAGGAAAAGAGACAATCTAGATGGTGTACATTCGACTTCTGAAATGTGTGGTGGGTACCTCGGCTCATGGATCACATTCTTGCTTCAGACAGACCAGGCTAGTAAATATACCCACTTATTTATATAATTTTTGAATTAGTACCTACTATTAATTATATGTTGTCAATATAGTACAATATACATATAATAACGCATCATCGGTGTTCATCATAAATCCTATGAATTGTTAACGACGTTGGTTTCCAAGCGGAGAAAAAAGCCGAACGACTCTTCCAATTTGTAAAGTTGTGAACCAGTGGGAAACTTGTTGTTTGTGAGAGAAATCCTGCTCTCAACTTTTTCTCTAAAAAGTAACAAAGTTTTTTAACCTTATTGCCACTAGTTTTTCGTTTAAAGGAATATTTATTGTTCAACTGTTATATCAAATTGTTAGAATTACCTTCGTAGGTATTTATTTAATGCATCCTTCGACATGTGACAATTGTTACTACAAAGAAATGGCTGTCAAAACTGATTCCTACTGTGCTGGCTTGAAGATATTTTCGCCGCGAATACAATGGCTGTAAAGTGTTTGAAACTTCGGATTAAAATAATGTAAAGTAAACTGCGTAAAAATCTTCGTTTTTTTTTGTTTTCTTTTTAGATATTGATCGTTCCTCCAAAACACACGCACACAAACGCAAATATAAATGGTTATATGTAAAGTCCTAATGTGTATAACATTGAACTAGAGCCTAGGCAGAGCTCGTGTCTCGGGCACATTTTTCGCAATTTCCGCTCCTCCTAAGTCTCTAAGGACATTTTACGTGGGGCTCCATATAAATTTTTCACTGTTGCCGACGGTAATCTCATATTGTATTGTTTGCCATGTCCGCCATTCAGCCAAGCTATTCCTTCCAGTTATCTTATTGAATTTTGTTACCCTTGCGCAAAGGCGATTTTAAACTTCAATTTTCATTCTTTTTACCGACTGTTCTAAGGAAAAAAGAATGTATGAAGAAAAAAATTTTAGAATACATCACACACCTCGACTACATCCGAAGCAATCCTTTCGCACTTCATGGGTGTTAGAATTGAAAGTGATGGTATTACCACAAAAAGATATACTGGACTATAACACATAACAACCATTACCAGACTATGTGTCTAGTGACCACTCTTAACCAGACAAAGATGCTTTTGGTGTTTTCATTAATAACATGATTTTATTATAAAGCAGATGAACATAGAAATCTTAGGCTATTAGAAATTGTATGACAGCATAATATAAATTTATTAGTATTACATTAATGTACGACTTTATTATTTGGGAACCTAGTTCAACTAAACTAAAATAAACGCAAAGTTAAGCTATACAAAGTATTTAAAATTAGTTTAAATTTGTTGTTAAAATAAAATGCATTAGGTATAATAAAAATGTTATTTATCTATTGCTTAATGTTCTAAGGAGCAAAGGCAATAACAAAGTATACGTTAGCGAACTTTACAGTGAGGTGTAATAAAAAATCCAAGTGTCTACAGTACAGTGCACTTAGAGCTATATTTCCTGGTCTACCTGTGACCATTACAGACATAAATTTGTGCTGGCAACACCACGAGCGAGGTACTCCTACTTGAAAACCCGGCTTTTGTTCACTATAGTTTTAAATTTGCTTTTTATTGCCGCGGGAAACAATAGACCGCTCCGAATATTGCTTCCATATTTTAAAATTTCGTTTTACTTGCGACGTTTGTTATAGAGTTGAAAGTTGTTGCTTAACTTTTTATTTTTTTTAAACTATTACATATTTAGCTTGACCAGCATGTCACTCTTTGTAGCAACAGTCACTTCGTCTCTTGGATTACATTTAAACTAAGATCAGGTGCAATGACATTAAGTACAGCATCATTATTAAAACTGTTAATTTTTGTCTATCTCCATTAACAAATCACCAACTTCTATATTCCTTACATATATCTTTCGCTTGGTTCTTAACTATCAATTCCTTCAAACAATTATATTCACTACAAAGTCACTATTATGTGTGTAAAATAAAATTATCTGCAATGTTGTAGTTTTTCAATATATTCTAATTGCTATAGTCTTACTAATGGCTGCACTATCATACGGAGCTACAGTTTTAATTAAACTTTGACTACAACCCTATAACATTCCAACAACTGGTCTAAGCTCACGTTAAGGGGCGACGCGATTTGCGACACATCAGACATTTGGTGTTATTATATAACAAGGTAGTATAAAAAACGATCGGTTTAAAGCAGCGGTTCCCAAACTTTTTTGGCGATAGAAAAAGCCTTAATATAATTATAAAAAACTGATTTATATGTATTCATGAATAATCATATTGCAATGTAATATTACGTAATATTTGGATGTAACCTTATAATCTCCCTTTGGTAGGTATTTTTGCAGTATTTTAGCTCTAGGGTTACGCGGAACACACTTTGAGAATGGCTGGTTTAAAGTATTGTGTTTGTAGACATTTAATATGAAAAAGCATTATATAAAAATACACCATAAAAATCAACATAACTATGATCCAACAGTAATTGGATATTGATTATCGATTGACATGAAATCTCTTACTACTGTTATTAATTTAAATTTCAATATTAATATGTGCATAATTTTATTTTATATTATTTTCCTCGCTGTTCGCATCTGTCTTTAATATAACCTTACCCTTACAATTTGTTTTATAAAAAAACTACCGCGAGTTTTCTTTTAATTTAAGAGTGATCGTTATTCCTATTTTCAAACATTTTTTTAAATTGAGTTTTAATTTCAATTCGATATACCTATAAGTTATGTAAAGGTTCTTCGATGGCCACTGTGGAGCAGGCTCGCGATCCCGAGTTTGATTCTTCATCGAATATAAACATTAATGAAGCTTAAAAAAATTCAGATCTCATTGTTTATGTTGTCTTTATTCTGGTACTCATAGAAGATATAAAAGTGTTCTAGTAGTCTATTTACAAAAACAATAAAGTGTGAATAAAATTTCGTCCTAGAATAGGCAATATACAAGGCACACAAGTAAGTATCTAATCCTAAAATATAAAGGACTATTGAATTACCCAACATTAGATTTGCCAAAGAAAATACAAAATATATTTTTGGAGAAATCTCTTTTAGTATCGAATGTTCGACGCCAAACTAACCAGAACAAACGAATGGGCTCTCCCTGAGGATGACAGCGTATGAATGGATCGAACCACCAGACACGTGGTTCACTTACGTAACGAGTGCGGGCCTTATTTCCTGATAAGTGATGCCAGCTCTACACAATAGTCTATTGTCCACACTATCGGATGTGCCTGAGGTTCTAGCAGTTTTGTCAGCTCGCTCGATTAAACGAACGCGGGCTTTTGTTTTTGGGATAATATTTGGACGAGCTTTGCGTTTACATAGCAACAGAGGAAATTAGATTTTTTGCTGTCTGTTGTTTTCTATGTTACATACTAGCAAAACCGTTTTGAAATTATACAATAATTTTAAATAATTCATGACTAACATAAACTACTTACCAATAATTAGATTTTCTAATTATCAGTCTTTGTAATATAATCCAATGACAAAACTAAAACTAAAAAAGACATAACATTCTATAATGTTGTTGAAATAAAGGAATTGAAAAAAGTAATTGAATTTCTAAGTGTAGTTGATAAGTTTTTTCTTCACAAAAGCATTATATTATCAAGAAGATTGACATTGTAGAAAACAAAATAAAGAGAAATACGGGAGAAAATACGTAGGTAATCAAATTCCCTGATACGTTGGAAAAGGTTAGTTATATGAACGTTGGGTTCTTGGAAATGAATAAGCTTATATAAAATCTTAGATTTTTCTTAGAAATATATACATTTTTATTAGACAAACTTAATAAAATTTGTTCATCAGTCATGAAAGCAGCATTTGGTTTCCCACTTACATTGGCAGTTAGGGAGCAACGGCGAATTGTACAAGCAGATTTGTCACTAAAGATGTACAGCATACCATGTCGACTAGCCTCTCATGCGGGATTATAATCAGTAAAAAAATATTTTTTTTATTTCATTATTTACTTTAAAATAAGACAGCATGCAATTAAACGTAAACCTATTCATTCATTCACGCAACTAGAGAATGCCAACTGACTTTTTAAGTTATTATTAAGCAACACATTAAAAACAAAATTATCCAACCATCATGCAGTGACAAATATCTCCATGCAAAATCTCAATCGTTCGGTTCACTAACGACTACGCTACATTACTCGTATGTTAAATGGACAATAATATTATATATTATATTAACTGTTTTTTGTAATAGTATACCATGAGACTCATTTCAGTAATAAATAGAACAGAAATACTTTATTCAATGCATACTAGCTATAATAAAATTTAGCAATTTAAGTCGATAAGTACAGATCCAAATTTAAAATACTGCTAAAATACTAACAGAGTACTACAAACAGATGTATAATTCATTTCACCATCTATTTCTACAAGACGATGACTTCCGAAGGAAACACGTTCCCTCCAGTTTGTCGTTTCCGTCGCCGCTTTTTAAAGAAGGTTATAATGAAATTTGTTTTCGAAATCTAACGGAAACTGAAAATATTTGAAAGAATGTCTGCTCATGGCTATATGTGTAATATAATTTTTTTATTGTATCAATTTCGTTTGATAATATTAATTTATTTAACTTATTGTGTTTGTCCATTAAATTCAATTAAAGTGGTCAAAATCAATCAATAGCTATGCTAATAATTGTTGTAAAAAAAAGGAGATTCTGCAATAATATATTAATGTAATATTTATGAAATATAGTAAAATTGTAATGACAAAGATTCCTTTTGTACTTGGATGTTGTTTCACAATCAAAATATATTCAATATCAAAATACGTTACGCGCTCTCAAATTCCATCAGAAATGTTTAAAATCTCAAAGAAAATTGAAAGTAAATTTGCATAAAGTTTAGTCCATTTTAACAACATTTTGTGGACTGAACATTCACGAGGGTTTTATGCCAACACATTAGGGACATTATGCGATGCGAGGCGGAGAAACGTCGGTTACCAAAATAATATTTTTCAAGCTGTTGGGTGTTTTTTTATTATTTCACTTGAAGAGGCGGCCAGCAAATGAGTTTCTAAGCGCAAATAAATCTTTCATTTATATTGTTCGTGAGAGAAAAGTTTGTTATTATTATTTTCGGAATATTAACGAAATGAGCGAAATGATCTCTCGCGTCATAACATTGTGAGACTTTTTGTTATTCTTATTTGGACCGAGAATAAACTTATACACCGTTCAGTGAATCATCATTGAACATTACGATTAATCATAAATACCAAAGTTGTATCAACGAAGAATACAATAACATTTATCTGTACGGAAATATTTCTGTCAATTTATATCCATATATACAGGCATTTATAGATTAATAGTGCCTACATTCTGTATGATGTTAAGAACTGCTACCACACAGACTACCGCATGTATGTAAGCTACTTTAAGGGGGTTACAAATAAAATAAAAATAAATTTAGAGATCAAAACAGTAAACATTCAGAAATATATTCTTTTTTTTATAGTAGCCTGACATATGACCACACGCCGCCTGATGTTGAGCTAGAGTGTGTCCATGAGCGAAGACAAGCTTGAAGAGGCGAATGTGCTCCGTCCAAATTGAGCACACTCCTCTTGTTATCCCGGCTACTTTCAAACTAATTCCGAAACGCGACTTCACACACTTCATAGGCGTTACGCTTGAAAATTGCGGTACTAGCCTGGGACGGCATGCTAGGCTCTATCATCAGTCATCTATCATTTACTATAGGCATTGAGCGACCAAAGCACATATAACAAAGTTGCATTGGTACTGGCTTAATTTTTGAGAGGTTCGAACACGAGATCTCTCGACACCCTTAACCCCTAGACTACGTCCGCTCTTTAAATTAAAAAACTATTATATGTAGGTATAACATATTGCATATTTTATATTTTTAATATGAATGAAATCAATTACTTACGGAAAAGCTTATATCGAATAAATTTCAGTACAAATTATTTCAATATTGAAGTTATTTTTATAAACTAAATTGGAATCTGCACTGAAGCTGGAAGATCACAATTCGTTATGATATTGCACATCAAGACCACAAGATATTTCCAATACTCCCCTTCTGACGCCAAAGGCCTTCAATATTTCACTATCCGAGGTACAACATCTACGTAATAAAATCTATCAGCTTTCTTATGAAAATTTGTCATTGTGAATAATTTAGAACTTTTTATTTATCTCTAAATGGAGAATGTTAATATTTATATTATAACGTGCAGATTGGCTTGTACAACAGACGTATCTTATATGCAGGCTCAGCAGGCGGGTTATCGTCAGCAAGTTTTATAAGTAAATACCCTGCAAGTGAGCTTCGGAAACTGGAACATTAAGAAGAAAATACGAAAAAACCGCGAACAGTTTTGTAAAGGAATATAATACAAGTAGAAAATATAAAAGAAAGTTTACTATCAACTCTTTAATTAGATCTTAGTTCAATAAAATACTATTTTTGATATTTATTATACAATTTAATATGTTATTTAAAATCGTAAGGAAACACGTGTAAGAAAGGGTGGTTTTCCCCTTCCATCTATCCTAACGTAAGTCGCCGAGAAATCTTATTTCTTTAGGATGGAAATGGAATTTTATTCTAGTTTAGCCTTTGACTCGTTATTGAAATGAAATTCATAAGAGGTACGTTATTGAGAAATGTTTACGACGCAACATACGCTATATCTGAATACAGTCGTCTTCGTTATGTCGACCTGAAATACGAGTGTACAGCGACTGAGAGAGCATTCCCATCTTCATTTGGTCCGACTTATAGCAAACTAATTTTAAAACTTCACAGTGTATTAACGTTTATATAGTTATTTTCTTTTTCAAATTCCACTCTACACTCACTTACAAATATTAGCCACCAATGCCAACGCTATTATGTGTACAATTTTATGAAATAAAGAGTCAAATAATTTATCCTCAAATAATTTATCATTTCAATAATAATGTGTTATTTATATTATTAAATTAAAACACGTTCGTCCAGAAAGAAAAAAACAAAACAATTGAAATTTTACTATAGTTTTATATTGCTCTTACTTCTTTTATCAGATCTATATGCCAGTTTTAAAATTGTATTTAAACCATAATAATACACGGATTCATCCGACATTAACTAAATTAATAATAGTTATTAGCAATTCTATTTATGTTTATTTGCAAATACATTTATAACTTTTATAAAACCAGAAAAAAGTTTCGTTGAAATGGTAATTTCCTAAAAAAATATCCGATACATTTTTCCCGTGTAAATACGATTACGTTAGTAGAAGTCAACAGACAACTTCCACGGTAACAACCACGCAGTTAAGAAAAATATTTTATATGACAGATTAACATACTGTTTTACCAACAATGGATTAAGGCCATCAACAAAAAGCTAAAATTACTTATATTATGAGTATAATCATTATATGGGGTGTAATTCGATTTAAAATATAAATTTCAGTGCTGCAAAGTTTACGGAAATATATTCACAAATAACCTCAGATATTAGTCTTAGAATTATTATCAAAATTATCTGTAGATATACATATAAGTACAAAGTAAAACTGAACATATTTTTTAAATTAATGTATTATTAATATTTTCCTAGCTCCTGGTTTTACTAATAATAAAAGTTAGTGCTTGAAAACTGTTTACGAAACGCTTCGGGATAAGATTGGGTGCTCTCCAACATTTATTACATTCGATTTACCTATCAACATTGCTCTTGCTGATTTTTATAATAAAAAATAATCTTTTTGTATTGAGTTAAATATACTAGGGAAGATAGTCCAATGAAATTTATTCTAAAACCGATATACCAATTCGGCGCGTTTGCTCATTAGTAGTGCGTAAACCAAATGAGGCCTAGAGTTTGGCAAGCGAGTCATGTCATATGACACTTATTCAATTTTTATTTTAGAGTGTTATTGGGTAACAACTTTGTTCCTTATGTTATCTCTAGCGTATTTAACTCAATGCCATTATGAACCTTTTTTATTTGATTTATTAATGTACATTTCTACTAACATATAGAAATTAAATATTCACAAACAATCAAAGCTACCTTGCATAATAAAAGTTAAAAGGTAAAAGACAAAAAGGTTTTTAATATATTTCATTTTACATGCAAAAAAGAACACGACCCGTGTACAACGTCGTCCTTCTATTTTTTGCATTCTTCTTTTTTTTATAAAATATTACAAAGACCGTAGGTCATGATGAGTGTAAAGCTTTCGATACGTTTGTCCCACCATACACAAGCTGAACCTTTTGATCAGCTAGGCCGTTATAAATTTATTCTTACCTCACTACACTTAAGGCACTGCAATAAAGTACTAGATGGACCGCGGTCTTACTCTATTGATATATTTAAGTTATTGTTATCTGTTAAATAGTAATTATGTTGTGTAATTAAAATATTGCTAATGAACATATTGTTATACATTACATCCGCTTTTAGTATGTACTAATATCAAATTTAGAAAAATAACATGTAGTAAGAAAGACAAGGATTTTATTTCGAAAACAAGACAAAACATCGTGACAAGCAATCTTTTGTTATGCTGTACCTTCCTGACGCTGAGGAACTTCAACAAAGGCACAGAGTTTTAATTCACCATACGCTGCATACATTTTTCCGCTTCAGAGTTAAATGTAATTGTTTTAACTTTCACGAGAATTGTAGGGGATACACAATGTATGTGGGTCCTCGAACGGCTTTTATCTCATGGTAATTGCGCTACGTAACAAACTCTTGCATCGCATTACTGTTAACTATGCTCAAACTAATGTAACAATAAAACAATTCCATGATTAATTGTAAGAAGACACTGAAATTGTTAAGACACTCACAATAAGATATAAATTTGATATTAATGTCCATTGAATTGTTCTATAATAAAATACTAAATCTAAGATCTCAGTTCAGGCACCAGTCTTTTAGGATATCCCCATTAAACTGTAAAAATATTGTACATATAGACAAGTATAATCTGATACTTTCCCAGCATCGTGTTAATCTAATTCCGTCTTTGTCAAACATAGGACACAAGCCAACTTCTTTTATATGTATGTAACCTACATCCGAGTCTTGATGTGCAAACACCTGAACCGGTCCGTGATTACGATCCAATACAGAGTATTTTCCACGGGAATGCAGAAAATGTGTTCTGTTTTATTAGGGGCCCTATAAATTTGGTACGTGCGTAGAACCCGCTGAGAAAATGAGACCACAGACTACATACACGACGATATTGTATTTACTTTGCTAAATCAATGTAATAAATAGATTAAAACTATCTGTATTTGTATAACAGACGCCAAGTGGGCGGGACCTTTCTCTATTACACGTTTCAGTCTTCAAAACCATCGATAGATAACGTATTAAGTTCGTTAACATTTAAAAAAGGAACATGTACTATATAATGTTTATGGTATATCTTTTAGAAATTATAAATTTGTTTTACGCAAAAATATGATTTCAAATTTGGAACATGTATTTTGAATTTTTTACCAGTCATCCTCGCAGTTTTAAAATGGGAACTCGACTTACTTTAATTTAAATGTAGCAACCCTTTTAGTGTTTTATGAACTAATTTAGTTTGTTTAGAAATTGTTTGTTTTAAATAACTAACTCCCACAATTTCTAGTTGCAATTTATTTTGAAACGTTTATTTGACGAGGGAAGATTACATCGCTTGAAAAATATAAAACTTCTTTACGTGTCTCGGGACATTCCCGCCGCCTCTCGGGAAATGAAATTGCAAACACCGACTATGCACAGAGACCTACGAGAATAACATTATTAAATACTACTTGGGATTAAAATTTTTTTTTTTTAAAATGCAATATAAGTTATAAAACTGGGTTTCTTTCTTTTGTGTTTACGGCCTAATTAGCGTTTACAACTATTTCATTTTGAGTAAGAATTCCCGATATAATATCGAACTGTATGTTTTATGCCATGAATATATAGGTAGGTATATATCACGAAAATGGGCTTCGGTCAGACCCAATTAAGGAACGGTTAAAAAATAAATGCAGACGTTTTAATTTATTTTTATTGTTATAAAATATAGCGGTCTCTGATAAATTCAATTCAGCACAAAGCTTCTATTACAGCGCGCTATCGGGTCACCCGCTTTGATATAATTCTAAAATGAAAATTTATATTCTATCTTTATTTTACATATTATAATTAATACTTTTAAGTAGGTTTAGGATTACTTGTAAAAGATAATTAGTATTTAAATTGTTTTAATATATTTTGAGATTGAATAAATTATGCTGTATTAAATTAAATCTTTATTACTTTCTATTGGACTACAATCCACGTTTATTTATAATTTGTTACTGTTAAAATAGATATATGATTTTTGTTGTTGGCAATACTGTGGTGAAATGTCATTGTTAGTGAGAATATGTTAAAAATTAAAATTTAACATTAAGTTTTTAATTAAGTACGTTTAAAATATTACAATTACTATAAAAATATATTTACAGTACAATATATTACCTACTAGAATCGACCTCATTAAATCGAAATACGCCAGCTAGGTGATGTATTTCTCTGAGAATTTGTAAAACTATAGTAAATTAAGAAGAACTGCAATATAGGTGGAACGGAGAAGTAGGGCTCCGAGCCAGAAGTACTTCAATGTGAAAAAGCGCCCGCGCCACTACCTTCGACAGATTAGGGTTGAACAAACATCAAAATGAAATAAGTACGTTTGACGTCACAGCCCTATAATGCCACTCACCAAAACCAAATGTTAACACACAATATGTCCTATTTGTAATTTTTACATATGTCATAGTCATAATTACAGCATAAACAATGCGTTCAAAAGTTATATTCAAGTCAAAGTAAATTAATGAAGACCAACATTAAAAACATATTTTTTAAAAATATAAATGTTTCAAAGTTTTTTTATTATTAGAAAATATTATGTTCTTAACGTTTTTGCCATCTAACTTTATAATTATTTAAAGAAAAAAATGCTTTATCTCTCGTTCATATCAATTAGGTATTTCAATCTACCCTTTCGAAAGCTTTGCAGCTTATGACAGACTTATTTATAAGTACATAATCACAATAAATGTGATGGTAACAATAGCATGAAACTGTTTTAACTTAGGTTTTTATTTACTAAAATTATAAAATTCTAATTTTATTCTAACTATTTCTTAATTTACTTTATATTTTTATAAAAGTGTTCTAAAAGTAATAAATAATTTATGAACATTTTTGCGATGACCCTGCGGCACGATCTCCGTTCCTAGCTCACCGCGATTTTTCAAGAGCCATCATTTGCACATTGAATTAAATTCTCACTGTTTTAATTTAATTTAAGGCGTGGATATTAACGTTTTAAGTGTTTCAAATTACTCTGGATAATTGAATCTTCAAGATAATACGATATTACGGTTTAATATTACTTATTATTCGTTTTATTATATTTATTCTGTATACCTATTACTTACACAGAGGCGGCTCGTCCTAAAGAGCGCTGGTGCAGTGCACTCCCACGAAAATTACAGAAGTAATCTATATTTCTTCATAATACATACTATCCTTACATTACATTCATTCTATTCTACTATGCCTATACAATAGTATATTATATTACCTATATCTACGCCGCTGTAATATAAGTTCTGTAATTTTCGTGGGAGTGCACTGCACCAGCGCTCTTTAGGACGAGCCGCCTCTGCTTACGCATTCGAATATTGTAACTCAATGGGCAACACGCTAGTTGGTTTCGCAGGGACACCAGTCTAAACAAATATTTACATTAAAAAATGTATTAATATGTTATAGTAAAGACAAGTATCTGCGGTGGTAATTTAACCCAAGACCGATATAAACACAGAAATAATAACGCTCTGTAGAAACTTTACAATGGCATATTATGCCACGATTACCAAAAAAAGGCTGAACCATATGCAATGTTTCGTCGTCCATGAAAAATAAGCAACAAACGCAAATACAACATAAAATATCTCTATGGCACAATTCAAAAGAATAATTTGGGTTGTATTTTTTGCAACGACCACTGCCCGGCAGTCGGCAGCGTTTTATTGCGCACTATTCCAGCAAATAAACGCGTTTCGAAGGGAGGTGGGGGTTAATGTACCGGCCGAAAGGGAGGGAAAACCGACCCTCGAAGCCTCCCCTAGAGCTACATATTCGCGCGAGAGCTCTATTGAATAGGGAATATTCAATATTTTTACTTTTTGTGGTAATCGATGGGTTAGGATGAGGTATACAGAAATCATTTGAGTAAGCGCAGGACTTGAGTGGTCAGCTCATTTAAGAATAAAACTTTTCCATTTCTATTACATTTTATCAAGAAAAAAAAACAAACAATAGCTCTTTCTTATAAATGATGTGAAGTTGACTACACTCCGCTTGTAGAACTTGAGTTTGAGACACGAGCAAAGGACTATTGACACCACAGAAAGAATTCTGCAAATTACACTCATCTACACTATGCCAGTATGTGCTATTAAAATTTCGCCAGTCGATACCCAGCATAAGTTTCGGTATACTTCCAAGTCGATCCAACACATGACTAAGAAATAACGGTAGAAAGTGGTGATACTACTGAGCTAACAATCATCATCAAGCAGCCTGCATTCTAGACTAGAGTATATTCGTTTTATATAAGTATATTTCACTTTGAATACAAAGATAATAAATGTTGTTAGAAGCATGTTGACTGAATTGGGAGCTAATATTTGAAGCAGATGTACAGTTCGAGTTAACAATAAATTAGATAACATTGGATAAAAAAGATCTATACTTGAACTTCATTATTATAGTCGCATATCCGCCTAAAGCCGATATCGTAAAACACATTCAAAATGACAAATATAGTACATGATAGTCATTAAAACCAATATGTGGCATGTCCCAGAAAGTTTTCAACAGAATAAATCCGGCGGCAGTTTATTGGGAAATCTTTTTTCAAATAATTAGTTCCAATTTTGTTTTGAAATCCTTATACTAATAATAGCTAACGGCTACAATATTAGTATTAGTAATAAATGAACGCGACTTTATCTAAAAACCTAACCTGAAATAGATTATAAAAGAAATTTATTTTCGTATTTTAATGTTGAATTAAAATCAAATTTACTTAATCCTTTTGAAAACTTCGCTGAAGACAAGAACAGAGTGGCACTTGTTTTTTTTTTTAATATAGTAATATTTAAGACATTAAAACAATCCTGTGGAACTAAATAATAATACTAAGGGAAAAAATATATTGAAAGCGCCAAGCGTAATCCCGCGAGGCGTTTCAATCGGAACAAATTGTTTGCGCCACTTTTTAATGCGGGTTTTTCAGTTCATAATAATACTTTACATAGACAAAAAGTGTGTCATTTACAAGATTTAGTTTATTAATGATTCATTGCCTATGATTCAATAAGAGAACATATTTTACGTGAAATTTAATTAAAATTAATTTATTCTTTAATTATACATGATTTTTGTTTGCCTTTCAAATTATTTTAAGATAAAACTTCTTGCTTACCAACTTGGTAACTTTGTTAGAATTTCGTTAAATGAACATAGCATTCTATAAACCAAAGTTATTTACATTATGTAAGTCAAAACGTATGATTGACTATTTATAATTATTCATTTATTTTCTATAGAAATCTTTCCTCTAAAGCCTAAAATCGTTTCACATTACTATATTCACCTTATTACTGAATGGTATGTATCTATATAAATTTCACAAAGAGCATAATAAACAAACAAATAAATAAGTACTACTAATCAAAATAACAATGGCGTTGGTTCACAGCATCATAAACTTTTATAAATTAGTACAATACCAGTGTCTATTGTATTTAACTTTTCCCTCTGTTTTAAAATATTGTACATTCAAATCTAATTCTATAGGTAACAACACAATAACTCCAAAATTTATTGAATTAAATATACCTACTATAGAGGACGTAAAGATCAAAGTTGAATTTATTGAATCGTAGCCAGAATGCTTTATAAACTTACTATACTTAGCGTCATAACCTTTGCGCTTACTTTTGCGCTTCTGTTGGCAAAATGATGCTGATGTATATAGCTTTATTGTTTTAACGCTTCTTTAGATTTCATTAAAATATAAATCAAACATCAAATACAGGATAGGCCTTTCGCAAATAAAAAAACGCTGATGCTTTCCGGAATAAAACTGGGCACGTGACAAAGCGTTTAATAATGAGTCTGACTATAAACGAGACAAGCTGTACTTTATTTCAAGTGAACTTGTAAAAATATAAATAAGGAAAATGACTAAAAAAAATTCTGCGACATGATATAAAATAGATGTCTTGCGTAACTAAATAGACCCATGAGTTCAGAATGACGGTACTCATGTTTACAGTCTTGGAAAGTTAAATTTAAATAAAGTACATGTAAAGATACCATTATATTTTTATATTTGCTTGAATCTTCTTTGTCCTGTATATTTAAAAAGTCTGAAAATGGTGAATAAATGATAACATTTGACTGAATAACGACCCTTAAAAATTATTCACCGCTCGTTTGTTTTCTTTAATGTTTTTTCCCTAAAACTAAATTTGGAATAAAGACGAAAATCTTTGAAGAAGAAATACGCTTTTGTAGACTTAAAAAGTACTTATTTACATATTTTTGTATTGACACCGGACTATTTATAGACAATGCGTGACCTGTCAGCAACATCCAACGGAGGCGTTTCCACTTCACGGTAATCTAGAATTACAAAGAAAAAGCTATTTGCTTCAGATACGGGTGTTCTTGATTATTCTTGACCTGATATCAATAGCACGTACTCTAATTAGGGGCCGTGGCTTTACATGTATTATATTATTATTTTATTGCACCTGTTATTTACGCCACCACAAAAACATTAAACAACTTATTTAGACAAAGTATAGGAAACAATAAAACATTTAATTTAATAACAAAAATAATTTACTTTATTACACTTATTATTATCAATTAAATTCCTCATGACTTCGAACCCCTTTTAAACGTAGACTGAGACTTATACTAACCCAAACAATCTATATATTACAACATGATGGTTGAATGCAAAATACAAACACGCTGCAAACATGCCACTCCAAGCGACATGAGCTTCATACAAAAAGGAACGCCCTTGTCAATCACTATGAATTTTTAACGGATCTGTAAATTGGGCTGTCAATATATAAAATATAGCTGGAGCTGGCACCAATGATAAGTACCACAATTCTCTGAATCCAGTCAGAGATATTATGCCATAAGCATGCATAGCCCAGTGGCCTAATAAAATTATAATGTTGCGTGGTATACCAATCGTCAAGAGAACCAACACAAGTGCTGATTGATTTGATATCCGTGAGAAGTAGAGTGCTGACGTCATCATTGATAATATTATTACTATATAGGGAAATGACCAATCTGTAAACAAAAAAATATAATGTTAAACAAATGACTTGAAATTTTTAATTATTTTCGTAATTTAAACTGTAATTTGTGTAATCCAGAGTTTACCTCTGCCATGTACGTTGTTGGCAGCGTCAATAAAGATATAAAAATTTCAAACCTAAAAAACAACTAATCTATATTATCGGATAAACAAATCTTGGCAACCATACAACAGAGATGGTTTCCGATTTATTCATTTTTCTAGTTAACTCTAGTCTTTTTTTTTTGAGATCCATTTAAGTTATAACTAAAATTAAATAAATTAAAATTCTAAAGCACATTTTTATAATACTTCCTGCGAAGGGACAAAACTACATATTTTCAAAGACTTTTTTGCACCTTACTATTGCATTTATTATTATTTGTTTTATTATCAGTCTAGCCACAACCAATGACTGTACCATTTTCAAAACAACAGATTAAAACCACCAAAATATGATGTGCTAGTAAATTGCAGTCTTCAAGGACTAAATCATAGTTACAAAAAACCTATTTTATATTTCATACAAAATAATAATATACTCACATATCAAACCAGCCGCAACAGTATGAATAAGTACCAACATTGGATAAAAATAGAGTGCACTATAAATAGGTTTCTTGCTTGTATGTCGAGGTCGGAGAGCCAACAGTAACGGCCTTAGAATTACTGTCATAACCAAACTGAATGCATATATTAGTAACACTATGGTATATCTGAAAACAGACAGCAATATTAATTTAAAAGAAAACTTGTTCTGTATAAATGTTTCCATTTAAAATATAATCGGTGAATCTCATCGCCACTGGGAGTGTCTTAACTATATTATTCTTGTTATTCTTTTGGCACATATGTGATAGTTTCTTCAGTCTCCATGCAGAAGACACAACTAATTTATGTGTGAACAAAAGTGACTACTTTTTTAACCATGATATATTGTTATTATCACAGATTTTAATCAATTCAATTTATATATCTACCATTTAAGAATAGAGTGGTATTAGTAAATAATCCAGTCTATTGATCTAGCAAGTCATATGTGAAGAAGCCTAATCATGTTTTTTAAAAATATAATAAGAGGAGTGTGCAACTCTTTCAACTTGGACTTTCAAATTGCTGTCCATGTACATTCTTTATAGTAGCAGTCAACTTTGATTCAAATCTTCTTAACAACATGCCTAACTTAAATATAAATACTAACAATGGATAAACAGCTTCCTGTGTACAATGCAAAGTTTCTTTATAATCTGGCTGAGGGTTGTGAAGTAAAGTGTACCAATCAGACAAGGCTTGTGGAGAGCAAACATGAAGCATAATAACTCCTGTCGGAGACAGCAATAGGATAGCCGCAAGCGTACCCGTAGAAACTTCGGCCAGCGCACACAGATGCTGTAATAATGTTTTCTTTGCCCTGAAAATTAATAAAAAATTACAGTTAAAGAATAAACTAAGTCAATTTTATAAGTATATACACAATTATCACTTACTCTGAAGAAGAAGCATCAATTTCTATGCAAAACCAATGCAAAACTAATGGTAAGATCACCATAAATCCTAAATACTGCCAGTCATATAAAGTAGGCTCATCAGCACATGGCATACAATAACTGGAGGCATTAGTTCGGAAACCACGTTCGCAAGCCCCACAATCACTCCAATCTCCATTGCTAAGCTCTGAACGGCCACAGTAAAGACCTGGACAAGTTGGTATTGCGGTTTCCACCATTCTGCTAGTTACATATCTTAAGCTAACTAAAAGATTGTTTTTTGTAGTTACTCGTAAACAATTTTATTATAAATCACGATTGAGAAACGAAACCACATAATCAAAACAATCCGCTCGTACATCAGTAATAAAGTTATGACATACGAATTTGAAGTTAAACATGAACGTTCAAAAATTTTCTAACAAACTTGTTAAAAATATGTAATAAAAACGTCTAAAATATTTTTAAAAACTTAATAAATAAATATAAACAGGTGTTTTAAAAAAGTGACTATGTTTAATGTTCTTTAAAAGTTAGTTATAATTGTAATAACTCGTCTAAATTAATATAACGCACTTAAAAAATTTTGAACGAATTTATATTTTGTTTATTTTTTACGCGCACTTTGGAAATCGCCCAGCTCGTTGAGGAGTAATAATACAACTTGCAATTTATTCATAATTTTATTGATAATAAATTATATAAATATTACGTCAATCATTAATTATAAAGCTTTAAATTTGCTTTTAGGATTCTTTTTCGAAGAACGTGAACTGAAGCACCTAAAACCCCACCTCAAAAAGTAAAGAATCAGTACTACTATAAAGATTAAAATAATTAACAGAGTTCCAAAAAAGTCCAGCATAAAGAATTGAGATAAATTGATGCCAACCAATCTTGAACGAAGATGTTTAGCGCCTCCATGCCTTAGAACATATTCTGTATACCAAATAGAACGATCAGGGCCTGATATTACATTGTCCAATGATAATTGCCTTAACGATATCATGGCATCCTTATATCTGAATAAAATAATAATTTATTATAGTTAGTTCAAATTTTATTATGAGGAATATGTTTTTACAGCAAGTAGTGATTGATGCCTGAGATTACTCCCGGGGATGATTCAACTGATGACTGCAAACCACGTTGACTACAAAATGTCGAATTAAAATAATCAAAATAAATGCGATTGAAAAACGCATCAAGTCTTTTAAATTATTTAATAATTTATTAGTTATAGATAAAGATTAATTTTGTTTCTATTAATGTTACATTGGTGTTTACTAGAAGCAAATATATATCAAGTCGGTTTCACTACAAAAATATATAGATTTCAGTATTTTAAATAGAGTTTTAATCTAAAGAAAAATAAAACAAATATTTAAACAGATGTTGCAGCACTTACGTTTTATTTGATGCGACTTCAATTACAGTTTTCTTTATGAAATCCATGGTCATATATTTTGGGTCAATAGTAGCTCCAGCGCCATGATTTGTTATATAATTTATACCCAATTTATTTGTTGAAACGAATGGTATTCCCACTACTGGTACACCGTAAAATATAGCTTCTTCAAGTGACCTTTGACCCCCATGAGTTATAAACGCTTTTATATTTTGGTGACCTTGAATTATAATTTAAATTATAAGATATATTTCAGTGAAAATTCAATTTTATACACTTATATCTAGATAGATAAATCATATTACCTAGAATAGATTGTTGCGGAAACCAAACACTGGTATGAACATTTTTAGGTATTTTAACAGTTGAATTTCCTATTTTAAATAAAATGTTAAAATCGAGTTCTCCAACCGCATCCATAATCATTTGCAATGATTTTTCAGGTAACTCTTCAGCTTCTTGTACAGTTCCCAATGCAAAGTAAATAAAGCCTTTCTTAGAAGAATCCAGGTATTTTTGCAAATCCTAAAAAGTATATATTATTTTAGCTTATGTAATGTAATTCGGTAATTCAATAAACTTTAATCGTCTCGGGATAATATCACCGTTTTCAAGTATAAAAACCTCGAAGAGACGTTTTCAAGAGCCCCTAAAAGAATACTTAATTAACTAATAGAACTTTAGTACCTGAGGTAAATTATAGTCCGGTTTAATATGCAGATTATCCACATACACAATGGCTGGAGAAATAGGTCTATTGCCCAATAATACTTGATTCCCACTAACAAATAACATATCAATATCTTTCTCTACGTCTAACAAATCTCTCTTCAGTTGGACAATCTTCTCTGCAGCCATTTGACAAAGAGGTAAGAAGTAATAATAATATTCATATTTAAATCTCCAATAGCGCTGATACTCTTCTATCCTATGAATAATGTTAATATTACCGTATCTAAGTGTATTCACGTCTTTATAGAGCAAAGGATGTGTTGGACTTCCTTTTGATTCAAACATATTCAACTTCCCAATACTTGCAGTTATAGCAATGTGCGGGCATTTGTACTTTTCTGCAACAGCGTACAAAATTGGCATGTCAGCTTCAGTGATCACAAGATCGAATTGTACGTTGGGATTTATAAAAACAGCAGTCATTTGTTGAGATTTCAATTGTGCTACCGTAACTTTAATTGATAACTCATTAATTTTTCTTAAATCATCAAAGATATCGTCAACATTTGAGTGTAGTCTTTTGTATTCTTCGTAAAAAGGCGTTGAGACAGCGCTTACGTCCAGTTCCACAATATTTTCCATTTCAGGGTATCTAAGAAGTCCAGGATACGGAGTCATCACAACGACATGGTGCCCTCTATGTGCTAAAAATTCCACGTATCCTCTGTAAACTAATTGATCTGCGTAAGATAAAGTTGAAAACAATGCTAATATGGAAGCACTGTGCACGTTATATAGAAAGTTTATTAAAAATAACACAAGGCAATTTATTTTAAAATTCATTTTTAAAATAATCAGTTAAGTGATACCAACACATACAGTATATCAAGTTATATTAAATCTAAATTTCTTGTTGAACGATACAATTACACTTGTACAAACTTATAACAATTGCTTCATTATATGTAATATTTTGTAATACGTACTTTAACATGAAAGAACATTAATTACATGACGGGTTACGGTTATTCATAAATAATTCCACGTAGAAATTTTTAATTTCGTTGGCTAAGAGCGAAACCCCTCTAACTGCAGTTTGTATTATTTTTTACACTTGTTATTTGCATATTAATAACTCAAAAGTTACAAATTTCGTGTTATATCAGTTTTTACTAAATGCACAAAATTGAATTTATGAAGCAAACCTATTACTTATTTATATGCTCATGCGCGGAAATAAATCCACAACCGTTGCCATAGCAACAATATTCAAACAAAATAAATTGAAATTCAATGTATTAAGAAATAAGTCTAATTAGGATTATTTCTTTAAAATGGATAGCGATGTGAATAACTACAGAGTTATTGGGCGTATAGGTGAAGGGGCTCATGGTTTGGTGTTCAAAGCTCAACATTTGCCAACTGGACGCGAAGTAGCATTAAAGAAAATACTCATAAAGAATTTGGATGATGGAATTCCGATTAATGTTATGAGAGAAATCAAATCATTGCAGCTTCTTCGATGTAAATATGTAAGACATTTACTTTTTAGTTAGTGTCTATCATTTTAAATAACGGTGAAGGTGTTTGTAGTTATCCTTGTGACTCTTTCCATCGGGCGATGTGTATTATCCCCTATGCATTATCTACGTGTTATTTTGTTTCAGATAATAAAAATGTACGATATGTTCCCGCGTGGGATGAGCTTAGTTTTGGTGTTAGAATACATGACTTCAGGCTTGTGGGATATGCTTCATCACAATCCACAATTACTAACTATTCCTAGAGTTAAAACTTACATGCAAATGTTATTGAAAGGTACTCGATACATGCATGCACATTATATTATGCATAGGGTAAGTTTATATAATTATGAAGCAACTCAAAGACGATCCATCGCGATATTCAATTGTTACGTGATTGACGGTCATTTATTGCTTACCTACACACTGAATCACTTCAATTTACTACATTTATCACATAATAATTGACATTCGCGATCGGCTGCTACTATGAAAAAAAAAATACAAATATTTGCAGATATAAATAAATAAAATATATTTCCAGGACTTGAAACCAGCCAATCTCCTCATCAACAACTTAGGTATTCTAAAAATAGCAGATCTAGGTTTAGCAAGATTGTATTGGCCTGATAAAGGACGACCGTATTCACACCAAGTCGCCACTAGATGGTATCGTGCGCCAGAGTTGCTATATGGAGCAAGATATTATAATGAAAATGTTGATCTTTGGGCTATTGGTTGTATTATGGCCGAAATAATTATGAAAAAACCTTTATTTGCTGTAAGTTTCACCATCAGATTTGTAACATATATATTTTCTCTTTTATTGTCAACATAACTCAAAAATCCGTCAATTGGAGTGGGGGTGAATTGATTAACTGCACCATGTCTGATACATAATGCAAAATGGGTAAGAGGAGAGACTGCCATCACATAACGTATATTATAATATTTATTAGCTTTCGAATAGGTCACGCAGAAAATCAAGCACCACATTAACGGTCACCATATAACCTATGTATTGATTCAGCTGGGATTGAAAAACATTCTAAAATACTATAGCTAAATCCATGATGATATATTTTCAGGGAGAATCAGACATAGAACAGCTAGCAATAGTTCTTAATCATCTCGGAACTCCCACTGAAGAAATATGGCCTGGTCATTCAAACCTACCGGATTATCACAAAATTATGTTCCCCGACTCCACGCCTACACCTTGGTCAGAGCTTCTGCCCGACGTTGAGCCTGATGCTGTCCACCTGATTAAATCTTTTTTACTTTATAATTCTGATAAACGGATTTCCGCTAAACAGGTTAATATTTTTTTAAATAATATATTAAGAACCTTTCCAAAAAGTAAATAAAAATAAATGAACATATTTTGTTCATAATAATAATTGTTGTTGAAACTTACAATAAATAGATAAATAAAATCAATCAATTTGAAAACAGACACGTCATGGCACTAGTAACTAAATCACATTATTGTTCATGAATACACAGCTTGCGATTTAATCTATTTTTTTAAAATAGATTTCAAGAGTAATTTGTCAACGAATATATTTTTTATTAACAGGCTTTAAGACATCAGTGGTTTCAATCCAGACCATTTCCAGCTTCATTGGACGACATGCCCAAGCCTAAACCAATTCCTTGACTCGGTTAGAGCAGGCCTTTTGGTGGTTAAAGAGTTAGGGATATTATAATTTAAGAGATTATTTGAAATTAAACAACAAATTGTATTGTATTTATTTAATTAAATTATGTTTATTTTAAAATAAATTTTATTACTAATTAATCACATACTGCATACATATAGTTATATTTTATTTATCAATAGTAATTGACAAGTATGTTCCTCCATAGGCATATTGTGCTAGACTTATGATGTATAAGAGATCATTAAATTATAAAAAAAAACCAACCATTTATAGGAAAAAACTGTTCCAAAGTTACCAAAAAGAACCAATACCTAGTCAAAATTAATATTTACAAATTTTGACATTCATAGTTTTAATATCAAAATAAAACTATAAATCATTATAAATGAAAACCATTACAAAGCTTGGTAACGAATTCTTTAGCCAAAAAACCTATAAATTAACTTCAACAACTACAATATAACATTTTAAACATTTAATTAAATATTAAAATTAATACATTCAGAAAAAGCATTCTGGCATAAACCCTACTTTAACTGTAAACAGATGGTTTCTAAGTAAATAAATAAATTTTATGTGGAATAATGAAAACTAATTGAAATACATTTATTATATGAAACTACCAGTCGATCTGGAACATATTAACTCGTTCATTTTCATTATAGTACGACTTTTAAAATTCTTTTGGTTAATGGCGATATGGTTTTTAATCAAAGATTTAGATTTAGATTACATTTGGTGGGATGCAAATCATATATAAAAAAAACTAGTGTTGTTATCATGCGCCCCTTACTACTAATTGATTTCATTTCTTTTTTTAATAATTAATTCATTAAATTGAAGATTAATTTATTTTATATATTTTCATTTGTTTATTGTCTGATTAATTAATTTTGCTATCAGTCATATAAGTGATAAAATAAAAGTCATTTATTATTAATTCTTAATCAATTAAACTGGCTGTAATAAAAAGCTAGCAACATTTAAAAAATATTCACATAGTAGAGCTGTCTAAGTGGTAAAACACACAAACACACAAACACAAAGCCTTCCTCGTAAACCAATTCATAAATAAAATAAAAAGATATAAAATCTATATTCCTATTTAATGCCCTTCACAATTTAGATTATGGAGATTCGTTTCTATGTACAATTTAACTAAATCTATATTCACAAGAGTTCGCATAATTCATACATTCATAGAACACATGACATGCGAATCAGATTAAATTAATTTAATAACAAGTTAAAAATTACTATTTTAAATAAAGAAAGAAGTTTATCGATATTTTTAAATATCTTTTAAATATCGATATGCATATTCTACCAAACGGTAACTTAAACTAAAGCGAAATATCAAAGACATGACCCACTGTCCAAAATGCTGAATACCAGTGGCGAAGCGTGGAATTAGTTTGAATGGAGGTCGACGTATAAAGAAGCAGCCATCAAGAGATTAAAAAATTTATACTATAGCAAAACTCGTAAATATTAACTATTAACCCTGCTGTCATTTTTTCATACAATAACCATAGTTAAATACCTTAAACTATTCTATTTTAGATAAAATTCGTGATTTTTACTATAGTATAAAACGGCATATAGAACTTTTTCTTACTGGGTCACAATGTATGATGAGGATGATAGCTGCATTATGAACGCTTCGACAATGGCTTCTAATTAACGTCATTGTATCTGGACTGGCCGGCTCAAGAATTTTAAGCACACTATCAATACAAGCGTATGTGTAGCTTTGTGCATAATAACCAATAAGTAACATATATTTTTATCATTGGCAAAATCATACAAGATGTCAAGGCGATATAGAAAGAGAGGGATATTGGAAGAATAAAAATCAAACAAAACCACAGGTTTTATTGCAAACCCTTACAATGATGATAATATGATAGATATGGGCATCAATAGGTAACATGTGTTTACATATTCAAATATTTGGTCGGTACCAATGTAACTAGTTATTCCATTCATTCATATCCACTACATCCTAAGACAGGTTGTATAATTGATTTTATATTTCTAAGAGCATACACTTCACTTCACCTATGTTTTGGAATGGATGAACGGTATAACTGAATGGTGTATAAATATACTGAAAATCTAGACATCATTTGAACCTAGTGTAAATATTTGTTTTATATAAAGTAATATTTTTAAGCTTTGGATAATTGTTAATCTATTACCTAGTACTTATTACTTGCGGATCCAACCAGCACTATGAAAGTAATGTTTAAGTGCATGATCTATTTCACTATCCGGTGTCGCTGGTTTTCTTAACAGTACGCCTTTCAAAGTAATGTATTGAGCGGGCGGCATATTTAGTGTAGTACATAGCTGAGAAAAATAAAATTCTATTAGTTATTTCATGGCATTGTGTCAAATTAATATTATTAATAAAATATAATTTATTCATTGCACAAGACAATCATAATTCAAGACGACATTAAAATTAATTTATTTATGGAGGGGAAAAGAACATAGGTTAATTTCTTCACACTTATGTTCACAAATATTTAATAGTGTTAAGAAAATTATTTCAAGACAGAGCCTATTATAGGTTCTCCCGATGTATCAAATTTATTATAAAATCTGGACTATAGCAAATGTCATACCTGAACTTCATTATTATTCAGAAGATGCTTCGAGCAGTTGCCGCTGCATAAGCTGTTTTTGCAACATCCACATGCGATATTTCCGTCCCGTGTGGACTTTGGGCTGGTGGAATTTAAGGCGCTTTCTCCGTCTCTGAAAGTAAGGACAAGTTATAATAACATTAACTAAACTTATCTAAAAGACTAAATGCGGAGAAAATGTGGCTCAAATCACCCAATCGTTGTACATAGTAATCCTTTCAAAGATTAAAATTAAAGAGCCGAGAAATCAATGCTAACTCAAGTAATTTGATTTTAACAGATTAAAGTTCATATACATGCCTCAAAACATGAGAAAGCTACTTTTATGTTTTAAGTCAAGTATTGCAGACTAAGTTTGACTGTAAAAGAAGCAATTGAATTATTCGTCACATCACTAAATTGGCATATTTAAAAACTTTTTCTTGTTTTCTTTACCTTCTTTTTAGAGACTGCTGGTTCGGCGTCTGTTCTTTTGTCAGATTGTTGTCCAGATACCCACTGCTGCCCTGGCGAATATCATCATTATATGTAATCATGTTATTATATCATTTATCTATATTTTCTCCTCTCTAATACATAGGAATATAATGGATCGTTACAATCCAATTGGACTATATTTAATTCATATCAGATGATAGCTTTCACAACCTAATATACCAACCATTCAGGTTGACAGGATATATTCCATTTGTTACATTGGCTACTTAGAAATCGCTTGAAAATCCTTACAAGCCCTTACACCTCCCACTTTCATCAAACATCTATGGGCATTACATTACCCTGGTTTTATTGTAAAATACTGTTACTAATTTTGACAACCATTGGCAAATTATTAAATTATAACAACATTGAAGTTTTATGAAAACCTCTAACTTGTATATTTGAAATTTGCATGAAGCATTAAGCAATGTAGTAATGTTGTAATGAATGATATATTTTTTCCTCGTGTAATGTGTTAAAGATAATGATTTTTGAATAGTTATATAACAGTGACAAATATATAATAATATGCCTCAATGTTTAACTGTACTTATTCTGCCAATGAATAAATGTTTTTGATACAATGGAATGGAAAATGAATGAAATGATCGTATTTGATATCACTAAATGAAAAAATCATTGCTAATTAGTGACATCAACCACGATCAGGCAAGCAGTGTGTGCGTGTACCGCGGGTGTCCTCACGTGCGGGTGTTTCCTATGCGCGGCGTGTTGTTCATAATGCGCGCATTCCTCCAAGCGTGTGAGTCCTGCCAATCTGTATCGGTGCAACTCTGCCATGCGCACGCGCAACTCCCTCTCTCGCCACAGGCCCGCCAATACTGCGCCCTGTTCTGCACACAAGTACAGTTGGGATGTCCACCGCAAACGTTCCATGAAATCCCTAAGAAAGTAATAATTAGGTAAATAGATTAATTACATCATTTCAATAGTTTTTTTTATATTTATTTTTTAAAATACATACTTTTTTTCTTTCTCTAATTTTGTAAATGGTTTTTGTTTGTTTTTTTGATTATTAAAAAATACTCTAACAAGTTGATAATCTCTCATGAGTCTTTTTCTTCTTGTCCTCTCTCTTAGTCTTCTAGTGTAAATATCTATTTGTGAAAGTTTCAACCCTAAAAGTATACAAAAGGAAATTGTTAAAAAAAAACTTAGTCCACTAAAAAATCTCACACATCCTACATTCAAGATTTAGATGCATTAATTTGCATACTAAATCACTTATAAAACTAAACAATGACTTAATTTCTAAGTTGTGTCCTGCTATACCTTCCTAAATTTCTTAAATTTCCCAAATTCAATTAAATTAGAGCAACCTACCAATATCAAGGTCATCATCTTCTGGGTTGAGTGATAGAGTGGATATTATTTGTTCAGCCTCGTGATCATGTTCCTGTATTACAAAACAGATTTAGTATTTGCCGATCCCAATGACTGCTAAAAACAATGCAAGGCACTAAACAGTTTTGGCTGCAGAACACCAACGTTGTATTTGAAAAGTTATTTTAACAATAAATATTTTACTTATTCACGATATTTTTTCTGTTATTAATTTATTTTATATTTGTTTTATGTTATAAATACAAATAATATTGATTGTCAAAATAAAAGTCAGATTCCACTATGTCAATTAATATATAATAATAGCTTACAATTACAGTTTTGATTAACGCTCTTAGCTAAATAAAATGTTTTACCTACTTTGTGAAATATACTTTTTAACCTTTCTGGATGAAGAAAGGGTAAGTTTCATCAATAAATTTGACAAAATCAATGTCCATGTTTGTGTAGAAAGAAGAAATGCAGTTTAGGTGTTTAATGTGGAAACTCATACCCTTTCAAAATCATCTCGATATTTCATGTAGCCAAGTTGACTAGCCTCATCAGGACTAATAACTAATTCATTAAGCCGAGACATAGCATCTGGTCCAAGAGGGCCCTCATCTCTCCCTCCACAATGCAGTGATGGTCGTGAAGTGCCTTCAATTTTACCCCAAGTTGCTCTTCCAATGTTCCCCTCGAGAAATCTCGCAATGTATTCATCTTTGGCTTCTGTTAAATATTGTTAGTAAATGTAGAGGTAATTTGAAATGCAAAAAGCTAACAAATATATCAAATACTGACCTTCAGGAGTTTTACTCTCAATATGTTTGGCAATATCTTCCCAATTTCCAAAACCAAACTGTTCGAGGCCTTCTAATAACCGTACTTCCTCACTTGCTTTCCAACAATTTCGACCATTATATATACCAGATGTCCCTAAATCCTAAAATAGTTACACTTCCGTAAGATCTATTTCATTTTTAGTGTGTTGAATTTTTAAATTTCATTGTGATACTACATACCAAAAACTGATAAGAGTGATTATTTCGGTGAGGTCCAATTTCAGCACCAACAGAAAAACACTAAAAACAATTGTAAATATAATTTTAAATATTCCGCCAAAATTTGCAAAAATGGCGGGTGACAATGCCTATACCTGCAAACAAATAACAAAGTCCGTGCACTCAGCACATTTTACTCCAATTGTAACTAACACTTCTTGACAGTAAGTACAATTATATTTCGTTAACACATCTTGAACAGACATTGTTATTTCTAATTATAATAAAGAATAACTATGCAAAACCAACAAAGCGCACCAACTCCCCACCCTCCATCTTTTTAGTGACGTACAAGTTTTTGATTGACATAGTACGTAGACGAAGACGTAGTCTATTGATTCAATTGAGTAATCAAGCAATCGACTGGGAATTCAGTTAGATAAATATTCCTACATCCTTGTGTGTGGAAAAGTGACGTTTTAAAAATCAACAACCATAGATTGTTCTATATTTATTTTCTTTAATTTTTTATTTCAATCTCCATAAGAAAGGTGTATAATATGTTAATGATGTCTCTTACAATCAATTAATATAATTTTATCTCTAGAAATACGAGATGTCATAGTAATACAGTGCTAGATTTATTTGCAAAAGTCGATAAGCACGATGAAATCCAGCAAAAGACGTCTTCAAGCTCTCACTGAAGGTTCGGATGGAATTCCCAACTACCTGAAGATGGACGATTCGGAGACGTCTATTCCACCAGTATTTAGATCGCGTCTTCACGAGTTATTTTCACAAATCGAGAAAGAATTTGACCTTCTCTACACAGAAAACCTAAACTGTAAGCTACTAACCGAATTTAACTGGCTAAATATATTCGAGATTAATCTACATTACTTCCAAGGACAAAATATGTTCATCCACTAAGAAATATAATACTCTAATGATCTAAGTAGCACAATAGTCTCTTTGTACATAAATTAGCATAATATAGCTCCACTGCAAGGTGTTTATATTTCTTTATTAGATCTGCCAACAAGGTGTAGTTTATACATGCTCAAAATTGAAATACAAGTGAACAAATCAATAATATATGGTAAATACATAACATTGGTATCAGGGCAACAATAACATAAATACACAACACCCAGAACCAATATCTCTTTATCATTTTTATAATATGCCAATAAATATTTGCTCATGAATAATCTGAGGCATCATTAGCCTAATGTTTTGATATTATTTGCAGTACAAGAAAAAATCGAAATATTAAGTGAAAAGTTGGAACGGGAATCATACATAGGAGACAGACCAAATACAGATTATGTTGAATATGAAAGTACAGGAAAAAATTCCAAAGTTAAATGTAAGTAAAAACAAAATCCAAATGACATTAATTATTTTTTAATTACTAATAAGCAAATATAAGCTCTTTTTTAAGATAGGAACTAATATAGAAAATGTCATGTCAAAATGGTTTTATCTCTTGTTTATGTCTTATGACTGTTTTTTTTTTAAATAATATTGTTTTAGTCACTCGGAATAGTGTTTAATCACAGTTTGCTTATTTCTATAGAAAAATATTAGAGCCTTATTAATCTGAAAAGGCAAATAGAGGTTGTCTATGAATTATTAAAATGTCTAAGTTATTATATACAATACTTTAACAGTAAAGCATTAAGCCCAAAATAATTCTATGAGGAGCAAAAGAAACAAGTTTAGATAGAAAGTTCAAGTAAAAGGTTTCAGGTAATCAAGTCTGTAATACTGAATTTATTTTCAGTAACCCAAAGCAATTCGCAAAAAGTTAAAACGAGTCATAAACTTAGAGTTCAAACAAGTAAGATAGTGTCCAGTTTCAAAGCTCCGACGTTCACCTGTCAACTTGTAAGGGAATTCACAGGACATAAAGATGGCATTTGGGATGTCACATGTGGAAGACCAAGCCAACCGCTCATCGCAACTGCTTCTGCTGGTAGGTTTGATCACCTTTTGATAAAATATTTCTTTATACTGGAAGTTTTGCTTTAAGTAAGTTCGTCGAAGCGAAGCCGAAGCAACCGCACGTATCCTGATGATGGCACGTGAAGTGGCGAAACGCGTCGAGACAAATTATTGAATGTTGTAGCGGGAATTATAAGCAAAATAATTTTAGATAATTTCCATTCATACTGTTATTATGAATCAACTCAATTCTTCAAGTTGAACACAACTGACTTAGCTATGAACTTTAGGTATTCTGTATTCACTGCAGTACTGTAGATAATATTGGTGTATAGCAAAAACTATGTTACATTTTATGTTTTACTTGTGTTGATGATATTCTTAGTAATTAAGTTTGTTAAAGATGTAGATAGTGAGATATAAAATTAGACATCGCCATCTTGTGGCATCTAGCAGAGTCACTAATAATAATAATAATAATAATAACTCTTTATTGCACACATTATACAGAATAAAATAAAAATAAAATAAAAATAAAAAAACAATGCCTTATCACTAAGTGATCTCTACCAGGCAACCAACCTTTAGGTAGTAAATCGAGATGTTGCAAAAAAAAAAAACAAAATATAATAATATATGCCAATGAATAATAAAAATATACATAAATACATACATATACTACTAAAGTCACTACTTATTATTGTTTAAGTTTCCCAGTTACTGTGATGTTAAACGAAATATGTTTTTTTTTTCTATTATTAATTTTAGATCACACAGCCTGTATATGGAGTGTAGAATGGGGTAAAGGCATTCTTCAATATACAGGTCATTCTGGATCAGTGAATAGTATTAAATTCCATCCAAATAGAGATCTAGCACTTACATCTAGTGGGGATACAACTGCTCATGTATGGCAGGCTGCTGTTAATTGGGATCTTGCTGTGAGTATATTTAAGATGAACCAGACACTTAGTTGAATCTTGATTAGATTAGATTATTTCATTTTGAACATTTCTAGAGGGGACAATCATCTGAAGAAGAGCTTGAAGGTGGTGGCGAAGAGAGTCTTGGTGAAGGAGGAGACCGTCCAGAAGTATTACGAACGCCATTGACTGAGCTTGTGGGTCATTCTGGTGTAGTAGTAGCTGCTGATTGGTTGCCTGGTGGAGAGCATGTTATCACAGCTTCATGGGATAGGACAGCCAACCTTTATGATGTTGAAACTGGAGATTGTTTGCAAGTACTTATGGGTATGGAAATAACATTTTTATTTTTTTATTTGTTAGTTTAATTATTTATTAACATTGCTTTTTTTTTAGGTCATGACCATGAGCTGACTCATGCATCAGCTCATCACAGTATGAGGCTTGTTGTCACAGCTTCAAGGGACACCACTTTTAGATTATGGGATTTCCGAGAGCCAATACATTCAGTATCAGTTTTTCAAGGACACACTGAGTAAGTTCTTTTTTTCTTGTCTTGACAATAACAATTAACTATTGTCAAATTTGCTTAATATATATAATACTAAGTTTAGGTAAATCTTTACAAAACAAGTATGAAACCCTAATAAGTAAAAAGTTTATTCAATTAGCTTATTGGGTTGGCTAATTTACTATATTTGTTATTCTCAAAACATTATATGAAATTCATATTTCAACAGGAGCGTTACGTCGGCAGTGTTTACACGTGAAGATAAAGTAATATCTGGATCTGATGACCGCTCTGTCAAGGTAATTGTTTCGTAGGTTATTACTTTTTTTCTCTTCTTCAAAATACAGACTCCTTCGAAAAACAAAAAGTAAATATTAAAATATAGCAATTTGATAATTTAACAAAGTGATTATTTCTATATTGTGTGTTCTGAAGTTTTGGTATTATCATTATTTTGTTGATTTTTTCACCGATTGTGATTTCAGATAGTCGTATACATACACATATAGTGCCGTGATCCTAAACTAGGTCATAAAATAAGTAGCTGAGAATCAGCACCATGACCTTTTGTCTAGAGATTTTTCTGTATATTCATCTATTTATTTCCATGATGAAACTGTCTCAGCTTTGTGAACTTATTATTCATATTGTTCATAGGTTTGGGATGTTCGTAACATGCGTTCAGCGTTGGCCACTATTCGTTCGGATTCATCTGTAAATCGTGTGTCAGTGAGCAGCGGTGGTTTGATTGCAATACCTCATGATAACAGACAAGTGCGATTGTTTGACCTTAACGGACATCGGTTAGCGAGGTTGCCCCGATCTAGTCGACAGGTAAAGAAATTTTTCATATATCAATGATACAGTTTATAGAAGGGATAAATGATTGTTTACATTTAAGAGAAAATTGACACTGATATTTTTTAATAACCAACAGGGACATCGTCGTATGGTTACATCAGTCGCATGGGTCGATGACATGTCTTCAAATATAAACTTTTACAGCTGCGGTTTTGATCGTCGAATTTTAGGATGGTCAATACAATCTTCTAAAGAAAATTGAATAACTGAAAGAATATCAAGCAAGTTCGGTAAATCCGATTAGAAATTTTATTGCGAAAATCTTATATCAGTGTAGAATTGTAGTGCGCTGCCGCCATAGACGACACTCATGCGCAGTAGACAATTATCAGGCCAATCTGGTATTGAGAGTATATTCATACATATTATATTATTATAGATATTAAATATCACATGATTGGACATTTTCTAGTTGACTTTCATTAATTTTGTTGAATTTTACACCTTTTTCTCACATTCCAACCTTTCATGTCTTTAAAGGAAAAATAATAAACAGATAATTTATGAAAATTTAATTGTTTATAGAGTTCACTTTCTAGCAAAATTTAGATTTAAAATATTAATTATATGTGATTATCATTGTAATTAAAAATTTTATTGCAAGACGAGAAAAGAAGACCGTGTTTATTATGGACGCAGGCACAATAGTCGATTTCAGATGTTAAATTATGAAATATTCTTGTGCGCATCTTTGTACGATATTTTCTGGAATCAGAACTATCTAAATTTGTTAATTTAACTAAATTATTTATTTGATGTAATTATAAATTGAGACATGAACATTTTCATGTCATCTTATTATTTAGGTGTGGTTTTGTTTGTTTGTTTGTTTGTTTTTTTATTTATTTACGTTCAAGTGTATTAGCCGAATTGAGGTGATTCCTTTGAATAGAGATAATGTTGTAACTTATTTTTTGTACTTATGACGTTAATTTTTATTGTTTTTTTTTCTTCAGCATATGTTAGTAGTGATGTATTCTTATTTTGTTTAGTATAAGTTTAAAATATATACATAATAGTTATAGTTGTTGTTGGGCACATATTAATAACTAAAAATATTAACATATCGTCTCTATTTCGTATTAAAGTATTAAGTGATATTCACTATTAAAATCTGCCATGTTTTTTTCAATATGGCGGAAATTGTGTTTAAAACGCTTGTAGTCATTTTGCCACTGTCTGTCGCTGAATTGCGGTTTAAGGACGGGTTTTATTAATTGCAAGAAATAGCGAAAAATATTATATTACTAGTCTTAACTCTAAGCCCTAAGCCAAAGATAATAGAAAAATACGATTTTTAAACTATCAAAGTAATCAACGAAATAAATTGTATGTATACATTGCAAACTTCACACGAGTAGTTGTGCAAAAACTAATACTAATTTTAACAATTTAAATAAATATACTAGAGAAGCGCAAAGTACAATGTTCTTGCGTGTACGTTATAAGCCCAGCGGACTAATGCAATTAAGTCACTCTCGCGACTAAATATTGTGTTCTAATTGTTTAATAGATATAATCGTGTCCTATCTTGTTTACACAACTCTATGAGCATAAGTAACTTTGCGCACTTGTGTATTACGCACATATTGTCCGGCATGACCTCTCCATTATATATGTGTAAGCTAATGATTTTCGCCCATATATTACATATATCACAATCGCGTCCAGTTTAATGAAACCTCAAAGTTGATAATTAACAATTAGATTTATAGTAAAAAGTTTAATACTACATAAATGGTATGCATTAACGGTCATTTTTTGTGCATAATAACACATACTATATTTTTATAGAAAATTAATATTATGATGTCAGTTTATTACTTTTTTATTTTAATTCTTCATTAATTAATTATTTTTAATTATTATATATTATAATAATAAAATTCTTGATTGCTCTAGAGTCTAGGGGTAAATAGGCACAGGTTAGTCCAATAAAACGTGCGAAAATGGTAATCGTGAAACAAGCCCACGTTTAGACCTATATGAGTGCGTCGTTTGTTTTTTTTAAATCTGGTTTCTGCGCCTTTTTTATTAATTTCTCATAATTATTGTTCAAAAAAATATAGATATGTTAACCTAAATATCAAAATATAATTTTTATAGAATATATTATGTATTTAGAAATAAGTTATTTTAAAATAATATTAGTTGTTGAAGTTCTTATAGCAAATGATCTGAGTATTTTTGTTATGCCTAATGTGTTATGTATATTGTAATAAATAAATAAAAAAATAATTAAAGTTTTTTATTTCAATCGCTAGACTAAAAATCAATAAAATTCAATTTGCTTAAAAGAAAAAAATATCCTCGACCTTAATATAACTTAATATTTAAGTCATTAAATCGTTACAATAACAAAACATGTTTAAACCCGGTTCTGTTTTTGTTATACAATGTGGTTCATTTCCATATCTATTCGTTCTTGATATATCTCCAACTTTTATATCAAATCTATCGCCTATATAATGATTAAGAGTTGCTTCATACTCCGCTTGACCTGGATCAACAATCACCCTTACTTGAATGTATTCACTCGTCGGCTTCCCTAATAAACCACCTACTTTTGTAGTAAGCAATTTCTTATTCACCGTCTGACGCATAACCCAATCAATCTTAAACAATTTTCTATGCACGCAATTGGCCCTGTTACGGAACGTCAAATTGTTTATAAATTCAACTACTGATTCTGCCGCTTTTTCATATACTTCCTCTCTCGGTGAAACATCCGTCCATTCGATGCACGCACACCATTGAGGCTCTATCCCAGCTTCACTACAAGAACGTGTTCTTGGGATCTCCTCCAGCATCGATAAGGATCTAGGTATTCCAGTGCCTGGTACTACATATGGATTCCTGAATTTTGTTAATCCAACTGCATCTAATACTGTCGCGTGGATATCGTAGTGTGTTGTCAGAACTTCAGAGTTTAGTTTAAGTATTTTGTCTACCTCAGGTCTATCTCTTTTTAAACTCTCTGGTAATACAATTGCTAGTAATGGTAGTCTCTCTTCTAATTTACCAAGTAATGTACGTCTTACTGGTCCAAATCTAGGGCCATGATCACCCATTACAAACAAAAGAGTATTCTTCAAAAAACCATCCCGCTCAAAATCTGCTAAGAATTCAGTCAATTTATCATCGACGTTAGATATCATGCTAAAAATATCGTGGCTCGTATTAACTATGAAATTGAAACAGAATTTCTTTGAGTCTAGAAGAAAAAATTGTCGCGTAATATTTAACATAACAGCGTATTCTGGAGTATCCCCAACACAATATTTCCTCTCAATATCATTTGCAAAATTTAACGACAATGGTGGCTTTCTAAACCAATTATATCTATTTTCGTGTACAACAGTAGAAAAAGGAAGCAAATAGTGATCAGTGGGCTGTTTTCTGAATCCATTATAACGATAAGAAAATGTTCCGACATGAGGAGAATCTTCAAACAGCGCCGTTCTGTAACCGTTATCTTTCAAATTATAAAATATAAACGGCAAATCATCCATGTACTTTTTGTTAATTTTTGTTAACGATTTCATGATATTCGGTTCTTCTAGATCCATTTTTCCTGTTAGCATGGCAATCACTTGAATTCCAGTACCATCGCCTACTATATTATGACCATTCATCACTACAGCTCCCAATTTTTCTGTTAGAAAATCATAACTTTTCGGTAAACGTCTTTTAAAACCACTTCTAGATAATGAATCAAACACTAAAAATAAAATGTTCGGAGCATTTTTTCCTTCCAGACGAGATTGTTTTTGTTTTACTTTCCTCAATCCTAAAGCTACTCCAGACCAGGTTACAGAAATACCTTCTTCTCTACCAGTACACTCTACAATGACGTGATCAGACTTGTTTAATACATAAGCATTTGAGCCAATAACAAGTTGGCTAGCCCCTAAAGAATATTCATAATCGTTTTCATATATTATGTCTTTGTAATGGCATTGTACTGATTTGACTTTAGCCAGAATTGGATCAATTACTCTACATTCCGACAGATTGCAATGTACCCAATCTTGTCCGCTGCATACTATGGGTACGGCTTTGGTTTCGAACTTTAATACTTCTTCATGAAAGGGATTTATTTTAGGAAACGTACACCCTGAACCAATGTCTTCTTTTAAAGCCCGCAATAATTCAGTTTCAACATTTTCTTGGGTTTCACTCTTTCCGGAAATAAGAAAATATATGCTCCACAATATAACGATTACAAATATAATACATTTCCTCTTTGTAAACAACCATCTTTTTTGAATAAACGATTCGTGACTCTTTGGAACATTACGATAAAAATCCTCCATCGTACAGTAAATCAAAATAATTGGACATCTAATAATTGTCTACCCTTGACATATTGAAATAACTTTTTTAAATTTTTATTCCGTGTCTTCAACTTACAAGTCAATTTGGATTCATATTCTCGCGTTTTTATACTTTTATAATATTCGAGAAATTAAATTAAATATTATCATTTTATTAAATAAATATAGGTAAATATTAACAAGCATGTAATTGTATTGCATGTATTGTACAGTATAAATGAAAGACTTATTAAGTCTTTTGTTTCTTAATAGAACATTTTTATTAATTGATATAATATTCAGTATCATGTAGGGACTACAATTATTTTAGTTGTTTCTAGTAGTTAGTATAAGGCGGTTCAAGAAGTGCTCATAGGTTTGGGATTTTCAACAACTATTTCACAACCGCCATATACATTGTCGGGCTCTGCGGCGCAACTGTTACCGCTCCAATCTGTTACGCAGAGGTCCCGGGAATCGAACCCGGTCGAAACAAATATTCGTATTATTGGACATAGCCACTCGGATATATTTATATTAGAGATGTTCCGACTAGTCGGCCACTAGTCGGTAAAGCTGACTATCCGGCCACTATCGTAGTCGGCGACTAGTCGGCGACTAATCGGCAAAGAGCGCCGACTATCCGGCTTCTTACTTTGTGTGTATTTCTCAATAAAATGTATGTGTTACTTCCTTGTAAAGAAAATATATTGATGACATTTATCAAATAAAATTAGTATCTTAATTAAAAAACAAATCAACATAATATTTAATGACATATATTGCAATTCTGCGTGATGATATTTGAAACTATCGTCAAACTAGTGAGCTGTAAAACTCAAAAAACTTTTTTTCTTATTTATATTTGTCCACATGTCAGTAGTGACTGAAATTGCAGCGAATCAGCTGTAAACGAAGCGTCACGGGAATCCCCTAAACCGTAGTCGGCTTGGCCGATTAGTCGGCCGACTAGTCGGCTTATTTACAACCGACTAATCGGCGAGTCAGCTAGTCGGCCAAAGTCATAATCGGCACATATATATATTTTTTTTAAAATTACAATTTTACACCAACAACATTTACAATTATTTATTATTTTTTTAAATAATGATGATCACCTAAAGGCCTCACACCCGAGATGTTACTATCGTTCGTATTGTAGCAATCACTGTCATCTACATAATTAATAAAAACGTCGATGTTGTAGTATTTGTCTTGTATGTATTTCTATGATCGCATTCTTTTTTCACTCTTCCGAAACTATGCTGAAAAATAATAATAATAGTAACACGTAAAAAATTAAAGCAAAATTCAGGGAAACGTAAGTCTGGTAACCCTATTTTACAAATGACAGGTACGACTATGGACGCTCTCTAAAGCCGAGTCTCCTGCTCCTGTTTCTTCGAAACATTAAACAAAAACATCGAAACATTGGGGCGTGGCCTACACAATGTTTTTGTTTTCCGTCGACCACGGAAAACAAAAAACATTGTGTATGAATACAAAAATGCAATGTTTCGATGTTTTTGTCTAATGTTTGGAAGACACAGGAGCAGGAGACGCGGCTTTAGACATCTGAAGATTCGTTTAGTTTTGGGTATTATTCGTATATGTGTTTTAATCTACTTCTCAATCTAAAGCCACGTCTCCTGCTCCTCTGTCTTCCAAACATTAGACAAAAACATCAAACATTGGGGCGTGGCCTACACAATGTTTTTGTTTTCCGTCGACCACGGAAAACAAAAAACATTGTCTATGAATACAAAAATGTATACGGCCACGCCCCAATGTTTCGATGTTTTTGTCTAATGTTTGGAAAACATAGGAGCAGGAGACGCGGCATAATGTATAGAAATTAAACACCCATGTTTCGTTTGTTATATCAAGTATAAAATATCTATGGTTACATCATTCTTTGCTTGCACTATTAAACCAAACCAGTGCATGAAGCGAAATAAATACCCAGTTCATTGTCAATGAATAGTGAATACGAATACTACACAGTGATACGGGGATTCCAGGTTCTCGAGAGGTGTTTTTGTTTTTAGCGTGTACAGGTGTCATATTACTTGTTTGTGCCGGTAATTTTGGGTGTATTGTATTATAAAAGTATTTTACGTAGCTTGTGCACTATGGATGAGATTAAAAAATTCTTTACTGCGTCGGGTGGACCGAAGCCTGTAACATATCGTGGTTCTGTAACGGGCGGCATGCATATCGTAAAGGATGAGGATATCTTACAACAAAATCATGATGATGCTCAATATCATGAGACTAACTTAGATACGGGCTATGAGCATGTCGAAGAAGCGCGACAGTTAGAAAAAGAGCAGGTGTGTAGGCCTGAATGTTGTATTTTAGTAATTATTTGCAATTGTCCAGAACGTGTTCTTTCTTCATATTATCAGAATTTTACAATCTTTTTTTGTTTACTATTATTGTAGAAGAACAGGGCTATCTATAATAAAATGCAGTCTATGGAAAAACTTTCTACACAAGAGTCGACTGCCACTGCTTTAAACGAACTTCCAGATGAGGCTCTGACTGCAGTGTACAAAAAATATTCATTTAAAAGAGAAGTAGAAGGCAAATTTGATATTAACGAATATAAGCAGGTGGTAAGTATTAACATACTAATTTCATGTTGCATAGAACTAGAGATTCCAAGATAGTCAATTTTCCAGTTTTTTAAGTTGGAGTTTTTTCATTATATTGATATTTGATAACTGATTGATAATTTATTGATAAAAATGGTATTATATTTATGGAGGTAAAACATAGATTTATTACATACCTGGCTGCAGTGAAAACCCCTCTCAAAACCTGTCAAGATACTTAAATAGAAATAAAACTTTTAGATATTTAAAAGACTTGAGGCACATAGAGTTGTGATCATACAAGGGCCGACGGGTTGTGGGAAAACTACGCAGGTGCCCCAATGGATACTAGATTCGTGCTATGAAAACAAGGAGCCCTGTAAAATTGTTGTGACTCAACCAAGGAGAATTGCAGCCATTTCTATTGCTAAGAGAGTCGCTCAAGAACGTGGGTGGGATGTTGGAGGTGTTGTTGGATATCAGGTAATATGAAATGTCACTTGTTTCTAAATTGAAATTATATTATTTAATTAGAGTAGTGTAGTAGTAGTGACCATACTTCACCTGATGTTAACCTAGAGTAAAGCACATGAGTGGAAACAATTGTTACTATGTGTGCAAGCAACAGTCACCTCTGCTATACCAGCTTGAGATTTATACAATACTTGACTACTTCAAATTGATTCTGAAATGCAACTTAGGCTATAGTCCTCGGAACGCAACTTAAAAAATATATTTTTTGGAGTGAGAGGCATGCTAAGGGAGTATTGACCATCTTATTGGTTGATCATCTTCGCTCTTTTTCTGACCTGTGGGATACCCGATTATTGCGTTTTGTTCTGTTTTTTCCCCAAATATACTTGCATGCATTGTTATAGATCTTATTATTTTGTTGAATGTCAATTAGTTGTTATTTGTTTTATAATTTTTTTTCTTATTTTAGTTGAATTCCCATAAAAATAAAAAAAATTAATTTTACAATACACTTAATCATATTAAAACCCAATCGCATACGTTTTCGAGAAAAAATAACCTAAACATTTTTGCGGTTTGTACCAAAAATAAAACGTGATGAACTACACAAACTTTTCCCCTCCATGCCATTTATTATTCAAGTTGTTTGCCGGGATCTATACTTCATAAGTGTTAGTGGTACCAGGACAGCATACTGGTCTAGTAATTATCATCTGTTTATCACTTTTTTAATTAATGCTTAAATTATAGGTACTGGGGTGACCAAATTACATTAAATTAGTACCAGTCTAATTTTTGAGAGATCCTCTCACTACTGTCTTAAAAAAGTGCCTTGTCACCAAGCCATGTACCACAATTCACTCCTGACAGCTGCATATTAGGAATGTATGATAATTATGACACTGAGAAACTTAAAATTAGTTAATTTAAAAAAAAATCTTTTAAACAAGAACATGTATTGATTCTACACAATTTTCACAATATAAATGTTATTATATTTGTGTTTTTTATTTCAGATTGGGTTAGATTGTAAAACATCTAGTGATACGCTTATCCAATATGTAACTACAGGGGTTTTGCTACAAAGATTAGGTAATATGTTAGCAATGCTTTTATTAAAGTAAAATGTAAAAAATAATAATCACAGTGGATGAGCAAGTGCGCACATTCATTCCCTCTTCTTTATATGTTCTGTCTTTTACACTAATGTTACTAATATATTTTTAAATTGGTCACTGTAACTAGCATTCAATCAGGAGAGCTATTCCAAGTGTTGACCAATAATTTAACCTAATTTAAATAATGCGTACTTTACTCTAGTGCTTGCATTACACGCATCATAGGTCACAGAGAGGAGACCAAACAAAATACATTCAAGCAAATTAATTCATGACCCCAGTAGGCAGGTTTATACATTTTATAATAATATTAAACAACACTAAAAATAAAAGATGTCATTCACAAGTGAGAACTTTGCTAGGGTGGAGCGATCCTCAGTAATATAATTTAATTTGCAGTTGCAACGAAAACCCTAGGCGGCTATACTCACATAATAATTGATGAAGTTCACGAGCGCAACAAAGATATGGATTTCCTTCTGTTAGTTATCAAGAAGCTGCTCAGAGCAACACCAGAGATTGCTAATATCAAAGTCATATTAATGTCAGCAACATTTGATGTCAATAAATTTACTGACTATTTTACATCTAATGAAAGTAAGGAGTATGCTGGCTCTGTTACAATTGAGAAAAAGGATCCAACATTTCATGTGAAAGAGTTTTATTCATCACAATTACATAAATTTCGTGTATGTATTTTATAAACATTTTATCAGTATTGTAGAATAATTATAAAATTAACCATCATTATAACAACTCTGTATGTCAATTTTTTTTAAAATAATAAGTAGTTACATTTTTTTTTTAAGATGTTGGTTTCCATATTCGTTCTATGTCTGCAATCATTTAACTAATGACGGCGATTGTTAAGTCGAGGACTCGGGTTCGATTCCCTGTAAATATATTAATGGAAAATGTATTTGTTTTTATCTGTTTGTGTTGTCCTTGTCCTGGCACTCATAGTACAGGCCAATCTAGTTAAAAGTCAGTGTGTTTATATGTATTTATTATTAATAATGAATGTTATTTTCAGAATTTGGAGATATACAATGATAAACATAATCCAACTATATCTAAAGACACTCATACTATTGCTGTCAAACTTTTAAACACATTTGATTATATTGATCAACATGAAGATCATTACAATGATGACCAGATACCTTCGGTTCTTATCTTTTTACCAGGAATTTATGAAATTGACGAACTGTATAATTTACTACATGATTCCCATTTTAGGTGAGTTACAAATGTTTCTAATGTCAAAGAACTTTGGTTTATTCAGAAACATACAATGACTATGGTGCGAGCCAACAAAGCACATGCATATTATGTTTCTTCTTAACGGCTGCTAGTTGATACTTAGAAATTAGAATTGATTAAAAACAAATAAACCAATTTATATTTTGTATTTAGACACGATGCTGGAGGTAATGAATATTCAGATAGAAGCAAGTGGTGGGTGTTACCACTTCACTCAGTGATCACTCCCGATGAACAAATTAAAGTGTTCCAACGTGCTCCAGCCGGATATAGGAAAATAATTCTTTCTACTAACATAGCCGAAAGCTCTATTACTGTTCCTGATATTAAGTATGGTGAGTATATAAATGTATATCTGTCTATTCTTAATGGGTATTTGTCAGCGCTCCTATTGCTTTTATTCATAGGGTAGTCCCCGTTATACAACTTGACAAATGAGGGACCCGCGAGGGCAGTAACTAGCGTCTTATTGGTTGATCATCCTTGCTCTCTCTCTGGCCCATGGAACACTCGATCTTGCGTCTCGCTCACGTTCCGTTTACACTTCCTGCGTTGTTATTGGTCTTAGATTATTTTATTGAATATTAGTTAGTTTTTTTAAGTTATTATTATTTTGGTACATTACTGTTTTCCTTTTATTTATGTGATAGTTTACAATACATTTAATCATAATAACACGTAATCATACAAGTTTTAAAAAGAAAACCAAAAATAAAACGTGACGATTATTTTGAACGGCAGTACACTGCGCAAACTTACCCCCTCCATGCATTTATTGTTCAAGTTGTTTGGTGGTTATTATATTTATATAGTGTAGCTGAAAGTTGATTTCTAGCTGAAGCCAAAGCTGGAAATTTGGTTGGACACTACTAGTGTGTATTTTGTATTTGTTAGTATGTATTTATTTTTATGGCAATTTTTGAAGTCTTTAATTAATTTTAAACTATTCTAATTGATAGAAAATTCCCAATGTATTTTCCTTCCAGTTCATATAACTAAATTGTGTTTCATTATTTCAGTGATTGATTATTGTCTTATGAAGGTGTTAGTTGTGGACGACAACACCAACTTTCCAACACTGAAACTGCAATGGGCATCTAAAACTAACTGCCGACAACGTTCTGGCCGCGCGGGTAGAGTTCGTGATGGCAGAGTTTACAGACTCATATCTCAAAATCTTTATGTATGTATGAGGATCACTATAATAATAATAATAAAAATTCTTTATTGCGCTTCAAAAAACATGGCACAATGGCGAGCTTAATGCCATTTGGCATTCTCTACCAGCTAACCATTAGGAGAAGAATGCGGTGAATGAGGCGCCAATATAATTAATAATAATAATAAAAATACATGGCAATGTAATTTATTATTAGCTTATTGCGAATTTAATAACATTGAGATTTTTGCAGGATGATTTAGATGTTGAATCTGAGCCAGAAATGAAACGTTCAACATTAGACAATCTCATTTTGTTGGCAAAATTACTCGACATGGGTAGCCCTTCACATGTCCTTGGTTTGGCTATGGATCCACCAGACCTGAGTAATATTCATCGTTCTATATTACAACTTAAAGAGGTAAGAGATATTATTTTTATCAGACGTTTCAAAAGCCCTACAGCCATCATGGTCGCGACGAAATAGTAAGCACTTTGATAACAGTTGCAGAGAAGAAATGTTGAACTGAATTATATTGTAATAATTTTAGGTTGGTTGTTTAAAGAAGACGTTGAATGGAGTAATGGCCAAATTGGATGGTGATATCACATACTTGGGGCGTATTTGTGCTAAATTACCATTGGATGTTAGAATGTCCAAAATGATCGTTCTTGGACATATATTTGGTTGCTTGGATGAGTGTATTATTATGGGTAAGTTTTCTTTTTATTGCCTCTTCTTTTTTATTTCGTAATATCTCTATTGTTCTCTTTTCCTTTCTGGTTTACAGCTGGTGCGATGTCCCTGAAAAGTATATTTAGCAATCCATTCCAAAATCAACTGAACAGTTACAACTCTCGACTTACATGGGCAGATGGATCCACAAGTGATCCCATCGCCATGTATAATGTTTATAAGGTAAGGGTTTAAGACATTTATTTCCTCAAAAAGAATTACATAAATTCACTTAATTGAGATAAAAAATTATAAATAAACATAACGTACATAGACTAAATATATCTTATTATACTAGAATATTGACAACACCATCACAAGGCACTTCAAACCCATTATATGTTTTTTCAATTCATATTTAAATTTGATAATATTTTTAATATTAGTTATATTAATCGGCAATTCATTATAGACCTGCGCTCCTTCCACCATAACACTTCTTTTTCCATAGCTAGTTCTTTTTCATCATCATTTTCATTTCATCCTACCAGGGGTTGAATTTGAGGTATAAATAAATGTTTTTTTTTTCTTCTCTTTTTAATTTATAATTTAATATTGTTTTAGGTGTGGACTTATTTACATAAAAATAATCAGTTTAAAATGAACAAGGGGGCAGGTGATGAAAGAAATTGGGCGCGTCGTTTTTTCGTACAGTCCCGCGTACTAAAAGAGCTAGACATCTTATCACGGGAGTTGTACAATCGATTATCGTATGAGAAAATCGCTAGTGCGCCATGCGCTTCACCGTGGAATAAAAATGAAAAAATATTAATTATGAAGGTATTTCAGATTTATATTTGTAATTAATCTACTATACTCCAAAATACTATGTAAATATATTGTTTTTGTTTTTTTAGATTATAATAGCGGGCGCATTTTATCCCCATTATTATTATCAACCGCATGAAGAGTCGCGTGAACGTGAGGCTCTTAAAGTGCTTGCTGGACATGATCCGAGGACCACGGTCTATTTACTAGGATTTCCATTTGATCAGCCTGGAAAGTTATATTCAGCTCCCATTAAGAATACAATTCGTAACTTGATTGGGGATGAACCGAAAGTTATTTTTGATAATAATAGCTCGTAAGTATTCTTTTTCTAATAATGAAACTATGATGGTGATGCTGCTACTCACAAACTCACACATCAACAAACAGTAGGCTCCGCAATGCCAGCCTGGAGAGATGAATACCCATCAAAATTGATAGGGCATACTTCACTCTATACATGGCTACTTGCACGCTGACTGGAATTTTAAGTATACTTTCAAGTTAAACATAAAATGCAAGTCATGTCGCCTCAGGTCTATATCACAGTTCATTAAAAAATATATCCAATAAAACTAATATAATTAATATTTTTTTGCAGTAAAATATTCTTAACATTTTCCGATAATCCGGCTGAACAAACGCAAATGCAAAAAGGGAACACGTCTAAAGTGAGTTTTATATACATTATTTTATGATAAATTTCTCAATATCAATTATCACTTATATAAAAAACTTTATCTCATCAAAGACTAAAGTTTGTTTAAACACCGTTTGTAACAACAGTTCATTCCCAGCTGAAAAACAGCGCTACAACCTATAGGATATTCGCATATACCTTTCGTCAATGCTCATTAGAATCAAAACTGTGATGTTATTAAAATAAAAGCAGACACAAGTTGCTCTTAAGACATCTTAACATTCATTGAATTGTTTATATTGATTTTGACTTATATACTATATTTACAAGGTGAATACTATAAATATTTAACTGTTATCGTCTTAGGTCTAATCATTTCGTCAACCATTACATTTTATTGTTATTATCTAAGGTATAATGACTTCGGCGCCCATTACCGAGTGAGACTTCACACTAATGATCTTAAGACTAATATTACGTCCTGGTGACATAACATAACTCGGTATTAAAATAAATATGTAGATAATGTAGTGGTAGTTTCTACTGTGATATAATATTATTGCATCACATTACATAATGACAATATTATATAATTTGGAATAAACTCCAATATGCTTTGAAATGCTTCTTTATCTTTTTTTGAATTGTGTTATTCCTTTTTTTTTATAGAATCCGATGATTCCCGGAAAAGTGTTGTTACCAGTTTACAAGGCGGTAAAAGCAAGGACTTTGAAGATGGATATTGTCGTTAATATGCTACCGTGAGTTTTGCCGCTACTTTTTATTGTTTACTAGTATAGGATGGGACAGGACTTCCTCTTAAGTGGGGTTTTAGTCACAGGTTTTACTATAAGCTCATCTCAGCCATCCATTGTCACACAAATCTGCTAATAAGCGACTGTTACTTGCAAATTCTTCCCTATGATAGCAATTGTCTCTGCTTATAGACCACATTGCACCTTAACATAAATTATGTCAATATTTAATATTTAGTGATTTATTTACTATTATGCTCTCAGCTTCAATATGACAGATTTTAAATCTTTGTTAAATATGTAAATGATATTGTGAATTTTAAATTACAGAAAAGCGAAGGCCCAAAGTATATTCAATGAACTGAATAAACGTTCTAATACAAGTGGGCAGATGGTTCCGAAACTACCTGCGATCGATGATACATATATTCCAATTAAAATATCACAGGTGAATTATATTATTTAACTGATTTTAATGGCTTATTAGTCTTATTAGTCTTCTAGAAAAAATTACATATGTAACTCTGTTGTGGAGTTTTAATTTTAATTATAGTGCAAGAAGCAATATAATGTATTTAATTGTTGATATTTCAGCAAGCAGTTTATAAATTGGATTTAAAAAAAAAGAAGATATAAAGCATGTTTTGAGAAATCACATAAGCCCTGTTCATTCACTACAATGTAGCTCAAGTTGTGCACGATAAAACTCTATACAGCACACAGTTTGAGTTGACAGCTATTGTTTTTTGTGTCATTAATTTTTGTGTGGTGAAACTAGATTTACAATGTTTAAATCATGAAGGACTACTTACCTTATTCTTAAAATCTCTATGTATATATATCTAATTAAGCCAGAATGTGGTCCATGAATGAAGATTACTACTGTCACAGAGATATGTCTGCAAACATTCTACCTTATTTAGGCGAGCGTGCAACTATGTCTAAATTATGTTTGTAATTAATTTCAGTTTATAAATTGCGGTAGATTTTGGGCACAAATGGATGACGGGTCAACGACAGAAGAACTACTTGAAATTGATGCAGCTTTAAATAATGCTAGTCTACTCGCTAACACGGCTACGGTCAAAGTTGGTGACTTATTTGCCGCGCCATATGAAGATAAAATTAGCATCAGAATGTATAGAGTGAGAGTGCAGAAGTTATTGCCTCACAATATGGTTTTGGTAAGTTAGAACTATTTGTTTATACTAGTTCTGTTATTTTGTTATATTTTTATTGTATTTTTCTTAGTAAAGTTCACCTCTTGCTGAATTCATCTCTAGCAACACAGTCCCTGTGTTAAGAGCATACATTTTAATAATGTTATGTTAATTACCAGGTATTCTACATAGATTTTGGTAGTTTACAACGGTTGAATGTAGCCAGTTTACGTGTACTGCCGCGCGGTTTATGTTGGGAGAAAGCACCGCTAGCTATGGAGTGTGTGTTGACAGAAGTCTCTCCATCGTTGTTGAACGATCTACATGGGAAGTGGACTCCAGAAGCGACACAATTCTTCCAAAGTCTCGTTTCTAATAAACGATTGCATGGAAAGGTTTGTATTTTGTTTTTAATTTGAAGTCATATCAAAGTTCATGACACACTAGAGAAATTTCTGTATTTGTGGACTAAGGCCCGCATTCAGAGATAACACTTGAGTATAGTATGATCTGTGATCACTTGATCACTTGTATATCAAATATTCAGTTAACATTTATTTGCATGTTTTTCTTTCTGTTATTTATATATTAATAAGTAACCACTGAAATGCTTTCTTATAAATGCTTGTAACAGAACGTAATGACAGCTAGGTGACAGTAGACATTTGCAATGGATTATTACCATTGGTCAAAAATCACGTCAACAATGTTTCAAGCGAGTGATTGATCTGTTTTGTTTCGCATAGTTGAGTGAGATTTGGAGTTTTGAACTCTTCTCAGAGCCCGTATATAAGAGCCATAGATTTTTCTCGTATTCGAACCTATCGGGGAGTTACTGTACAAAGATCGCTCCATACAAAATTTAATATTGTAACTAATTGATATGTATGTCATAGTTATGGAAATCAAAGTCCTTCAAGAGTGTGATCATTTATCGAGCTTGTTAACGACACCCAGACAATAGGGTAGTCACCTACCATTATACAATTCATATAAAAGACTTACATAACTACCCTCTGATCATAACTTAACATATATATATGTATAATAACACTAATATAATATTGCGTTAATTTAACAGATATACTCTGTCTGCCATGGAGTGGTGTCTATTTACTTGTTCGTCCACGGTGGGAAATTGAATGTGAATGACGAGCTGGTGAAACGCAAGTTCGCTCAAGCCGTAGACGAGAGTTATGAGTCTAAGGTAATTTGAAAAAATTCACGACATAACGGGAAAGTATATGTCACATGTTTTGTTTTAAACTTATCAACCCAACAGGCCATAGATTGATATTAATGATTGCATAGTGCCATTTTTTTTGTATTGTTTAGACTTAAAAGTTATAAAATAATAAATTATGTATACATACGCATAAAAACTAATTTACACGGATTTGCTTGGAGTAATATAACATGAAATACAAGGGGTGTTGCAATAGTTCCGCTCATAATGACGCCCTTCAAATTGCCAAGCGCATCAATTGGAAAGATGGAAGTAAAATTCATGGTTACGCCACAGCTCACTTCACACCTTATAGCAGATGTATTATTAATATTATTTAACGAACAAATTATAATCGAGTCGTTTAGAAATTATAAACAGCAATCTGCCGTTTTTACCCAAATCGGGTTATTGTTAAGGCAACATAGTTCCATTAAAATACTTTATATTACATAACTTCCTATTAAAAACAGCAATTATCAACCGAAAATTATATTGTAAAAAACGTGTTAGTACCAAAAACAGCAATCTGTGGATCTTGACCTATCACAAGGGTTTATTTGGTCACGTGTCACTGGCGTCCGTGTTCATTTTGTTTTGATATTTGTAATCATTCAGAGATTAAAGTTTTAATTTTAAAAAAGGCAGCGTGGATAGAAGTCAGCAATAATTCAACATGTCAGAATCAAAAGCAGCAATCTGATCATCGGTTAGAATCAAAGCCAGCAAGCATTAAAAATCAAAAATTCATTATAAATTCATTTTCAATTTATTATATTCAAATATATTTTTAATTAGTTGATAAATATCAAACTAATTAAAAATATACATCGAATAGTTTTATAATCTAATAATCGGGTAACATTGTATTTTTCGATTACCGCTACTGACTCAATTACCAATAATCAAAATTCTAAAAAGAATGAATATATTAAATATATTAATTTCAGTTAAATCACGATCTTCGTGTATCAGCTAATGACTTAAACATGAGCCAGAAGCGCGCTCATAATCAGCAGCAGATGGAATTGGCTCGCGCTTTCCAAGAGACGCCAGAACTTGAACCACCGGCTTCCAGTCAGTGCTCCGTTAGTGTTAAACTCAAGGGACCTACTAGGTAACATATTTATATGAAGTGAAAAAAGTGTATTTGTTACAGTACATATGTACAATAACTGGTATATGTTTAAAAGAATGATAGGCAGACTGATAGTAGTCCGTAGTCCGGCCTACCATTCCTGAGTAGTATTTAGTACTAATTATAATACACAATGATACACTAATTTTAAATAAAACACATGACAAACTATTTAAATGTTATATTTCTATCAAATTCATTTTCAATTTATCAATGCGCTCATGGATCACACACCGACAATAAGTGCATGAGGTCCTCAATCTGAACGCAGCGCTAAAAATAAAGCTGAAATATATTATACTAACTTGATCAGACAAATGTGTACCATCATATTGACAGGGAATACTGCTTCCCTTGTACGTGAGATCACTTCATTGTTACATTACCTCAGGGCGCACTCTATGTGCTCGTAGTAATGTTTTACAACTAAAGATCATCCAATTGTCATGTTAAATCTTTTTATTGGTAATGTGTATTTTTATTTTCAGCCCCTTGGAATGCACAGTATATCCCCTAATGCATGGCAGCAAGACTAAAAATGTAACGATTGATCAGACGTCCGTGAACTCTGTTCTTATTGACACAGAACCTCAATCGCCGTATGATAGGTTTGTATTTTGCTCATTCATAAATACGTTATACTAAACGAGTATATATGTCTTACCAGCTCAAAACGTTCACACACAACCAGCAATCAACACGTAACGGGTGAATTGATAATGAATCTGGGTTGGATCAGTCAGATTTATTAGAAGTTTGTGATTAATAAAATAACAAATGAATATATATACAAATAAGTGTTATCAAATCTAACTTAGACCTTTGAAAGACAGAAAAACGAGCTGGGAATAGCAAACTGATCTCATTCTTTTCTCTGAGTAAAATTTAATTTTTTGTCAATTATTTTGTGTACAGCAGGAACTCGTCAATTACAGCCCATTGACGAGTTCCTTGTGGTCTTGTTGTATATCTAAGTTATGATTACCCTCGTATTTATGCGAGTCTTTTATATCTTTATATGATGCTAGAGGACTACCGTATTTTCGAGTAGTCGTTAACGAGCTCCACAAATGATTACACGCAATAAGCACTTTTGCTTCCATAACTACGACATACACATCAGATCTTCTCGTCACACGCCTTTCCGAAGCCATAGTAGAATCTAAGGAGGAGCAAGTGCACTGTAATGATTTTATTTTGTAGATTGCTCGTGGCGGCGACTGTTGGTCGCAATGAGAAGAACACCAATCTTACGTTACGTCACACGACCCTGATGCCAGCTATACCCGGATTACCTGCTATTATAGCCATGATATTTTGCCCTACGTAAGTATTATATATTGTTATATGCCTATTTAAACCTAACAAACCATTAAGACGTCAATATATTGCTTGTTAGACAAATTTCGATCGCGCGAGCCATCCCACTTCCTCCATGGACGCCAGCACGTCTTCGAAATCTTAAACGTCCATCTCGGTTTATCATACTTATGCACTAATTAGTAATTTTTAATTCATTATGTCCGAGTAGTGTTTATTTAAAGCGCCATATTATTATAATTCAAAGAATAATACATAAACACTTAAATTAATATAATAAATAAATAATTGTCAAATACTTTGATCAGGTTCTTTTGTCTCTCCTTATAGAGTCTTATTCTTCAGCGCATTAATGGCATCTATTACCATCTTGTTTACCTTATAAAAGTTAACCTATTTAATTTTCAGTATGGAGCTCCGTTGCGATGTAAATATGACTAGATATGTAAGTGCTCTTTGCGGCTTGGGGACCACGGAATCTGGTGTGCCTCTTTATCCTGAACATGACATGCTGGTTAACTTAGATGTAGACATTGATGGAGAGGATATAAGAGAGGTATGCAATTGTTAATAGTAACTCAAAATTGGGTCCAAAATGAATTCTTTTGTTTGTATAATAGTATTTGATTTTTAATTCAGTGTTTTAAATTATTTTATTTTGAATATTATCATTAATTAATTGACAGATTAACTATATACGCCACTCGATGGATAAAGCAATGTTTTGCGTCGATGGGTGCGAAGATCTCGTTCTAAATGAGGCTAACAGCAAAATCGCAATCACTATACGCGATTCATTATTCAAGTAAGTTTATGTAATATCTCTATTAATCTAGTGCTTATAAACATATATACGAAGTCTAAGAAACATAATAATAATATATTGCCTCGACACTCTGTACTGTAGGTATCAGGGCTAGGGCAACACACAGACACAAAACAAATATACCATTCGTAATATGAGTATTGGCAGTTAGCAGTCGCTTACGCTATATCGGTTTTAAGCGATGAATGGATACAATGGTTGTTACACTTTTAACTGATGATTCGGGACGTTAATAATCGCATCAGTCTTTGGTGTTTTTATGGAATTGAACTTTAAGAAAAGGTTCAGGCTATATCTTCTTAAAACCTAGATCCTTTTTTTTCACAGGTTATTCGGAAAGCATCGTACACATCGTGAGAAGTACGCAGTGCGTCACGAGTGGGAGTGGTCAATGCACATGTACAATGAAATGAATGTGCCAAATGATCCGTGCATGGAGTCTATACAAATGATCTATCCTCTACATTCGTATCCGGTTTTAAAACCAACCACTAATCGAGATTTAATTAAGATGAAGAGCGAAGCTGAAATATTGAAGACCAATGTTGCAGGGTATGTATAAAGATGGATCCTAGACTTAAATGACAATTGGTGGGTTGCCAGTTGGAAAACATATTAGTGTAGTAATTATGAGGGTTGTTTCAACAATTAAACGACTAATTAAATCTTGTATTACATATAAAGCACTAAAAACACCAACCGTTTTTCTTCATTTTTTTTTAAATTTTATTGTCTAAATATGAAACTGATTACGACTGCCATGTGTAATTAATGGTGTATTCAATGCATTAAGGAAATAATTACCTATGACAGCAGTTGTTGAGCTGTTTGAAGACAATATTGGACTGATTGACATTGATCTATCGCAACATAAAACGCCGTGCGATATCGCCTTTCATATTACGTAAATAGAAAAATTATAAAATGATAAATAACCAAAAAAATATTTTCTAATTTCAGTGGTTACATTTCATTGGACAAAGTGTTTACTTGCAAACTTTGCGGCACAGATCCGATGACGTCACAAGTTATGCGTATACATCTATATTCTAAAACGCATAATGACAGAGAAAAAGAGTTGGAGAACCTTCTAATGTAGATTTTTTTCTTGTTTGTAAGTTAAGTTAGAGCTGTTATTTTATTTAGTGATTACTTGAATCTCTGTTGAAGACGAGGGAAATGTCTTGTTTTGTTTTGTATTAAAATATTTTATATTATTTGGATATATAAAACATTAAGCTTTTAATGGAAAGAAATTCCATGTCTATAATTATTATTTAATAAGTGTGATTAAGTAGGTTTGTTAAGGTAAAGGCTGGTAACTCAATTCTAACTTTAACTAGGGCTTTATTGTAATAGGGTCCTTTAAAATGTTGAATTACCGGCCCTTAATTTCTTAATCCAAGGAGGATTCCTAAAAGTTATAAGTATTATTAAATGTGATTTGTTTTCTTTTTCATTCTTAATGTGAAATTGATTAAACTGTAATGTTTATTTGCCATGATTATTAATAAAGATATTAAAGAAATATTTGTGTTTTATTTTGAAATTGTTACCTTCGTAATTAAGAGTAGCTATAATAGTCTGACTACTATCACTAAATAAACATTTTATCAAAGTAAAATCTGTCGAAGCATTGGAGCGAACGGGTATAACGTTGATAGGGCTGTCACACTTTCAATAATTATAAAATAGTAACTATGGAAGAATCGATGAACTTCATGCGCAGTAGGAAGTTGAATACACAACCCTATCATTCATTTGGTACACCTCAAAAACATGGACTACACAAAAATGCTCCTATACATAATGCAGCAAAGAATTCAAAAGACAAGAATAACGTGTTTTTAAATGGAAATACCAGGAAAGGTAACCGTTAATTATTATTGAATATAGGTTCAATATTGCAGGTAACCGCTTTTAATAGCCGGTGCTGTAGGTAGTTAGTTAGTTCATGCAGTTGTACTTAGTCTGTTACATGCAGTGCGATAGTTTGTTTAATACATAGAGAAAAACTGGAATAATGTGGAAACCTAAAGAAGGAATTGAAAATGTTTTAAAGTAAGTAATTGTATTATTTTTAATGTTAGATTGGATATTAAAATATACTTAGCTGATTTATAATATGACTTTTAAAAGTAATTAAAATAAACAGATTAGCAAGCCGCATAAAATCTTTCTAACTTAAATCATTTTTGCGATTAAACTAAGACAATGCTACTAGAACAGTTATTTATGGTCAATTTACATGGGCTGTTTGTTACCATGCGGGATACGAGAGATTTTGAAAGCGTATATCTATCTAATAGTTATTAAAATATAGTATCTAACACGTGAGTTGTATGCAGAAAATATCCGTGTAGGCCGAAATGTTTCTATAATCATTATCCCCGCATACGATATGTGATGAGTATTAAGACTGGATTTATTTTATATTGAAAGTAATTTTAGTCTTTTTTTTTAAGTTCTAATGATAGCTAAAATATTACTCGGATACATTGTATTATAATAATATAATATAAGTCAATGAACTATGATATTATACACAGCTCAATGCAGAGATGTTATGTTTGTCCTTTAATATGTATTAGCTATTGTTTAAGTATGTAAATCTTTAGGGTCTGCGCAATAATATTGAAAATTTTATTTTTAAAAGAAAAGTAATTTATATAAAATTATTAAAATAAACACTAAAATAATCTGGACCATAAGTCGCATTTTAATTAGTCAAAATGTTCTATTTAATGCTAAGAAGGTAAACAAGGAAAGCTTCCAAATTAAATAGCGACCTAATTAATTGATCGATTGTTTATCTTAAAATTAGACAAGGAAGCTCAAAATAATGTAATCTCACGTACAATTCGGACGACGATTTGTCCGTCAACTAAAAATGAAATTATTGACGTTTTTTAACACATTTTCGTTGTCTAGAAGATCATTATCAAATTTTGCCAGCGATTGCTTAAGGTTAGTTTAAACCAGAATATTATTTATATTAGTTTTTCAATAACAATTTAAAATGGCTGTTATCTTTTATAGTTTCTTTACGAAGCCATTATTTTTTATCGCTGATGCCGTAATTGTAAATTGACTTATTTTTTAAAATTATTTTAAATAAACACTAATGCTAACAGAATATCGCTTCCTTGAAAGACTTAAATGGAAAACACAAAATTTTTAAAGCCACTTAAAATCATACAATATATCATAATCCATTATTTTTATATATTATAATAATAATAATATTATTAAAATTTTATTGCATAAATTAACCATTTTTAGACGTACATTTGCAAAAATTTGCGAGCGTAATTATTTTATACTTAACCAAAAATATTATTATTTTTTATACGAGTCCTTTCTTCCAAGTAGGGTCGACATAATCAAATAGATAAATAAAACGGCTTCTTTTTTGGAAATAGTTTCGAAGTCGTGCAGCTTACAAATTATTGTGCGACAGAGACAACAGATACTATTAAATATATTTTTTATGATTAAGAAATTAAAATATCTTTATAGTTATGTTTCTCTTCGGACTAATTCCAAATTACTCCACTTCTGGGTCAAACTGATAACTTATAAGTTATTTATAGACAATAATTATATTATTTCAGTTTCGATTCTGTTTAGAAAGCGTGCTCTTAATTTTAAGTACAAAATCAATTCTTTATAGTTTGTATGTTAAATAAAAATGTAAATTGGACCAGTAAAAATAATAACATGTGGCAGAACCACATTTTTGCGTATTTTTTGTTTGTTTATTTAAATGGTGATTAATATAAACATGGAGTTTACATAAGGCTGATGTTACATTCGTCGATATTATTGAGGAATTCGAACACGGGAATTGCCGATTGCAAGCCCTGATCTATACCAACTTGAGTACAGTTGCTTTGGGCTGATATAAAAATGTAGAATCTTCCTAAGTTGAGGTTGAGATAGTCGGAAAAGACGTCAAGTGTATCGCAAGTACTCTTTGGCTCACAGGACTAAAACGACAGTCAGTAAGAGCCCAACACAAAGCATCTGCTACATAAAATGTATGTTAGTCTCAAAATGATCCAGCTATAAATATTTAACCATGACGTTGTTTATATTTATTATTTTAAGTTGAGGGGTTATCAGTCCGATGTCAGCTCATCTTGTGACTTCTTATAATAAGTTGTATGTAATTTAATCATTCAGTTGTGCCCCTCTTTTGGTAGAGGTTCGGTTTTTTGTTCAGTTGTTTAAAAAGTGTCTCAGACATGGCTCAGGAACTTTCTGGAACTAAAATTTCAAAGTATAGTATTTTAACAAATTTTAAAAAGTTAACTCATAATGTTTTCTTTGGTCTCACGTGAACGTCTTTAAAACTGAATTCAACAATTTTATGTGACTTACTATCATGTTTATTTTGATTATTATAGTCTGACGTGGGTCGCCGTAACTGAATTTTACGACTGTAAAATAAACGTAATAGAAACCGCATAAAATCTTTTATGCGTAACTTATTATTAATTATATATTTTTAATAAACACTCCTTTTAATAATAGATATTTTCCTATAGATCCATTCAAGATGATCTGCGAGCTCAGGTCACAAAGCTCCGATCCCAATCAGATAATTTCATCCCCAAGCTGACCATTGTTCAAGTAGGAGGTCGAGAGGACTCCAATGTGTACATCAGAATGAAGATGAAAGCTGCAGAGAATATCGGCATGAGCGCTGAACATGTGCGTTTGCCACGAGACATAACTGAGACTGAGGTTAGTCCAAAACACCATTCTTGCTGCTTTACAATATTATATCGATCCTATACTAACTTTTGTTGAAATATAGTATGTGTGATACATTTAATACAGCGCCATCTATGAGCGTTGCTATACATATAAAGCGTATTAAATAATTTAAAACTGATGTTTTTGATCGAATTTATTAGAAATCTAGATAAATAAAATAGAATCTAGAGAACTAATCTTGCATAATCTCTATTTTCGTGTGCACTAGATGACGTCACCTAAATAAGTAATTGAATCATTAAATTCAGTCAATCGGTAAGTCATAATATTAATCTTTTATTTCAGTTATTAAGGAGAATCAACGAGTTAAATGACGATCCCCTTGTTCATGGCATCATTGTGCAAATGCCTCTTGACTCTGTCCATAAAATAGACTCGCATCTCGTCACCGATGCTGTTTCTCCAAGCAAAGATGTTGATGGGTGAGTAGCATTAGGTACATTGAACTATGCAAATTAATTTATCATTTTTTAAAGTTTTCAATAAAGCAAATTTCACATCGCACATCAATGCGTTCTAATTATTGGAATGGTAATTAACTATTTCTATAAGTTTGTATGAAAATAATAATAATCAGAATTATCTCTAAAATTTGTTTTATTTTCTTGATAATGAAAAGTTAATAAAGTTCAATTTATCAATACGAAATGTCAATTTTTATCTTTATGTAGAGTGCAATAAACTTATTTTTCTATAGTTGAACAAAATATTCCTATGAAAATAAAGTTGTTATTATGAAGCACTACGTACTTGTAATATTTACATTTTTATTAAAACTGAACGCTAAATAATATAGGTTCCATTTTTGAACGAGATCTTTCTTTTATATTTATAACAATAGCTCTCCAATTTTTCAAATTTATAGAACAAAATTCATTCCCTACTATACGTTTCTGAAATATGCCTCGCCCTTGCATGCATGCCGATTTTTCTTATTTGTCTACTGCTTGTTTTAGATTAAACACAATTAATGAAGGTCGCGTGGCTGTGGGAGATATGTCGGGGTTTATTCCTTGCACTCCCAATGGCTGCATAGAGCTCATTAAACACTCTGGAGTGAAGATTGCTGGCAAAAAGGCCGTGGTGCTCGGTCGCAGTCGCATTGTCGGCACGCCAGCGTCTGAATTGTTGAAATGGCAACACGCTACCGTTACAGTCTGTCATTCGAAGACGGAAAATTTGAGTGAAACTGTAAGTTATATTTTGGTTATTTCAACTTCTTAAGACAGACGCATCTATCTTATGTGGAAAACAGAATTCGGTTATTATATATTTTTCACAGTGAAAGATCAAAAAGAATCAAATGATCAAAGTACCTCCACAATAATAATATATATAACAAAGTAACATTAGTCCCTAAATAATTTGTGTTATTGACTATTTTGTTTAAATGCAGACCAGGGAAGCTGACATTTTGGTTGTGGCGATTGGTAAGCCGGAGTTAGTGAAAGGGTCATGGATCAAACCTGGGGCCGTTGTTATAGATTGTGGCATCAATCCTATACCCGGTTAGTGGGAAAATATTTATTATTAATTCTAAACATACTATATATAGTTAAATATAGTTAAGCTTAAAGTGACCGGAACCGGAAATCACGTCACATACCGTATTAATATAAATTTCCGAATAAACAAATTTGTTATTAAGAACAAATGAAAAGCGCTAAGTGAAAATGAATGGAAATTTCTCAATATTTGTTTACATAATTTTTATTTCCTATATTACACTTGTCATTGTCAATGTGCGACAAATTAACAATTAAACAGCGAATATGAATATGGTTTTCAAACTTTTAATTGTTGTAAAATTTATTACAATGTTATTTAATTTATGCCTGAATACACAACATATGTTTTATGTGTGTTTTAAATTTCAAATTATTTTTTTTTGTGTAGACGACAAAGTTTTCAGTTAGAATTTTTTTTTGATAAACGCCACAGGAAAATGTAATGATATAAACTGTTACTTACTTTTCTTTGGTCGATAACTCAGCCGATATATGCCATGCGAGCAGCTTTTGTATATGATATTAAAATCGTCGGCCGAAAAACAGAATGAATTAATGTCCTGCGCCCCAAATACGTGCCCCATCGACTAATGAAAACATGTAATAATTCACTTGTCTACTAGAATATCCGTGTTAAGCTAAAATGTTTTGCTTAATAGATTTTCTCATTTAGCCAAAACATCGTAATAATTATTTACTTTCTTTTTTGAATTCATTTGAGAATCACTGTTTGTAAACAATATACCTGCTTGATCGATTTCCGATAAGAACATCAGTTTTACACTGTTCTTGTATTTGATTGCTGCATTTTTTTATTGAGTGAGTATTTTCTGCGGACAGAAATATTGAAAATATATTTGTCTCAATTTTGGTTTATTCATTAATTTAATTGTTATACAGTATTCAACTTATGGTATATGAAATATCCGTTGATTATTAATTTATTTAAATATTATATAATATGTAAATTACAACTGTTTCACACTGTTCAAGTCCTGATTCCAGGTCTGGATCTTGGTTGCTTAAAAAACACTAGGAAAGAGGTCGATTACGAATTTTGATAATATTTTTTGTTGATAAATTGCAAATCTATTTATATTACAAGGTTAAAAGCAAATATTTATTATAGACTTTTTAATATGATTTTAAATAATATGCTTTTTAAATAGTAAGAAATAATATATTTTTTAAAAAAATGCGGATTATTATCACCTGAATTTAATTATAACATCTTAATTTATTTATAACGAACGGTGTTATATTTATTATTAATTCCAAATTATGTATTTATTTTAGATCCGACGAAGAAAAGCGGTCAACGTTTAGTAGGTGACGTAGTGTATGCGGAGGCCTGCGAAGTAGCATCTCATGTTACCCCTGTCCCTGGTGGCGTAGGACCGATGACTGTCGCCATGTTGATGTGGAATACTGTGTTGGCTGCGAAGAGACAGTTCGAGAAACTCATTGCACCAGCGTGGCCGTTGAAGACTTTACGGTTAAATCTAGTACAACCTGTGCCGAGGTATGCTCATTTTGGTACTAACATAGATTGCCGGAAAAATATAATTGCAAAACAGCCAAGTCAATGATAGCTTTAGTGACGTGGCGAGAAACTAAAACTTTAAGCAGTGTTAATTTTAGAATAAACTAATGTAAAAGGAATCACGTAGTGGTAGACTCAACTATCTCTAGACACCCACATGAACTAGCAATTTTACCAAAATTCGAACTAATTTTATTTCAGTGATATAATAATCGCTCGCTCTCAAAATCCGAAAGACATAGCGGATCTCGCAGCAGAGGTTGGTCTCTATCCAAATGAAATATCTCAGTACGGGAAAACTAAAGCCAAGGTTTCATTGTCTGTATTGAATAGATTGAAAGATGCTCCAAGTGCTAAATACATTGTTGTTGCTGGGTAAGAAACAAGAACGTTATAATACAATTTTATATAAGATCTCAACTTCGTATTTAAGAAAATTTCGCTGTCTACCTATCCTAGTAGCGTATTCGGGGAACACTGATATTAATTACAGTGCCGACAAGTCTCATAACTATTAAACATGTGATCTCTCCAGTAAGCACATGTTTTACTTATTTCCAGTATAACTCCAACACCATTGGGAGAAGGAAAGAGCACCACGTTAATTGGATTAGTTCAAGCGCTCGCAGCTCATCGCGGACGTAACGCCTTCGCCTGCATGAGGCAACCCAGCCAGGGACCCACTTTCGGAGTAAAAGGTGGCGCTGCTGGAGGAGGTTACTCGCAAGTTAGTTTTAATATCTATTTTAACATGGCAATTAATTAATCAGATTGCTCAAGACTAGATTTAACTAGTTTAAAATTTTAGTGGTCATAATGGTTGCAAAACTTTCGAAATATCAAATTAAAATAAAACAAATGCAATAATAAGCTATTCAACCACCAATTTTTTTTTAAATATAACAAATATTAATTGTCCTATATTGGCTTTCTGCTGCTTCAAAGAGTTTCACTCGTCCAGCATATATATATTATTAATATTGTAATATACGTAAATCCTAACAGTGATGTTTATGCTTTCTCTATCAGGTGATCCCGATGGAAGATTTCAACATGCATTTAACAGGAGACATTCACGCCGTGTCAGCCGCACACAATTTACTAGCAGCTCAATTAGACGCTCGCATCTTCCACGAAAAAACTCAAACTGACCAAGCATTGTACGATAGATTGGTACCTAGAATTAAAGGTGAAAGGAAATTCTCCGCAATCCAAGTTAGGAGATTGGAAAGATTGGGCATTAACAAGAGAGATCCGGATACATTGACCACGGATGAAAAGTCCAGATTTGCTAGACTTAACATTGATTCAAACAATGTTTTCTGGAATAGAGGTAAGTTCACGCTTTTCAAATCTATTGTATTCCATGTCTAATAAAATCCCCGAATAAAATATAAACAATATACTATTCCAGTGGTCGACCTCAATGATAGATACCTCCGAAAGATTACCATTGGGCAGTCACCAACTGAGAAAGGAATTACGCGTGAAACTGGCTTCGATATCACTGTAGCCAGCGAGATCATGGCGATTTTATCACTGGGTTTAAATTTGGATGACATTAAGGAGAGATTGTCTAATATGGTGGTTGCGCTTGATGTAAATGGAAAACCAGTTATTGCTGATGATTTGGTACGAATTTTTGTTTTGTACTTCGAGCGCAAAATATAACAATATTGTCTGTGATTAGACGGTTTATTTACAAGAAAACTTCACTTTTGAATAAATTCAGAATTGTGAAATATCATTCGAGTTTATTCGGAAATATTCGTCTTTTTAGAAACGTCGCTCAATTAGTTTTCACCCATGAATATTTACGAGATTATTTTATGAATCTAAGTAAGAAAAGTTCTTAATATTTATGGACATTGCTTTAGACCTTGTAGTAGGCTCTGTTTTGAATTACATGATTTTGAAAATGCTCCTAAATCGTGGTGTATAAGGGATCCCTGTATTTTTTAATATTGAAAAGTATATTTGTTATTTCTCATCAGGGAATTACCGGCGCCCTAATGGTACTTCTTCGTGACGCTGTAGAGCCGACTCTGATGCAGACACTGGAAGGCACGCCAGTGTTAGTCCATACTGGTCCATTCGCTAACATAGCTCACGGTTGCAACTCTATCATCGCTGATAAAATTGCTCTTAAACTCGCGAGAGGAACTGGATATGTTGCTACTGAAGCTGGTTTCGGTTCTGATATTGGTGCGTATGTTTTTTAAAAGTGTATTTCGCTAAACTTGGCAGCAATTAATTTTCCCCGTTTCTGACTGAAACTTCTATTTATATTGTATTTAAATTTGAAAAAGGTATGGAGAAGTTCTTCAATATTAAATGTCGCACAAGCGGTGATATTCCTAATTGTGCTGTCATTGTTTCGACTGTGCGAGCGCTGAAGATGCACGGAGGTGGCCCCGCTGTCACTCCAGGGGCACCATTGCACGACGTCTATGTCCAGGTGGGTGCAAACTTAAAGTTAATTTAAGCACTTAGCAACATCGTACAAATTAAGTCCAACATAATGAAATGTTTATGTGTAGCCATTTCAAAAGACTCACTTTTGCTTTTATTATGAACAATATGTTAAACAGTTTTATTGTTGTAATCTTGCAATAACCACGTTGTAAATTAGGTTTTAAATGTAATTTTAGGAAAACCTCGAGCTTCTCAGCAAAGGTCTTTGCAATTTAGGCAAACACATCAGTAACGGTAACAAATTCGGAGTGCCTGTTGTCATTGCTGTTAACACACACAAGTAAGTACTTTCATTGCATTTACATCTTTTCTCGTGTGATGTTTCATTTCTTTTGTTTTAGTATTTTTACTATCAGTAATATGTAAAATGAAAGATAATTTAATTAATATCGAAATCTTTCAGGCATGACACCCAAGCAGAGTTAAATTTAGTAAGAAAATACGCGCAAGAGAATGGTGCCTTCCGTGCAGTAATATGCGATAATTGGGCAAAGGGAGGCGCAGGCGCACTCGACTTGGCCGACGCTGTCATCGACGCGTGCAATACTCCGTCCAAATTCAACTTCATTTATCAATTAAATATCTCAATTAAAGACAAAATCGAATGTATTGCACGAGAAATGTATGGGGCTGGCAAAATTGAATACACAAATGAGGTTTTGGAAACAATCAAGAAATATACTCAAATGGCAAGAAGAATTTCATTTATTATTTTTCAATTTTTTTTTAGCTAATATAAACCATGGTTTCTGTTCATATTGCAGGGCTATGACAAACTGCCAATTTGCATGGCGAAGACATCCAACTCCCTCACTGGTGATCCGTCTGTAAAGGGAGCACCGGTCGGATTTACCCTCAGAATCAATGGAATATTTGTCTCTGTGGGCGCTGGCTTCGTAGTTCCTATGGCTGGTGAGATATCGAAAATGCCTGGACTGCCGACTAGACCTTGCATCTATGATATGGACTTGAACACAGAGACAGGCGAAATTGATGGACTATTTTGATTTGCTATAATTATTGTATGACATTATATAAAAGAATTATTTAAATCAATTGGCAGGTCTTTTTTTTGCATTTTAACATCACGGTCTCAGGAATACAAGAAATTCATAGGAAAAGAAAAATATGTATTGCCCAACTACAATTAACCGCCGTTTCTTTTTCCTTTATTGTCAATAATTTTAAAAATGTTGAGAAAATACAAAAACATATGAAGAAAAAATACTTTATTGCTTAAAAATAGAAACAAAATTAAGACTGCGTATCGTCTACTACTTCATTGACAATTTCGGTTGGTTGGAATTGTTGGTTATCCGGCTCCTGGTCACCTGGGGTCCCCTTGGTTTGGGTCTCGCCATCTTCGTCGTCGCTGTCGGGCGTCGCTCCCGGATGTGATGGCACAAAGTGTTCAGGCTCCTGTGGTTGCGCCGCTGTTTCGCTGCCTGGTGCAGTCCACACGTTTTGGTATTTCTGTTGAACCAATTTGCCACATAAATGCCAATTTGAAACCTCTTGCTATTATTATCAACAATTACATTATTTGTCAGTTAAAAATTGTTTTAAATAAATTTTATTAGTTCTCTAAATCGATATTTCCTGCCTTCTTACACTTCCAAAGTTTTATACAAATTTAATATTCACTAACAACCATCATATGTTAATCAGTCACGCTTGGGCCAACGTTTAATAGCCGGAGAAAAATATATAAATAAAACAATGTCTTTCGAAATTATACCAATTGAAGCCGGTTTGTTATCTTACAGAAAACATCTGACAACACAACAGTAATGTTGGGTTAATAACTACTATAAGAATTAAATCGTCGTTACGACAGGACCTTGCAGTCGTAGATGATACCATATTTCTGGGAATCACCTTGGACTCTAAGCTTCAGTGGGGCCCTCACATTTCATCGTTGTCAAAGAAATTAAGTTCAGCGGCCTATGCAGTTAAAACAGTGCGACGTCTCACTGATGTTGATACTGCAAGATTAGTTTACTTCAGCTACTTCCATAGTATTATGTCTTATGGAATCCTTTTATGGGGTAGCGCAACTGATATCGAATCGATCTTCATTTTGCAGAAACGGGCAGTGCGCTCGATTTACAATCTGAGCTCCCGTACCTCACTTAGGGAACGATTCAAGGAGTTTAACATCCTCACAGTTGCATCACAATTTATTTACGAAAATATCATTTATGTACATAGGAATAAGAATTATTTTAATAGAAATTCTGATATACAATCTCGAAATACTAGAAGCAGTGACAAATTGGCAGTACCTTATTTTCGCTTGTCAAAAACCCGTAAATCGTTTATAGGAGTGGGGATCAGAATGTATAACAAATTGCCCAATGACTTAACAAGTCTGCCCACTCCTGCTCTGAAAAAGATTGTAAAGCAGACGCTAATTAAAAAGGCTTATTACAGAATTATTGATTATATGAGCGATGGAAATGCGTGGTTAAACTAGTGTTTGAGCTTGACTTACTGTTGGCTTACTAGAAGGATTATTTTTTTTTTTACTGTATTTTTTTAAATGTTGTATAGGTAGCTATATATATATTTTTTTTTATTTAATTTTTTTTAAATATTTTTATATACATATTATTGGACATATACATGTATTTTATATACATATATGTTATTAATTTGACATTTATTGTAACCACTGTGTAATATGATTTATAAATTGTTATTCACTTTTTTTTCTGAATTAAAATTCAGTTTTTTTTTATTATTATTACTTTATGTACAGGCTATGATTGACGAGTTTCTTGTGATATTCTTCTCGCCATACGCCTTCCCGAAGTCACGATAGAGTCTAAAGATGAGCAAGTGCACGCCTTTAGTGCCTATGCTAATAAACGATTTTCATTTCATTTCATTTCATTTCATTTCATTTCGTTATAATCAAATCAAGTTGTCGAAAAATTGGTATGCCAGAATGATCAGCGCCATCTATTGATCACTAACAATATTAAAAATAATCATGTCAAAAATGCAAATGATACCTCATACTCAGCCTTGCACTCGTTGACCTTCTCAATGTACATGTCGTACGCATATCTCGCCATGTGCGTCATGCCAGGCACACGGAGGACCAGAGCCTCAGGCACAGTAGCATTGACGTTGCGTTGAGCTGGATACTTCTCACCTGGTACTAATTCTAACTCCAACGGCCGTTCTACAAGCTATAAATACAATATTTAATATATAAGTATATTTTAAAGGGGGGCAAGGTCATTTGACCGAAATTACCTCTGCAACATCCGCCATCTCTTCATACATTATTATAATAAAAGAAATAAATATATTTTGCAAATCGAACAATGCGGTCATTCGACCTATCCCCATTTCTATAGGTGGACAAATACATCCATATTCCTAGTGCTAAGATAAAATGCTGTTTATGAGGAAAGATAATTGTTATCGATAATAAATTGACTAATTGATTCCTTTTTCGTTTATTTTAAAATCTTACATACGATTAAGGAAAAATAAGATGATTATATACCTGATTAAAAGTCGGCTGCAACTCGAAGCAATTTCTGAATAATTGTGCTCTTGCAAAGATATAGAGGCCGAGTCTTGCTCTTGAAGCTGCGACGACTAGACGGCGTAGATCACGAGCGTGACCCACAGCCCGAGTTCGAACTAGAGACACCAGAGCTATATCGTTCTGTTGACCTTGGTATTTGTCTACTGTTGTCACCTGGAACAATTTATATTATAGATTTTATTATTATAAAAGTATCTTCTAATGTCATCTATCGCTCATTAGTAGCAACACTATTTCAGTGCCAAAGAGTCTTTGCTGGAGTAATGCTGAAATATAATTTCTTAGTAGAATTACGTGTGTAAAACAAAAATGATTTGCCAATGTAGTTGAACCGAACCGCTTACCTTATGTGGTCGTCCAATGAGTGGATTGTCTGCGCACCGTTTATCAATGACATCCCTTATAAGGTGCTTCTGTCCGTTGTAAGTTGTCAGTATTGAAACACGATGCGCTGGCCAACCCAACAGTCTCATATACATAAACACAGCGACCACGTACTCAGCTTCGGCGAGATTCTGAAATCATACACAACTATACTAGAAGTTCACGAATTTTCAAATTGCAAGGTTAAATATGTAGTGTGGGATATGTGGTTGCCCTGGTAGGGAAGACCCCATATTACTATGATGGTACGTATGGTTGTTTACATTCAATTGTACCTAAATAAAGTTATTGTGGAGGGGACTTCACATGTTAACAGTATTATTTAAATATAATATAATGTTTTCCTAACCTGATAAAAGTATGGGCTGGGCTCAGTTTCTCCAGCACCGTTAAAGTCCTCCACGTTGATAAGCTGGAAGTCATATCTGAAGCCAGCATTGGCTGCTCTGTATTCAGGGAGGCGTGTCACATGGGCCAAGTCACCGAGAGCTCGGTATCTCCAGCGATATAAATTGCAGATACTGGAAGAGAAACAATTTATTTTTATTGTTGAGTAAAATATACTATGAAGCCAATCTCCAGCACATACCTTGACCTAGCACGTCCCTGAGCATCCAACTCCACATAAGGAACCCCCAGTCTGACCATCCTCGTAAACAAACTCTGTTCCATGTTACAATACTTCTGGAATGCCATATTCTTGACAACGGGAGGCAACTGCTGATGATCACCGATCATTATCCAGCGCTTCAATCGTGATCTACCATCAACAGGATTCTGGAGTAACAACGGTATGAAAGTTTCTATCTCAAGGATTTGTGCTGATTCCTCCATCAATATGTTGTCGTATTTGAAACCTATAGAATTTAATTGTTTTATTAATTAGTACCTCTGATATAAGTACTAGATTATTATAAAGAAGATTATTAGAATATAAAAACGTTTGAAAGCAAGTATGAATGATTTCAACCCGCTATGTCAGACATACATAAATGAATATGAGTTTTATACTAAGTTACAATCAATATTATAGTTTATGACAATAACAGTACAAAGAATTTACAACTGATAGTCCTAAAACTATTATATTTATCTAATACAAAATTTTAAAAAAAAATTCAACATATGAAATATTTTAAACCTAACTTAGTAGTAATTATATTTTTACATAACCGATTTATTATGAAAAACTAATCCGAAATTTCTAATCCTATGCAGCCATCGTGATCTAGACAGTATTGTTAGTATCAATTTAAACAGTTTTAAACATACCCATCTGCACAAGTTCAGCACGTTTCAATGCGGCATGCGTGCATGTCATTGCAATGATTTTGGCTTCCTTCACTAAAAGATACTTCGCACGATCCAACCCTGAACGTAATAACTCAAACGCACGGAACTCTTCCAATTCCTCAAATATATGATCAATATATCTGAGAATAATAATAATAATAAAACAACACAAACAAATAACATCTAGACTAGAAATCGAACCAGAGACATTCGTTTCTTTTTACATTACAATTGGTTATAGTTATAATAAACTCTAATTTTAAATTATTAAAGAGCAGCGTTCCATAATAGCTGCCTACCCTTGTTAAAACATACCTATTACAACTCAACGCAATCTCCATATCCTCCTCATACGACTTCCCAAGGAACAGTGGTTTAGGGGCGTCGTCGAAGAACTCGTGAAATGGAAACTCCTTGCTTATTGTTGCCACGTTTTTGTCCTAAAAATATTTTAAAATTACCAATAAAGCGTACACACAATGTCCTGTTCAATAATATATAATGTACACATGGCGATTCTCAAATTGATACCGTTTTTGTATATAAAATAGAAACGATCGCAGTGTAGTGAACGGCAAAGGAGATCTGCATCCCTTTCACACGTGCCTCAACTTCCACAAATAAATGTAGGCGACTCATAAGAATATTGTTATCCCTTTCTAACGATTGTTTCTTCCTGTCCAAAGTCTAATCTGTATCCATTTGAAGATTGTCGACTGTAGATAAAATTTAGATATAATAAATGCTAACCTTATCAACAGCGCAGGCTTCACAGAACTTTCGCCAACGTGGTTTAACATGATACACATGGAAATGATGAGCCAGTTCGCAAGTAGCCCCAGCATTATCGCCACCGGCGTCCAGGCCGCGCTGTAGTTTAGAAATTGAATCTAATAGTTCCAAACGTTTCGCTAACACATAATTCACACGACCATATCTGAAATGTAAACATTTTTATATTAGGATAACCTAGTGTGTCGAGAGTGTGCCCTGTCAACTGCGTAGTTTCCATGCTCTTGTGATTTTAAACATTATTCAAGTGAAATTAACTCAACCTTGAGAAATCCTTATCAGTCTGCAGGGCCTCCTCCCCGTGGCCCAAACGCAGTAAATGCCGTTCGTCCACATCGAGCTCGGCGACTTTCTCAAACAGCTGATTCAACGCTTGATTACTATGCGTTACTACAAGAGTACGCTGCCATGGGAAATTGTGATAAATATTTGATATTATTTGTACGGCTACATCCGTTTTTCCTGCAAATATAATATAAATATATCTAAAATAAAACCTCTGAAAAAAGAAAGACAATTACAAACGCTCATAATTAATTACTAAGAAAAATATATATATTTAATTAATACTACACTGACTGCTCGTGAAGAGGTCTCACGTTTGATTTCTGTTCAATTTATAAACGCTTTAGAAAATATTATATATGGCATATTTTTATATAGTATATATACTTGTATTTAAGATATTCGTTTTTTATCTCACTAAAAAGATTTAAGACAAAAACCCTCCCTGCATATAACATCCAGAACCGAAACAATAATTATAAATATACTTAATGTAAATATCGAGTAACATTGATTAAGGTAATAGTACAGATTCCTGTCAAACGCCACTTTACCTGTCCCCGGTGGTCCGACCACTAATGTCAATCCCGGTTGCATTCCCGCTCGTATAGCTTCCACTTGTGTCGGTGTAAACATTATATTATTTCTGTAAAGGTAAGATATAAAATTAAAATTTTAACCGCTTAGTAAAACATAGGTACTACAGAAGCATGTTAAACAAAATTTATACAAAAGAGGAAATGATACATAATAAATAAACTTAATCAAATAAATAGAGAGATAAAATAATTCGAATGCTTTTAATAATATTTATTTGCGATTATTCACTGGACTAATCCAATACATCATATAATACCAACATTTTTCTTGGTGTCTTCTCTAGAAAGGGTATATTAATCTCACACTTTTTTAAATTCATTTCCTAAAATAAACTTGGACTTCTTTTTTAATGTTACGACAATTCTGAAGTTTCGACTACACTTCCAAAATAAGGGATATCTACACACATCAATATGTACGGCCTTAATGTGCGAATATGCTTTTTGGTATCACTTATTTATCCTTTATTGAGAAGGGAAATAATTATAAACATACAGCTGAGAGTTTATAAAGCAAAAGAGTCAATATAAAGGTTAGAGAAATTCGTAGGAACAATAATAATAAGATAGGCTGAATGCGAATAATGCAGTTTGTGTGTAGCTGTCAAAATATCAGATTCATTTGTTCTCAATTGTCTTCACGAAATTTGACAAGATCGGACTCCCAATTATATATTATTGTAGTTCAAATTAACCAAAATAATGCCGAAAAATATTCACAATACAACAAACAATGGGCATTTATTAAAATAAATGCCCATTGTTTGTCGTTTATAGGATGTCAGGTCATGACCTCTAAGAGTTTACTTTACAATGATGATATGCGAGCGTATTTGGGCACACCGCGACAATCGACGTTTGATCCAAAACAGAGGCGGGGCGAGCATTCCACGCGATTCTATTATAATATTCGGGAGAACGCAGCGGTCAAGCAATGACAAAAGCAACACAGATCGGTTCGGTTTAGTACATACAGCCGAACGACGCGACGTAGTGGGTGTGCACGATCGGAAACGGTCGAAAATAATAGCCACTAATTACTTTAATTATCATGAGTTCAACGCACCAGACACTCTGAATAAAAACATGTGTGAAGTTTTTAAATTAAACAGAAATTGTATCATCAGGTTTTTTTCAAATTTTAATTGTGGCTATATTTATTTTTAAAAAAAGAACCCAGTAACCCAAAATTTCAAATAAACTCACTTCTTTGGCTCGTTGTAGAGGTATGGACCTCTTTTCGGCTGCACATGGGGCTCAACAATAATAACATTGTGCTCTTTATCTTCATCCATAGCATCGTCACCAAGTTGCTGCTTACGTACCACATCTTCAAATGTTAATCTGTAAAAGACATAATTCAAAGGTCCACATCATCAGATGTCATAAAAAATACCATAATTTTTTAAGAGATAAATATTTTTTGCTTTTTCAATATAATTATCAATATTAAAAAATTGTTTTCCTCGTCCTAACCATACTAATATTTTGAAACATACCTGAACGGCCTTGCAAGTTTCCTGGGATCGTCAGTTTGCACTTTAATCTCGTATCCGGGAAAACTATTACGCAGATGGTCCATATTTAGAAATGTATCATTAAAATCCAGTGTCGGTATCTCGTTTGGCATTCTAAAAGAAAAATATAATGTTTGCTTTTATAGTCCTACATATATACATCTCAAATAAAATGAGTCCGGTCGTGCATTTATAACATAAAGGACCAAGAAATTCTAGCATAGATTACCTTTTATAATGTGCTTGACCTGGATCGCCATATCCCAGTACGATATCATGTAACCATTCAGGTACCACACATTCTGTATTCATGAGCTCCCGTATGGTTTCTAGAACTGCTTTGAAATTATTCTCCTTTGGCTTTCTGCGCATCACTATATTAAAAGTTTCGTAGACATCCTATAATAAATTAATTAATGAGTTTCTTTCTGCATGATCTTGAGCTGTAGTTTTCATAAGCCTTCAATTTAAATTCTGCGAGTCAAAATCGCTATGGTTAAACTATATCACTACTGGTATCGTCAACACAAGCGATGGCAAATAACATATTCTTTTGATCATTTATAAGATACAATAACAATGTAGATATCAGTTTCATCGTCACCATAACAGCTGCAAAGGTTTCGAATCGTCGTACAAAATTTATTGAAAATCATATTCACGATTAATCTGAGATTTTACGACAAATTTGGCCAAAAATTATACTGAACGATCCAATGTAGTGCAACAATATCTATGAATGGTGTATAGCAAATAACATGTCATTAAACATTAGTAAATGTCTACACATAAAATTCACAAGAAAAATGAATCCCTTGCAATACACGTACTCACTGAATAATATCATTCTAGACGAGGTCACCGACGTTAGGGATCTGGGTGTGATACTTGACAGCAAGCTGCGATATGACAAACACTATGACTTGATTGTCACGAAAACTCAAAAAATGTTAGGATTCCTAATGCGAAACTCTAAAAAATTTTGTAAACCCAGCACAGTAATAACACTCTATAAGAGTTTTGTGCGTAGTCACGTTGAATACTGCAGCCCCGTGTGGAACCCTGTTTACATAAGCCATTCGAAACGAATTGAGAACATACAAAAAAAATTCCTACAGCACCTAAGTTTTAGATACAACCAAGCACGAAACAATACATATGATGATCGCCTAAATCACTTCAAAATTGAAAATCTACACCACAGAAGATCTATTTCCGATCTCTGCCTTCTTTTCAAATTAGTTCGGGGCACTCTAGATTGCCCTGAACTCTTAGAACGAATTAACATAAGAGTCCCGAGGGTAAACAGCAGGCCCTCGACATATCAGCTGCTATATCCCAAACCGTGCCGCACAAGAGTGGGCAGCCACGCCCCGTTACACCGTATGTCAGAAACCTACAATCGGTACAGCACGACTTTGGATCTGTTTGATTGCACTATGCCCACTATTAAAAAGTTAAAATGCAGTGAGGAGTGAATTTCACATATGACTAGTGGTTTAGCACTTGAACCTATATGCACGTCGTGTCTGGCGCTGCTAGGCCTTACATATAAAAAGTTATTTGTGTTTTTTTTTTATTTTAATCTTAAGTTTGAAAGTGTAAGTGTCTGTTGCCAGACCTAATCAAATAAATAAATAAATAAACAATTATTTTTATTCTAAATCTTAAAATAGTTCATAACATGCTTTCTTGAGATACAGTTTGTTGGTATTTTCATTGTAATACATACATACAATTTTCGATAACAATAATTGATTGATGAAGCTTCGTATGCCTAAAAACTTCGTATTTCATTAAGATATCAGATAAAACGTATAAGACTGGGCGTATTCAATGACCATTTTACTGTTTTTAAAATTAGCTAATTCTACCCAAATTGAGTGTTCTAAGTAATTATTAGCATTCATTTACAATGATGGGGCGGAGAGCGTTCCAATTCTATTATGTTGATATATTTGTATTCTTTAATTACTATATTCTCAGTGAGATACCTAGTTTCCCCTTTTAAAAAATAGATTACATTCAGAAACCTACTATTATCGTCATATGAATAATTATAAAAATAGCAGTACGTTCTCGTGCATCGTAAAACGGAACATAAACGTGTCGGCAAGAAACTAGAGCAAGTACACCTAATATAGTAGATATCCGATGTTTAAATTACGTGTAAATATTTACCTTTCGTATATAGATAAAAATATATTCTAAGCTTTTATTATATTTTCTAATGACGCATTACTTCCAATCTTAAAAATAAATAAATCATTTAATAAAATTCAATGTCAAAGTAAGAATTATAAAGTCAAGTCGTGATCCAGTCAAGTCAACAATACTAATTTGTCTATAAAAACTATTATACTACGTTTATAAAACTTGTTTAATAAGTATTTACGGTCATTAGGCTGGAGTCAGAATAAAAAGAGTCAAGGATATAATCTTTTATGTTTGCAAGCCTTCTATGGTTACCATTGTTCTCGGGTCATTATCCTGAACGACAACCGAAACGAGATTATGTCACAAAAACAAAAACTACGATTTACAAGAGTGACTCACACAACCTTGTATATAAATACAACAGCAATTTATGAAACACTCAATGTTTATTGTTTCACCTAGAGAGTATGCCGGCGAAATTTGAAAAATCATACCAAATAATAAATAACCATTTCTATTTTAATTTTCATGTATTCCTTTACACGCTAAATTATGTATAAAGAAATATATAACACTAACCTCATTCCCTTTACTGGCATTATTTAAATCAAACCTATATTGATTGGGATCAAGCAGCAGGCGGAAGGTTCTCGAATCACCAGGCAATTCTGGCCGAGGTTCGGGACCTTCCTCTATAACTCTTCCAGTGGCGTCCAGCATGCCTTCGACTTCGCAGCCTCTAACGTAAGTTATACCAGCCTGTTCTACCATGCTTCTCCTATAATCGTATCTTGAACCTGTTAGTTAAATAATATACACTTAAAACTCCATATTAAGACCCTAATATATTTCATAAACCTCGAATAAATTTAACAGCCAGTACACACATTATGCTTACAATATGATTTTTCCAAATGGTAGATAACAAATTTGAAATTTCCTTACCCAAGGTAGGATTTTTTTCTACATATAAGGCATGAATGACCAAGACTATTAACTTATAGGAGTCTTTTAAATTAGATATATCATGTACGCGAATAACCTAAGACAGAATGAAATAACTTTTTTGTTGTACATATTGATATGTATCTGATTTTAGAATATAAACCAGTCTATTGTTTATTTTTATACTCTTTTATTTATTTTGAGAAGTTAATAGCTTATATTAGAAACTAAATTGCTGTTTAAAAGAATAATTGTTTCTATATACACGTATATAAACTTCGAACAATAACTCGTTTCGTGTTTATTATTATTTGCATTCCGTTTCGTGTTCATTTCAACAGCTATCTTTGAACCATTCAGAGAGAAAAAGCAAGTGTTTCTTTAAAAAAAACTAGATTTTAAAGATAGCACTTGAACGACTCACCAATAGGTTGTGTTGGTCTAACAGTGACCAAGAAGCAAACATCATGTTTCCTAAGATTTTCCCATTCTTGTTTAATTTCATTTCTCACACTCAATGTGACTGTGACATCTGCGCGGACTTTGGATGGTGCGTTCTCCCCAATGTTAGGTTTTGCCACTTCGACAACTTCAAAACTCTGTATTGGATGTGCCATTCGAGCCCAACCACCGAATACGACAGTGTCATCTTCAGCCCTCCTGATAACCCAAAGATTATATTTTATTAAATATGACAGCACCCCGCATAGTGTTAAGCTAATGTACCAACTGTTGTCATAGAAAAATCGTTGTAGAATAACGATAAATGTATATTTATTCATATAAAAAATATGTGACAATACATAATCAATTCTAAAACCTCCTGTCTCCAATCAGGCAGTTGATCAGTGCGTACTATAATAATCAAACTATAGAAGAAAAAACACGTTACCATGGAGCAAGTCGGAATACAGCATCTTCAATATCTTGACGGATTTCATCTGAAACAAGTAAAATAATTAAATACAAGCCAAGATAGTCTATCAATTTTGCCAAATTTTCCTTTTAATAGAAACATATCGCTACGGCTGAATTGCGCAATTTGCGGTACATTCAAAATTGGAACACACAATGACGTCACTATAACAAATTATAAGGATCTGTTATTGTTAACCTATTGTTGGAAGCGAAAACGGACATAACTTATCGTTTCATGACGCACAACCTTAGAGTGGTAGTGCAATTTTTGAACTTAGTGCACAGAATTATCACGAATATCAACAAACTACAAAGAATTTATCTTAGAAACCGTAACCTGAATCACCTCGAAATGGAGATAACGTCATGAATATAAATTGGCCTAATCTCGAATTAGTATGAAATATATTTAAAACATATCTTTATCAGTATCAGGACAAGAATAGCGCAAACATATAAAACTAGAATCGAATCAAATTACTTTTTTTTTAAATAACATAATTTTTATAATATAGTATTAAATATTACGAATGATTTCGACCGAGAATCCAACCCGGACCTCTGCGTGGCGAACTAGCACGCTAACAATTGCACCACAGAGATCATCAAAGTTAAGTTTTGGTGGTAAAGTAAAACTTACATGTGCTTTCCAATCGGAACAAATTAAAATTTCTCAACAAATAATCATGGAGTGTCAAGAACTGCAAATTGAGTTTGGGCAATGCCAAACAATTTTCTCCGCTGTATATTTCTGTTGGTACCACATTTTCATCCCAAATAACTTCTTCTGTCGGATAAAGTGGCATAGTGTTCAATTCTTCCAATTGTGAGATACGACGTTCATGGCGGGAAATCTAAAAATATTACTACTAGAACACCCGATAAGGATTAACACGTATTGAGTTATTAACACTATATACGCTATGTCGGCTTGAGAAGGCCAGTGTACACTGTACACCATCAAGTTCACAGACTTACCAACAGAGCGTTTAAACACGGTGATAATTAAAATACAAAAGAATAAATCGGACTAAATTTATTGCATAATTTAAATATTTTCAATAAACGTCCTCTCTAATATATTTAACTCAATGATAAAAAAATAATAAATAATTTTTCCTTCAATACTGAAAGTTATAGCCAACAGGTACTTCCCCTAATAAAATCAATATCACAAACAATGTGTCATTAAAATTAACAGGAAACCAATTGAGAAACGATCATATCTAAATAGCATAAAGTTTGGCCTTAATTTCATCGACAATAAAACCCCTTAATCCCAATTTTATTCAGATAACCATCTTACCAAGGCAAATAACTATAGACGAGAGACCAGGAGCTCTCACTAAACTCATTAAGCAGGAGTTTGGACGTGAAAAAAGCTCTTTCAATAATAACTAAAAGGCATATAATTTTTGCCACCTGTTTCAGAACTGTCGTATATTACTTACTTACGTGCTTTTCTGGGTCACATGTATAAATACAGTAAAGTAATAAATTACCAATAATTCTTCAAGAAACTCCTTGTCGAATCGGTGCCAAGAAGCCTCCTCCTCCTTGCCCTCAGGCGGTACAAGATTCAGATGTGTAGCGATTGCACGAAGAGCTTTGTCACTAAGGAATAAAGATAACCGCAGTTATTAGGTGTGACCGCACAATTGCTATCACACAGGAATGTACTATATGTAGCCAGTTGTCGTCTCTATCAGGTCGGCTGAATGCGGCCGTTCAACCGGATATTTCTAGGCTGATCTCAAGACAAACGAAAGCCGCTCCACAGATGTTACATTTGACAGTGATGGTACTGTCCAGGGACAACATACTTGGTTCATCAGTCTATCAGTCATCCGTTTGAATCATGATAATTAGCCACGTGATACCAAAATGATAACCGTAATTATTATAAAAGAAATATATATCATTTTATATTACTTTTTTACCCACGAGAATATTTTTTTGAGTTTACTTTAATTCAAACTTACCTCAAGTTTCCAAAATGTTTCTGTAAAGACTCGCGCGTATCAACACTCGCGACGTTAGCCAATGCAAATAGTTTAAGATCTGGAAACTTCGCGAAGGCCGCTTTCTAAGAAAGTAAACATAAATAACAAAAAAAACATCAGACAACTCATCAAACATATTTTTATATACATGTACAAAATACAGTTTCCTTATATGTATACCACAGTGGGCGATTTACCTTGGCAATTTATACACAGTTCACAACCAGTTTATGGATTTTGAAAAAGGACAGACTGCGTTGCTGCCCTTTTGTTTGATTATGTTTTTCTTTGTATATGAGAAACTTTACAACAGTAATAAACCCATATGTATACAGAAGTATATAGACCCTTATAAGGAGCTAATGGATCATACAAATACCTGTAATGATGTAATTCTAGAATAATGAAGCAGTATCATGTCACGGTCTGTTCGAGGATCGCCTGTTTCATCGCTAATCTCAAACCGAGCATAGAACTTCAACATGTCCAGTAGCTATAACAAAAAAATATATATATAGTCAATATATTCAATGGAAGCGATTGTTTATGAACTAATTGACAATGGTTTTCTTTTTATCTATTTTTTAACTTATTCTTAGATATTAATAAATATATCGTGATATATTATATTATTACAATAAAAACAAATGCTGGAACTCGATGGGCATACGTGCATACGAGAGAAATATGTTTATTGAAAGAAATTCAATCAATCACACAATGGATGGTCTCCAGATCACTTCAGATAGTACTCTTTAATGAGGAAGGCAATTTCAGTTGTAAAACGTAATTTATGAATACTACGAAACGAATGCGTTATTATTGTTAGTATTACGCTTCAGCTCGCGCCGTCTGCACGCTTTGCGGTAATCACTCAACGCCAACTCCCAATTAAACGAGTTAATGTAAAACGTTTGTGAAATGAATTTGTAAAAATGAATACATTTATATATTATGCGGTAATCATTTCAAGCATACATGGTGTTGTCACCCACGAGAATGCGTGTTGCAGTGACGGAGATGTTTTAATAAAAAGACCAAATACAATGTGTTTTAATAGTACTGCAAAAACTGCATACAACATATCGAATATAAGGGAAACATGTGATTTTTATATCATTATTGATAATGGTTCAATTTTCTATTATGGCATCGAAGATGATGGTAAACTGAACATGTGGACGGAAGCAAATGGCCATAAAGCTATAAGCGACTACTTCGAAAAAGATACGTAAGTAAGTCAAGGAACTGAGAAAATACATTTTAATAAAATATTAAATTTATTGTATATTTTCCGTGTCTTCTTGACTGGCATAGTATTGTAGTTAATATTAATAATTATATTATAAATAATAATAAAATATATACATATATGTGTGTGTGTCTTTGTACATTCACAGTACAGGGTATCATTAGTTTTTGATCATAGCATGTGTATTTATTATTACTATAATTATCATATAATAATTAACTTATTAATTAAATATAAAAAATATTATTATAATTAATTTCAAATATATTATTGTTTATGATAAATATATAATAATGAATACACATTTAGTAATATTACAAGTAAAATGTAACAATAACTTGTGTAAATACCTAATTAATTTAATAATATTTTTTCAGATATTGCGTAGGTGAGAAAGATTCAGAGGATGTAATTACGTTGTGTGTACAAAATGAGGACGATTCAAGACAAACTATATTGGCATACTGTCTCACGGTATCTTCTGTATTCCTAATTTTAACAGCCTTGGTATACATTCTCCTTTCAGAGCTTAGGTAAATATTACCCAAGTCAATAATGATAAAATATATTATTTAATAATATAGCTATTAGTTACGAGGTGTGGAATTACTCCGAAGTGCATAACATCTAAAAGAGGACGTGTTCAAGTGTTATATAGTATAGCAAAGATCTTGTTTTACTTTTTGCTATAAATATAATAATTTACGGCTATAGTTATCATTTTATTACGAAGAAACGGCTCACTACATTAAATTATATTATAGCAACAAAAAATTTACAGCTAGTACATTTGACTATGTTATAAGAAACGTTCTCAACATACAATCTCTTCAGCCTAAATGCATAATGTAGAAAACCATTTGAAATTTTACAGAGATTTACATGGAAAAATAATTATAAATTTGTGCTGTGCGTTTGCGACGTCAAATATAATGTTCGCTGTAATGGAATTAGCACCTTATGAAGACATGACTCTCTGTGCAGTGAAAGGTATGGTCACCACAGCTTCATAAATAACTTGTCGCCCACTGCATCCGTCTGCACGCGTTAATTTTCATTTCAATTTCGTTCAGTTTTCATTATTAGTTAGGTTTAGATGTATAATTTATGAAGACTGTAGAAATTACAATAAGCAGTTTCATTATAAGATTTAAATTATCAAATACTCAAACGATAAATTTGAAATCTGTTTGTTTCTTTCTCTTTCATTTAAATGGTGAGTGAAAAAGAAAAAAAATAATTGACTTCAAAGAATAGCATTTGAGTATTCAGCCATTAAAAATATTTTTTTAAAATGCTTACTGAGTTCTTGTTATTGCCTATGCTATACAGTGATTCAGTTGAGCATTTGGGGCCAAAAATGCAATATTAATTATTATTAGTAGACTGTGGGGATGCCCATAGTATAATGTGTATATATTTACTTTATTTTTATGGTTCTACACTTATATACAGAGGTTTATTATTTAAAAAGATTTATTTTAGTTGAGGCTTTAATTTATTAAGTTATTCTTAAACATGAAAAAATAATGAAAGAGTCGGGATTGTAGGAGTTAAAGCTAAAGTTGGTATTTTTGCGTTCTAATGTAAGTGGATTGTTGCTTTTCGCTTAGCCAATCGCGCAAGTCCTACAAAACCCGTTCAGAAATACCGAAGTCTATAATCTATATGCCTACCCAGGTAGTATTACGATGTTAAACCAGTCGCAAAACAAATGCCCGGGAGAGATCGCGGTCCCTTCTGAGAAGCAACAATTTAAAATGAAGTTATCGTCAAATTCCTGTAACTCAATCATACCAAAAAAAACCTCAATCTGAGTGCGACCACGATAGCTGCAAAGTTTTCGAATCGTCGAATTAAGATAATCAAATTTCATTAAATTAGTCTTTAAATTATTAAATTATTCTTCTTTTTAGGATTTATAGCATATTTTTTCTCAATGTCAAGTTTCTTCTGGATGAACTCGTTGTCAATTGAAGTGTTACGTAGCACCAGGTACGTATTTAAATATATCTAAATAAATCTTAAATAATGAAGAATAATGAAATTCCAGAGCAAAAAGAACGCACTCATCAAACTGGACAGATTTATTATATTATTCCATATATTCGTGGGGCGGCGCGACCATACTAACGACATGTGTAATAACAGCAAATTATGTGCAAGGGAGTCATCCTTTGCCTGGAATCGGATATGATAAGTGCTGGTTTTTTAGTAAGTTTTTGTTATAATTATGTATTTAAAATTTCAATAACCAGCACCTATAATAATGTCGTAATTCGATTATTTTTAGAAATTCAATCACACACATACTATAAATTAAAATTAACATAGTGTATATATTTACATAAACAATACAATATGACATAGGTGTCGCTATAGAATAAAATTATTTATTTTATGTGTATGGGCACACAAGAACATCATTGTCAAAAAACATTACCAATAACCCAAAGTACAAGTTGGTTAGCTCCAACGACTCTCTTTTTAACAACCTTTATTGCACCCGAATAATTCTAAATTACTGAACTGACAAAAACGTATACTTATTTAACATAAACAGACATTCTTTAAAATACATATTCCTAGCATACTCAACTCCACTCAATGACGTTAACAATAACAATGAAGTTCATAGAAATTAGAAACATTTCAATAATTTCATTATTTTTCGATTTTTCATTAATTAAAAGATTATATTTGATTTTTGTTTTATAATTATTCGTGTATACTCAATAGTAATTGATTGCGTTTTTGCTAAATTGATCGGTAGTATTTTGTAATAAATAACTATTAAAATTATTATTATTATATATGTATTAAAATATTACTTTATTTATAGGTGTAAAAGAACAATGGATATACATGTACAGTGTTCTAGCTATATTAATAGCAATCAATATCTGTATATTTTTTTATACTTCGATCACATTATGGCGGAGAACGTTTAGATCGTCGAGCATGTCTTCGCTGAAATTCAAGTAAGATTATTAAAACTATTGGCCGACTTTTTTACTGTTATAACGTTTAATGGTAGTTTTAGCAAAATTTTATACCAATCAGAATCAAAATAAATTAATCCGCGTAACAGATTGACGTGGTGTACTAATTCACCACATAAACATACTTTTTGTCTGCTTCTAGATTCACAATGTGTCTTAAATTATTCATAGTATTGGGAGTAGCTTGGATCTTTGAAATCGCAAGTTCTGCACATGGAGAGGACTTTATTATATGGTAAAAAAACTAAATTTTAGTTTCAATGATCAATATTATATCAATAATATACTATAAAACTTTTTTTACAGGTTTATAACCGATATATTTAACGCCTTACAAGGTTTTATAATATTTTTAATTTTGGTAATATTTCGACGGCGCGCTATTAAAGGCCTGCATAAGCGAGGCTGGACGTTTTGCGCCTCGACATTGGTTGAAAAGATACTGGCCAAAGTTGAAGATGAAGAAGACAATATTATAGATCACACTGAAATACCCATGGAGGACAAGAATTGAGCAGAGATCGAAATGTATTACGCTATTTTTAACACATGTTCATTCGAGCAGGGTCAGGCGTATGTGTTAAGGCAGTGTTTCCCAAACTTTTGTGTGCCATGCCCCACCTTAGCCTTTCTAAAATTCTTATGATCCTCCTATGTAACCAAACACCCAGTTTAGTCTCGTCAAGCGAAATTATACCTAATAATTATTTAAGAATTTTCTTTTTTCGTTAAATTTGGCACTTTGGTACATTGCATTTAAATGGCCTGGAGCAAAGGGTTAAACTCGTGTCGAGTCCTTTTAGAATTGCCCCCTGTGGGGCGTGGGGCCCACTTTGGGAAACACTGTGTTAAGGGTTTCGCTCCGTTCACCAACCACAGTGAGACATTTAACATATGTGAATGTGTATATAGGAACTAATATGGGATCCACCAATGACACACTCATCGCAGTCCGATTCATTTAGCCTATTTTTAAAGACATTTCACGGCTTCATATCGCGTTTATTTTAATCAAACATTTCGAATGTTTTAAGTCTTCATAGTCGCAGAGAGACTAAAATCGTAATAAGTATTTTAAGTACGCGAATAACCTAAAACAACACTCATTCATTCATCAGCTAATCAACCTAATCCTGCAGTCAATATAAATCTTTATTGGTAAAGAAAATAAAGTACAACATTACGAGTGCATGCTTTTAGCCTAGCGACAATTCAAAACTATGTTGTTAGGGTCAATGCCCTTCCACAGCAGTTAACACAATGAAAACAATGTATGCAATTCATATATATTTAGTTTAAGATATAAACAGAGAGTATATACGAATGTTATACTATGACATAAATGCACATTTTAATTATAAATATTTTAGAGCTGCTATAGAATTCACAAACAAGAAAGCAATGTTATTATATACGAGTAAATTATGTATTACTATAAGGAAGGCTTTAATAATTAATTTAAGGAAACGTGCCATTTTTATATTATTTACTTGTAAGTAGCTTAAAATAAATGTCATATTTTTATTACTATTTTTTATTTATAATACCCTGAATAAGGTTTCGTATCTAATAATAATCCACCATCTATGACACCACCTGGTATTGATATTACTAGAATATAATTTGTTATACGAACAAAACTATATGTTCGGACGGAATTCGATGTCTAAGCCTAAGAATAATTTTGGCGCTAAAACGGGCTGTCAGTTGTTCAATTGTTTTTTGTTTAAAAAAATATTACGTTTTTATTTTTCACATTTGTAATTCGTATTTAATTCCTAAAATATAAGCAATAAAGTGATAAGAAGTAAAGAAAGTTTGAATTTATTAACATACGCAAACTATATAAGTTGTGGTACTAACGTTGCAAAGTTTTCGAAACGAACGTAAAACAAAAGCATAAAGTCTTTGAAATTACAATTACTTTATTAAGTTTTATTTCAAACTTAATAATCGCAATAAAAATATAAATTCTAAAACGCAATTCGTATTACATCTGGCGATTACAGTAACACATGTGTTCGGTATCACATTACAATTGTACTCAGAATACCTATTTAAAATATCAGTTCAAGTTACAATTGGATATGAAAAACATTCATTTAGAGACCAAACTTTCACTACTAAACTATAATTTTATAAATTCCAGCTAAATATTTTATCTTACGAGTATTACTTATTATGGCTAAACCGACGATTTGAATGAAATCTCTCGTCTTCACGTGTCGAACAAAAATACAAAATAAAACGCCTTAAAATAAATAATTACTATCTTTGATAGATGGTTATATAGTATTATTAAGAAAACAGAACTCCTAATTTATAGACCACACAAGGTTCTGCTAGTATTGTATTTCAGTTAAAATCAGGCGTTTTAATGTATTTTTATTAATTTCTCTAATTATTTATTAAATTAAAATAGCAGTACGATTTTCACACTAGGCTATCCTTGTCACGTGTGACCCATCACTTAACTAAATATATTACAAAAATCTGTTAATAATTTTGATTTTAAAATATACCTAACGTTTCATTTCACATTTGTGACATTGAATCAAAATATTTAGTATAATAATTAAAAATTTTCATATAATACTAATATCATGTAAGAAAAACATTATGCAGTAATGTCTGTATTATTTGTAAATACGTTTTAACCTTTGAAAGGCTTAATGTTACTTACAATTGCGTTTATTTTAATTATTTTAACTTATATTTTGACGTGTATAGCATCACCTTAACGCAAGATTCGGAAAGAAACGCAATAGTCAGATGAATCTTCATTAATTTATCAAAATAAAACCGACTAATTAAAAAAGACAAGAACTGTGATTTCCTTCAATAGTGTCTATTTAAATTAGTCGTTTTATATTACTCGATATACGTTTAATTAATACAGACGTTTTAATAATAATTATATTTTAATAATAAATATATATAATGATTAAAATATACATATATAAAAAATTATAATAGTATTAAGAAAAAAATTAAGACTATAGCATTTAAAAGATGTTAATTGATGTATGTAAGTTATCAATTAAATGATCGATGCCCACTGTCTACTATTTTTTTGTCCAGTTATATCGTTAACGGCGTTGGTGTTCGTCACACTGATGTTGGATTTATGCATTTAATTCGAATAGTGAATCGCGCACTAAGTTGTTGTTACAAGTTGAATATTGTCAATTTTAAATATGAAGGTAAGATACATTTATTTAATAAAATTACGTTTTATTAATATTCGTGCATAAAATAACTTTTTTTTTAAATTAACACATAATATTCCAATGTAGGTAGGATATTTAAAATTATAAAAGTTTTATTTTAAAATTTATATCACTTGTTACCAATGATTCTAGTAATTTCTTTCCATGAACGTCCTAAAAGATATTATAGGAACTATTTCTAATTAAGTTATTTTAACATCATTTTGTGAACGAATCTTGTCTTATTTAGTGACTTGATTAATACAAACAGTGCCCAGTGTTATCACATCGGTTCACACAATTGTAAAGTTTTCTACCTAGGGTAATCGATAAAAATGCGCTTCACGACCCTTGACCTCTTGATTTCATTTAATGTAAATAAAATGTTTTGACTACACTTGCCTTTTACATTTCTACATATCAACCAATTTATAGTAGCCGTGCTTCATTTCTATCAATAATTATAATTATGTTTTGATTGAGTTATTCACAAATATATTTTTAGTTTCTTGTTGTTTGTTTCTGAGAGTACTTCGTCTTTTTATTATTGAATTTAATTACCGAGAAATTAAGCCCACGGTTATGTGCACTATCATCGCTTCATGCATCTGCTTTTGATATATAATAACATATATAAATATTATAAGATCGGAAATTTCATACCAGAATAAAACAAAAGAATATGAAACAAAATGTAATTCTCAGAAACAAACGAAAGATTTATATAAACCGGTAAAATTATTAATTATAATAAATTCATTTATTATTATCGAAACGCCGATTTTTATTTATATAAAGAGCCAATTGCGAAGTTCTTGACATTGTTTTTCTTTTTTAATTATCAGCTATTATTAGTACATAGTAGTAATAATAATCATATCAGTTTATTTTGCGTACCTATAAGTATATTTTTTATAACTACTCCAGAGTATAGTATAAAGGCAATTTTTAAATTGACAGTTTCCAGAACCTACCACGCCGATAGAAACCCTCTTTGCTTTAACTTAATAGTAGAATGTTCAATGCTTTTATTTAGAAGTTCATTATATTCATTATATACATTATTTTAGCAGCATTTAAATATTATGTTTTATATAAATTATTTTTTTAAATATATTTATTTATACTCATGTAACTTTATGAAAATGGGGATACATTAGTACCAGTTTGAAGACTAAGAACGAACCTATGACATTACAATCAAATTATTTCTGTATATTCGCTCAACATTTTGAAACTTATAAAAATTGAACTCAAATTATAAGCTAAAGTATCGAAATAAAAGGACGCAATTATTGTGATATATGTATCTTAACGTAAATTGAAACATTAACATTGTCTACCAAAAAAAAAAACATAAACTACATCCTAAAACTAGATAAGAAAGTTAATTTTTAATTGCCTGTTTTATAGTATGGATAAATAAATAAAAAAGATTGAATTTACTAAACTTTTCATGACAAAAACATTCACAAATTTTTCATTTATATTTATAGTGAATACTCTCAGTCCATTACAATAATATAAAAACCGCATCCTCATTCTTGCTAGTAAAATAAAATATGATCAAAAAGATGTCCCTGTAAGAGATGGAGTTAAAATTTTAATAAAACTGAAGTTTGCATAATAATAATTATCTCCGTTTTAATTAAAAATAATAGGCTGATTGATGATGGTTCTTAGCCCAGTATGCCGTCCTGGGTAGTACCACCACTTTCAAGCGGAACACCCGTGAAGTGTCCTACCATCTAGTCACGTTTCGGGAACAGTTTGAAAGTAGCCGGAATAACGAGATGAGTGTGCCCTATCAATTGGACGGAACACGTTCGTCCCCTCAAGCCGGCATAGTGGAGACGATCGTTGCACACAGACATTTGTCAATGCTAACAGTTGTCTCCACTCAAAGACCACACTCCAGCTTAACATCAGGTGGAGTGTGCTCATATGCTAGGCTAATATAAAAACCACACTTTAATATTTACTTTACATATTTTTATCTAAGCATTTCAAAAAAAGAAAATAAAACAAAATATCTGAAAATTATTGAAAAACCTATGAACACATTTTTTTAAATCTAATTTTCAATAAAGGATTTTTTTAATAAAATTTAAATTAAGAGCCATTATTGCTCCACGATCGGGATGATAGTAATTGAATGTGTACTGAGACGACCTTATAAAAAAATTGACTGGTGATTAAATTGCGAATTATGCGTTATTAATAGAATATTGTTAATATTATCTGCAATATAGGAAATAAATGTACAGCATGTGCTCGTATGCTGACGATACGGAGAAAGATAACTCCCAATAGATGAGTTCCCTCACACACACACAGACACACACATTAGCTTTTACAATCGTGTCAATCATTCTAATAATTTATGTAGTAAAATATAAAATATACAGCAGAAGTCCACCAGCCTATAGGTAATATAGAAAAAAGTGCAGATGAGAATAGAGGCAGAGTTATAAACAATAAATACATAATAATATACATACATTACTACAATAATACAATATCGATAATTATGACTTAAGTAAGTATAACTAAAGCCTTTATAATTAAACCTTTGACTTTTATGAATATTTTAAATTAATATTATATTTAACCCAGAAAACGCAAATATTTATTAATTGATCTTCTAAAGATACTTATAATTATTGATGTACATATTATATTAACTGTCCAATAAAAAATTATAATAATCTGAGTTCAACGTCCTGGAGTTACATATCAATAACAATGTCACTGAATTAGTTCATAACAAAGTGTGGTCCTCGAACCTCACCGACCTTAGCCATCGAACACCTAAACAAATTAGATCATTATTGATCTGCTATTGACCCGACCTACATCCATAATATAATCAGAGCATTTGATACTTGCACCTTTGTTTATTGAATCAAGTTCTCATTCATAATTATAGAAGGAGTATCTTAATACTGCACGAACTTTCTTTATTTACATAAATTAAAATATTAACCATTTGGTAAATCATGTTTTGTTTCTCTTAATCTTATCATATTTTAAATTAGATAGAAAGAGAAAAACTATAGTTTATTAAATTTATTCTTTATCCAATAAAACGCTAATATTCTTACGTTTTTCAGGCGCTAATACTAATACTAGCAATATGCGGAACAACATACGCCTACAAGAATTGTTGTGAAAGTGGTGAAATTCTCAAAAAAGGAGGTTACTGCGGGAGCGATACTTTTAGAATGACCCTCAACTGTACCTATGGGCGAATGATACTTAGGCATGTTCTACTAGACGGAGACAAGCTATCCACAGAAGATGCACCAACATTTGTCTTTGTTGAAGATCCCGAACAGTACGTTTTATATTATTCGTAGTATGACATGCGACCGCACTTTGTCTTACGTTTAGCTGCTACAGAATAGGAAATGGTCACCATATGGCATTAAGCTCGCCATTGTGCCATGTTCTTGAAGCGCAATAAAGAATTATTATTATTATTATACTTCGAGTCCTTCACTCGACGAGAGTGAGGGTGAAAATAATACTACTACTACTCGTTCATGATAATTGTGCACGTGGCCTCGATGACGTCACAACGTTACAGTGACACATGCGCATGAGCAACAACAGAGAGTAGTAAGCAGAAGCGTTTTTCACAGTTATGGTGGTCCATAGAAGATAGTTGTATTTTCTAAAGTTATTACTACTTATTTAGATCTAGATATATTAGTATAATGTTCTTTTCAGGTACTGTGTGGCGACAATGTATGTGAACGAGACGGTACCATCATTAGGCACACTAAAGGCGGCAATTGTATGTTTTCAAGATTTAAATAAACACAACGATCTCGAAACCAGTGGAATTCTTACACTTATATCTGTTGTCTTTCTAGTTGCAACTTTCATTGTTTATTGTTATTTACCTGAACTGAGGTTAGTATTACAACAATAATAGTAGCTTAAATCGCATAATCGTTCTGAGAAAAAGTTAATTAGGTCTATGTTGTTCTTGTCCTATAGTATAAACTACCCATTAATAGATCAGGCTTAAGATGTGTTAAGAAAACCAAAAAGTAATACTGTTTTAACATCAACTTAAACAAGTTTTAATTTTGAATTAAAATAATCACGCTGTTATCAACAACCTTTAACCATCTAGTGTGCAAAATTTCAAGGTCGAATTGATAAAAACCTTGAGTTTTGAGTAATTATACTCAAATGGAATTCTGGAATACAATTCTTATCAAATAGAAAGTATTTTAGAAATCACAACGAACTACTGATCGTTAGATGAATTACCAGGCCTATTTATATAAAATAATAAATATTTATTCTTTTCAGAGATCTCCAGGGATTATGTTACATGTGTTTATGCATGAGTATGGCAATCGGATTTCTATCACTCGGTATTCTACAAATAAGTCCGGGATTTATTGGAGAAATTTGTACCGCTACTGGTAAGTTTGCTTCATTAAATCAACTTTATTCTTGCTGATAGCTTACATAAAATTCTAAAGAGGCTATTCTTATTACAGAGATTTGTTTACGCACGTTAACGAATACAGGTTTAGGAAACAATCAGATCTTTAGGAAACCCACAAAAAACAATTGTATTTTTTGTAATAATATGTCATATTTCTTAATTTCAGGCTTTACCGTCTACTTTTGGATGACAGCGACATTCTTCTGGATGAATGTAATCTGTATTAACGTTTATCGAACAATTGTGTGAGTTATAGTAGTTTTTTATTTGAAGAAAACATATTTCCAAACCGCATAATGTCTTGAGTTTTCTAACATATGTTTTTTTTTTCAATAGCAATGCAATTTTCCTGAAGAAAACTCAAAAAAGACAGTTCTACATGTACAGTATCTACGCTTGGGGCACAACTTTAGCCTTCTTCATTGTCGTGCTAATCACTAACTTCGTCGAGGGTGGTCATTGGAAACCAGGTTTTAACAGTAACAGCTGCTGGTTTCATGGTAAATAAATAACCATCTCCAACTATAATAAATAGGGATCAGATCGTAGAATTATTACGAAGGGAAATCGAAGAATAAATAAATATATATACTGGGTGAACGTTTGGAGCCGAAAACGTAGTATTAAGTAATATTATTCTCGGTATCTAAATCTCGGATTGAATAACCTCAAAAGTGAGGCTGGACAGATACACATTTAATTACGCTTTTTTATTATTAATAACATTTTTTATCTGGTCGATATGTGCCCACACTGCGCCTGATGTTAGTTTATAAGAAGCAGTTTAGGCATATTTATTTAATAAATTTCAGGGAGAACTGAAACCTGGATATTCTTCTACGGACCAATAGCATGCCTGATATTATCAAATTTAATATTGTTTGTCTTGTCATCTTTCAAACTTTTGAGGGACACAAGGAAGTACGAAGTGTCCAAAATGAATAATTTAAAACACAGGTATGATTTTTATATATTTCCTGATAACAAACAAGGATAATACGTAATATGGATGTTAGGACAAAAATAACACAATTAAATAAAAGTAACTGAGATAACATAGTTATCTTAGGACAGATCACGCTAAGGAGACAATGACCATTGATACATTGTGCTGAAAATACAAATAGGAGATAGACATAATATATATTTGTTAATTGTAGTTTTTTAAATTTCATTAGAGACATAAATTCGCATGCAAGACATTCTTCTGACAGTGAGGTTTCAAAACAAATATTTTCCAGGTTCCGTCTCTCATTAAAACTCTTCCTTGTCATGGGAATTTCTTGGATATTTGAAATAATCAGTTTTGCACACAACGAATCTCATATTATTTGGTAAGTTGTTTCGTTTTACAGTTCAGTATTCAGCGAACAAAATTAAATAATATTTTAAAATTTGTAGGAAAATAGCAGACATATTCAACTGCCTCCAAGGGGTTGTGATATTTATAATTCTTGTTGTGCTGAGGAAGAGAGCCATGCTGGGTCTGGCTAATGCTGGCTGCTGTCTCTTTATTACCAAACGACTCGCAGACAAACTCAGTCCTCATGACGAATCATGCGACGAACAAATGATCGAAGATGACGCCGATATTAGAATTAATTAATTTTTATTTTATTTATAATTTTTCATACGATATAATTTTAATGATAGCTTTTTGCAATAAACCAAGGGCAGTTAGTTGAATAATACCTTATAAAAATAGAAATAATAATATATTTTGTACTTCCTTTTAATAATTTGTTAGCGTAACTTTCATTTTATGCCAGTATCTAGTCAATACGGTCATTTTGTAAATTTAATTAAAATTATTATTAATAATTGTTTACAGCAAAAAAATCTCTCTTATAATCCCCATTTTGTTTACAATTATTTTATCTGTATGTTATGACATTGTATGGAAATGTTATTCAATATAAATACCTATTTCGAATGTTGATAAAATATTTATAAACACAAGTAATAATGAGATACCTCCTTTGTTATAAATGCCAATATTATAATTGTAGAATTGATATGAGCTAATTATAATTGTAAATATGGATCCTTTTTTAAACGGAAAAGGTTCATAAATTGATTATTTGTTTAACCACATTCTCAAGTCCGTGCCATCATTAGGTTAATTAATAAATTTAATTTAATTTGACAATTGAGTTTTATTTAGCAAGCTAGTATTAATTATTTACAATACTTAGGTTTAAAATTAAACGAATTACAACCGAAATTAATTTTGAAATAACTAAACGCAATAACACAGTTTGTAGTTTAACACAAATGAAATGTAATAACAAAACGCATACAACTGTCAATTTGACAGCACGCGCGTGAAGTCGAGCTTTTAGCTTACCGTGCTCATTTTATACTTTGTGCGTTAAATAATGACTTTACTATGTTAATCATATTATAAAAGACGCTATCAATACAAGTGGTATTGACTAAATTACTATGGCAAGTGGTAAAATGGAGCTAAAGATTGTTTACTGTTGTTTACTATTGTTCCTTCCGCAACTAAAAAGTTTACGCGCCGCTATTAGTGATACGGATTTAAATGAGTTATCTGAGCAACAGAATGGTATAAAAATAAGCAAATGCTGCGAAGAAAATGAACTTAAAATTGACTCGAAGTGTCGAGTCGCAGCGAATTACGACCAACGTAAGTTTAAAACCATATTAGACTTTCACTGCTAACAAAACGTAAATATACACGCAATGACATTGTGACATTTGATACGTTAGTATAGCAATATTAGTTACAATTATTATATGTATATCTAAATAGTAATTTGCAAGAGTATAGTACATAGAAGAAAATGAGTCATACTTCCTGTGCTTTTTTTTGTACCAACAACAAACACCTTACAATTGCTAATAATGTTATTGAAAAGGTTACTAATATATGGTTCTTTAATATTTCACAATATTATATCTTATGAGTAAACAAATATAAGCATAAATTTATAATAATACACATTTAATTCAGAATTGTGGACACCAAAATTTAAGGACGAAGATGGCAAAGATGTAAAAGTAAAATATTACAGTTACGTTGAGGGAATCCCAGATTGTGAAACGACACAGCAAAGACCTATATTTGACTTGGGAGATTCCGAGGATGAGTAAGTTATTTACATAATTATCTTCTAAACTAATTATAATCCCATTAACCAGAATAAGACTATGAATATGTTAGTTTTCTTTTTAAATATGGAACAAAGTATTCTAGGCTCTAAAATAAGTTTAGTTACAATAATGCCTGCAAAGCTTTCAATCTGTTAAATAAACATTATATTAATTCATATAAATCCATATTAATTTTACACATGAATGTAAAACATTGCAAATAGCATTAAACACTTAACAGTTATCTCTTATTTCAGACTACAATTGCTGTCAGATGGCAGATTGAGGCACCTCATTCATCATGAGCATAAATCTGATAACATATTCGAGAACACACATATGAACCCCATATATGGTCTCCATGAATCAATACAAATTCCTGAGGAGAGAGAACCAAACTCTTACATACATATGCAAGGAAAATATTGTATGGATAAGGTGAAATTATAACATGATTTATTCTTGTCAATCATTTTGGGTCATCAAGAAATATGCTTATTTCTTGACTATCTTTTACTTTCTTAGTGTACTTGTTTCTACTTGATTCTACTAAAAGTTTAGTCTCAATAGGATTTGATTTGTTTCCAAGTTTGTTGTTTTCCTCATTGGCATTGACTATTTATTGTGCTTATTTTCAATCTTTTAATTGGTTTTTCAGATATTCATGACAAAAACAAATAAAACGGGCGAGTATGCGTTAGTTTGCATCCCAGAAGTGAAAATAAATTGGGCCGACACAGACTTTCTAATGAAGAAAATTCTAAATCCCTTATTTCACGGTCTGGCAATCCTGTTTTATTTACTTGTAGCTATTATTTACTTTGTGTTGCCAACGTTGCGTGATTTGGCTGGCAACATCATTACAACTATTAATGTTTGCCTAATATTCAGTCAAGCTGCGGACCTAGTCAGGATTTTTACAGAATTCAGCAACCATGTCAGCTTTTTCATAGTTGGTAAGTTTAATATGAATTATAATGGCAAGGGTTTTCCTTTTAATCCTGTATTAATACATATTATTTTCAGATACAGCGGTATGTATTAGTTTGCTGAGTGCATTCTTCTGGCTGAATAGTTTTGGATTCTACATTTGGAAAACTTTTAAGTAAGTTATTTATAACTATCGCCACTATTAGTGTATAGTGTAAATAAATGTGACATAAATAACTTTTCAGATCGAGAAATGTATTTCTCCGTGTGACAGATGTGCGTAAATACTGTTACTATTCCTGTGTGGTGTGGTCGGGCACAGCGACAATGGCCGTCCTTGCACTGACCGCTCATTGGTTGCTGGATACAAACAAGAATCAATACAAGAAACGACAAAGTTCTTTCTTTACTGATGAGACTGAACAAGATACTATAGGTATGTTTCCTTGATTTTTATTTATTTTAAAATAACTAATATTGCGATTTATTAGTTTGTTAACAGCAAATCTTATTATAAAATATTTTAAAATTATTTTCAGGTTGGCTTGGTATTGCAATATTTTTCACTCCAGTCGCATTCACTATAATATTCAATATTTTCTTTTATGTGACTACATTAAAAGTTATTAAGAGAATAAATATTTACGGCAGGATCCATTATAAACTTAAAGGATGGTGAGTTTTACAAGATATATTATACAGAGCCATCCGACTAGCATAATAAAATGCCTATATGATCATATGTCTCAGATGATATCGGATAGCTTATAGGCCTGTCTTGTAATAGTATTAAATCAATATACAGAACTGCATACTGAACCCAATATTAAGCTAGAGTGTGGTCCATTCTGATATCAAGACATGATTAATCCATAGAACTAAAGTTTAGTAAAAATTTCTTTTCAGCTTTGACTTGTTTATGCAGCTGTTCCTTATAATGACAATAGGGTGGTTGTTTTTATTGCTATCTTGGCTCCAGTTCGACGGCTTAGTCTATGCACATGTAGTTGTGAATTTGTTACAAGCGATATTAATGTTTTATGTATGTGTGTTAAGACAGTCGCATGTGACATTTCTTTTAAGAAAAAGCTGCTGTTACGCGCAACCCATACCTACAGGGGAGTGGGGGGACGAAATGACTCACATGAATGGAAATTGCTATAACTAGAAAATTGCTACATTTGTGATTACAGACAAACATGGTAGTGGCTTTATAAATTGGTCATGTAACATGTGTTCAAGACAAAACCTGACCGCAATTTATCAGGCTTATTAACGTTAAGATTATTTTTATATTAAATCTATTTAATTGAAGTCATGCTAAAAAAAAACTAAAAATGTGATTCACTAGAAAATATTATTTTAAAAAATGTGCCTTTTTCATGATGGTTACTATTAACACAAATAACATACCAAAATGTACTTAATTGCACCATTAATTATAAGTAACTTTATTATAAGGAAGCGTTTGCACCAAAACACTGATATTTCATTTTTATTGTTAGGCATTGACAACATAATGCTCAAGCTATTGCATATAAAAATAGAACAAACATTGATAAGTAGGTGCAAGTCATCATTAGCATAGACATTTACTAATTTACTAACACTTTCAGGAGTAAAAATAATATTATTATGGTAACTATATTTGCTCATTTGAGTACTTAAAAAATTGATATTATCATAATTGAAAAGACTGTTAATTGTATATTATTGTAATTTATTTGATTGTTGTTCAACTTTTTTTTTTTAATCAGAAGACCAAAGCCATTCCATTTATTTTTTAATTTTATAAGAAAGCTGTCTCTCCTACGATTTATACAATTTAAATACAATACAAATTTCGAATAAAGCTTTTGTAAAGTAGGTTATTTTAGACATGTAGACTATTTGAATCCGTCCATCGTGTCATTATTAAGTCTTTAATTAGTATTGGAAGTTTTTGATGCTCTCTTTCATTATTTTTTTTTTATGTAGAATAAGAGAAACACCAGTCTAGAATTCCATGCGGTTGCTAACTAAATAATAAGGTTTTATAGTAATATTAATATAGAGCAGCTATTAAACATAATAATTTGGTCTTAAGATTTGCACAAAAGCCATATGACGCACTGAGCATGAAAGGACTTGAGTCAAAAAGTGTTACACAGTCTGTAGAAAGTAAATAATTTGCAGTAAGTATGGTACTTAATCAAGTTTATTATTAGAGTTTTGTAAATTTCCATGTCTAAGGACTTTGGTCTTGATAAACTCCAGGATTGAATTTAAAGATATTTATGGAACAAATGTGAAATAATAATAATAATAAGTGATAATTCACTCTTATCAAGAATATACTCGAATTGTGTAAGATTTTTTAAGAATTATAAGCATTTATCACGTGCCTTTTCGATACATTATTATTAAATATTTTTATATATTACTAAAGCGTTTTATTTTGATTCCTACATGTCTGGCATTAGCTATGCTTTAGATCATGAAATATAGTATCTTCATCTTCTAATTGGTCACCGGTAAAATGGTATATTAAAGTTCTATATTATGTTAAATAAATTATTTTTTTGTACAATAAAGCTGCATAAAATGTATACTTAAAAAACAGCTATAATCTAAGAACTTGAAGTTTTTTGCCTAAATGCATGCAGCACTAACCTGTGAGAACAGTTGTCCTTCAGGTCTCTCTACCAAGTTTGACAGTTGACAGCGTACTAAAAGATGACAATCATCCATGACTGTATTGAAGAACCGACGTGTTGGTAACAAAGCTTCCAAATCGACCATTAATTCAAGAAACCTCTCGCAGTACCTAAAAGTTTATGGCACTGTACATACTGACAAACGATATTGACAATAAAAATCAATTACTATGCTGTTGTTATTATAAATTATCACCGTAATCAGATTATTTCTTTACAAGCTTATACTATAAGAGTCACTAATATATACTTTCCCCATCATATTATTAAAATCAATAAAATGCATTGAATGACTCACCTAACAACATGAGGATCAATATCTCCTTCCAGAGGTATTTCCTCCAAAATCCTCATGAACTTAATCATAAGTCGTTGTAGAAATTTCCTTTCCCAAGTTAGCTTCTCAAGTAATTCAGGTTTATCTTTTTTCTGTATAGCTCTCCAGTACTTACGCCATTTTGGTACAGCTTTGAATTCTTGATTTCTTCTTCCTAAAATAATATTTTAAAACAAATTTAATAGTTAGATATTTTATTTTGTATTATAGAACGAGCAGTTAGTTACACAGGCGTTGATATAGAGAAGTACTTATAACAAAGTTACGCTGTCATAATTATAAATTTGAAAAAACCACCCCTTGAAGAAAAAGTAAAGTAAAACAAAAGTCTTTCCATTAAATGCAAATGCGCCAAGAGCCTATAATAATGTAACTTTTGTTAAAATTTAGAATGTGTATTTCATTGACAAGCGAGTAGCAAATTCGCCAGATACGTACTGTAATAATATAATAAATCATATAAAAGTAGATAAAACTCACCTTCTTGTAAACTAATCCACATACTCAATGACACAAGTCGTTTCACTTGATCCCTGCATAGTTGAACCTCCATACTACCAAAGCAATGATTGAGAAACAATAGCAATGCGGTTTGTTCACGCATATTACGAGATGTCAAATCCTCATTGATACACGCATGCAGAACTTGCTCAAAAAATGCTGGAAAATGATCTGGGTTTTTCTGGAATGGCTGCAAAATTACTTTTGATATAATTTCTAACACTAAAAAGAATGTAAATCCTCCTAGAAGCATGCATAAAGGTAAACAGGCAACTGGTGTTATACAATCGGGAGATATATCTGAGATAAACACAAACAGACATATCGCTTGGAGTTCAATCCTACTAATCATCACTAATGTATATAATTTGTGGTGAAACAAAGCACACTGTTGCAGCTCACCTGCCAAGCCTGCACCCTCTCCCGGAACTTCTCATTGAGCATCACAACAATAGACATCATGTGAGCATGTGTCGCTTTTCCCTCTTCATAATATGGCCACAGAAAGTTCTCCAAATATTGCGAGAACTCCAGCATCATGATGCGGCGGATTGAGAAACTGGAAATTTATTTATTACTAGCACTAGTATACACTGAACCAGATATTATATGTCTAACACAATTTTCTGTTCCAACTACAGAAGGGGCACAACATCTGTGATTATCCAAATGTACAGGTGGGGCATGGGAACCTCCCACATTTCAAAAGTCTGGTAAATAAAATTCTATATGAGATATCAACAAGAAAATAATATTTGCCAGAAAGGATATGTACATTCACATTTAGTGTAGATCCTGTTACCCAAAATTTGCGCACCCAAGAAAAAATTCAGAAAAACTAGACTATGACACTGCGATTTTTTATTTCTTTAAGTTCTTGTTTGCCACTCTATATATACTAATATTAATGATAATAATAATAATCTTTAATTCTTCAAATACAAAAGCCATGTATACAATATTGCTCTATCTACAGAACTAATCCAAGGACTGTATTTCTGTAGATAGTACTCTTCTATACATTAATACCAAAATTTATTTATAAAATTTTATATACATATATAAATTTATATCTTACTAAAATAAAAGAATTTAGATGAATATAACAAAACTTCTAAACCAAAAATAAAATTAATATAATATTTTAATGTTATTATACAATATTACTTATACATTTACTTATACATTATACAATATTAGTAATAATTATAATAAATACTAAAATAACATTTTCTAAAATTAATACCTTTACATATTTTATATATGTACTAGAGCGTTAATTTTAAAAAGTAAAATTGCATCAATAACAGCCATAAATTCAAAAAAAGGTCAACAAACTGAATCCATGAGGTTGTTGACCTTAGCAAAAGCATTTGTTTTAAATCTATGTGGCTGTTGTGATTTCAGGGCATTATTGCAAACATTATAATTACTTACTTAGATCCAATAATTTCAGTTTTATATATTGACTCCACAATTGAAGCATCATAAGGTAAGTGTTGATCTTTTGTTTGTGGTGACCAGTATTGATTTGCAAGCTGAAAGAAACCATATTGAATTTTGAATCAATTCTATAAGGAAATGTACATAGATTTATTATTTTAACATCTATGTATATCTAATGTAAAATAAATCATGTTGGTTTTGCTTGAGAGTATGATAATTTAATTATAAACAATAATAAATATAAACGTACAATAAATTGACTCCGAGTTGGAATACCCTATACCAGCGCTGTCCAACTGTTATATACGGCCCGGCCGCGGGTGTATTTTACTATGAATAAATTTATGTTACTAAATTATTAATATTAAAATTATTTTACTTTAAATTGAGAGATTTTGGGCTTCAAATTGTATCAATGTTCGGAAGTACATATATCTGCGAGCGTGCATACTCCGATATGAAATATATAAAGTCAAAATATAGAAACACAGTTTGAAAGATTCCACTCTTGAAGATATAATTAGACTTGCCACAACAAATATTGATGTGGTCATTAAGGATATTATTATATATTAATATAATAATATATATTACGAATATTTTAAAGTTTTCTTTTTAGTATAAATAAAATATTTTTTTAATTAACTGACTTTTCATTCATTAACCTTCTTGGCCCCCGAAATGTTTGATGAAGAAAATATGGCCCGCGGGCTATGATAAGTTGGACAGCGCTGCCCTATACTATGGCTATCAGAGCAGTATAAAGTTGGAAACAAATACTTACTTTTTTCAATATTGTTATAAATAATTTATAAACAAATATTTGTTAAAGGCGGAAATAGAACTCAGGACTTTCATATAATAGATTTGAATGCCAGGCACAATGCTGGAATTCAGATTTGGAATATGTCTAAAGATATTTATATTTTATGAAAATAATATTCGTATTGATGTTATCATTGTATTATTACAATTAGCGCTGTAGGAATGTGTACCCGGAGCTTGAATTTATTTAAATATTAAAAATTTAAAAAGATTTTAATAAAACTAATCAAAAGTAAATATTGACGATGCATTAGAAGAAAGTGAGAGTGCTTTTAGATACCCATAGATTATAATTTCTTTATAATTTTTGTTCTAGTATAAGATTAATAATAATAAATAAAAGTGATACACAGAATGAGTTACTAACTACCATGCTGGCACCATGGAAGTGCGATTTTGTCTTTGCAGAAATAAGTTAAGCATATTTGTGTACAAGATATAATTGTTGGTTTAAGTTAGGCAAAACTAGGAACCAATCTAATAACAAACAACCTATAGTATAATCTTACCACCACACCAGTTTTATTCCACTAAATTACTAATTAAAACTACTCGTACGGAACGCATAAATATATTTTATCAATATATGAACGTATTACTCGTATTTTTTTGATAACATTACTAAATATTGTAAAAACTCTAACAAAAACTAGGTTATATTTACCAAAGTTATTCTGTCTGCGTTTATTTGAGAGACAGTGGGCAGCGGAATTTTGGGTTTTTCACTAACAGGCGGCGTTTCTGCCTTCATCATGAAGAATTAATTAATAGTTAATTACAAAGAACAGCAGGACTCCGGCGTCTCCGAATCATAACACACAAACGTCAAAGCAACATGCCTAACTGTCATTATATTGTATTTTGTGAATGTTATCCATTCTATGCATTATTATCCTACTTTTTTTTTAATTTATTTTTTTTCTTTCGATATTTTTACGAAATTAATTATTTTTACAGCATTTATTCAATATGATGTTCGATCCTCCAGACTTTCCTTATAAAGATTTGAATGAAACTATAAAAGAACAATATGGGGTTGAAAAATTATTTGAAACTTCACCGATAGAAATTATAGAGGAAAAAGTAGAAGAGCAGCCAACTTTACTAAAACTAAATAATACAAAAAGTCACATTCACGAAACTACAGTATTATTAAACTTAAACAATGATGCTAACTCTGAGTTGTATGTTGTGCAAACGGATAATTTATTTAATTATGAACCAGTTTTACTTGACGATAATACTGTAAATGAATTCCTTTTACCATTACAATCCGACACCCATACTGATAATGTAAATATAATTTCACCTTTAGTATAAACATTTTGTTTTGAATGTATTATTTTATTCATAAATACGCCTAATTTTTTAAAATATTCACCTAATAAGGATATTAGATTTTTTTATATTATAAATTCAGGGATTTTCTAATTGATTTTTTTAAGGAAACCAATGGTCCCGATTTGTTAGCACTACACAGTTGTTCAATATGCCACGAAATATTTATATCTGAAAATGAACTGTTGGAGCACTCAACTCATAGCCATATTGTTGAGAAAGAAATTATAAATGATAGGACTCTACAAGGAATTGATATTACCACAGGTGTAAATAATAGTAAGTTTCTTATAATTACTACTATGACATTTAATTTTCTGTATTTTAGCAGTAATCACAAATTCTATTTTATTATTGTGCCGAAAAATTAATAACCATTCTTCAAGTACTTTTATGCATTACTATAATTTAAATATAGGTATTATTTCTTTATTTATTAATTAATTAGTTTTAAATTTATTTTAGTTTATTCTTTTACAGACACAGAAAACACTGGATGGTTAGTGTGCGGCATCTGCGATCGCGTACTTTCCACTGCATTAGAAATAGAACCAATAGGTGTGTAAACTATTATTGTATCTAATTAAACTGTTATTTTCATAAAATTAACATTAATATCATTGAACATGGATTTAGTCAAAGTTCACAGAGGAACAGAAATTAATTACAATGCTTTAATTAATGATTAGCTTCCGTGGACATTATAAATTTAAAAAATATGACTAATTTTTTATTTTCCATATTCCTTTCAATATTCATTTGTGTTTGATAATCTATGTTTTTAGAACAACTATGTTGTGTAGATGAAAATGGAAAAAACAATGTGTCTATTCGTGCTTTGCAAGCAATGTACGTGTGTGAGTTTTGTAACGCTCTATACGCAGATAACGATGCCATGGATAGACATATTCGTGTGTGTAATAATCAGTATAAAGCTGCTAATGAAGAGGATAATGTAAGATATAGTTCTTCTTCTTTTATTAATGGCCTCAGATATCTATAATAATATATAATAATTAACGCTAAAAAATGCATTTCATGAAAATATTAATTAAATGTTTCTTTCTGTGTTGTTATTCTATAATCAAAAGCAAAGGGATCATTGTCTTTGCAGCCAGTATTTCACACTCAAAAAAGGGATGGAATCTTTATTTTTATGAAACAACGAAAGTACTTTCAGAAGTACTTTTTTACTTCTCATTTGGAAAAATATTTTTTTTACATTTATTATTTACAGACAAAAATGCTATTCAAAATTAATTTTTAAAATAATGTGCAACTGATATTTTAATCATAAAATTACTTTTAGACGGACAGTATAGAAGATGAAAGCAAAAAATCATTGAATTTATGCTTCTCCTGCGACATTTGTGGAGTACAAAATGTGCCTGTTGATGAAATGACGAAGCACACCTCGGCATGCAGAGCTGGCAAAGAGAAACGCATCAGGAATAGCGGCAATACTAAAATGTGGAATTGCGGATCTTGCAACCAACTATTTGCCACTGCAAGGTATTACGACTTATCAACGGTTTTTATTTTAAATGCATTACGATTGATATAGAAAGCCCAAGGTCTATTTGTGACCAATTAGGCTAAAGATATTAGAGAAGCCATGTCAAACTAACTGCTTAGTATGTAAACTAAATAAAACATAGTAGTACCTAAAAAAGAAGGCAAATTTATTTTTTAATTCTTTATAACCTCGTTCCAGGTATATTACTTGATATTTAATTGTATGGACGTCTTTCTTTTTATACTATATATAGCAATTAAATTTATATGCATATAAAATAATAAATAAAATAAAAACATTTCGATTGCTTAACTTAAAAATAAAGTTTTTTTTTTGTCATTATTACTAACTAAGAAATTGTTTTACTTATAATACTAATTTTATGTACAACGCATTCGTAATTTTTTATAAAAAAAATGAAAGTAATATGAAAATTAACGCATTTATTTTAAATTTACCAATTAACTTCAGAAAAATAAGTAATTAATATTTAGAATGTATTATTAGAGATTTATATCGTCATAAGCGTGGTGAAGATCGTCCCGATGGTGCACCATTGACTGCGTTTGTTTGCGAAGACTGTGATAAAGTACTTGGCAGTATGTGCGCCTTACATACTCATAAGAAAATGCATAAAGTTTCCAAGCCAGTACGTATCCTACCAAACTTTACCTCCGATTTATTAACGTGATTGTTAATTACCGACTCGTGTTAAAATGTTGCATTGCAATAAGCTAACTAAGATTACGTGATAATACGGTGACATAAACCTATAGCTGCAGGCACGTGACTGTCAGCGTGTTTGTAGACATTTTAAAAGGACTTGCATTGAGTACTATTTTAATTTTTGTATGTTAAGGTTATTGATAAGTGACAAAAACACCATCCAGGCCTTGACTGGAAGACCTTATATTATTAGCAACACAAACACGTAAAACATCCACAAATACTGACCCTTATCAATTTATATAAATAGATATAGTTTATAATGTTAAGATATATTTATTTCAATTGAGAATAAACCCAGAACCTGTGTGCGACAAATTATTCCGTTATAGATCGCGTATTAATTATACAGTAACATAGTAACTTAAAAATAATGGCGCCTCGCCTCGTGGACTATGGTTCTAAAAATTAACTCGTTGATAAAAGTTCACTAGAGGTCACAAGTTCAAGGCCGGACGATGACTTTTCAAAACAAACAATATTGAAAGGTAAAATTTAATTGCAGGGCTATCCTTGTCGGGTATGTGGACGCCGCTTCAACCAATCAGGCCATTTGGCTATTCATATGAGAATGCACACTGGTGAAAGGCCGTACCCTTGTGATCTTTGCCCAAAAGCTTTTAAAGTAAAGGTAAAAACATCAGTAAGGCCTCACCTTTGCCTTTTGCCTCCGACGCTTCTTCTGTGCGAAATAAAATAAAAACAATATTAAATATATCATTCCAAATTATTTAAGAAAATATCATTTAAAATAATATTATGGCATCAAATGACAAACTTTAAAAAATACATTTTAGCAAAGCGCATTGGAAACATGATTGAAATTTGATATTAATGTAATTCGAAATTCGAGAGATTTCTCGAAGCCATAAATAGCAAGTAAAATATTTCCCATGAACACCCTTTTAATAAAAAAGCCACCTGCATGGACTTCTGCATCGCATCATGTAATCTTGTAAGCAGGTGGAGCGCGACGACCATCGCCGGACGCACACGGGGGAGAGGCCATTTGCTTGCACTGCCTGCCCTAAGACTTTTACAGCCGCTGCCAGGTTAAGGGAACACGCACGAATTCACACAGACCAAAGGTCAGAGAAACATTAACATATAATTTCTAACATTTACAATACAATAATCCGTACTGAAATTAAAATTCCATGCAAATTTAAAAGAACATGCGACACTATCGGCAATACAAGAAACTAATAATGTCATAAAATTCTAATAGATGGCGCCATATGACTTTATTTATATACTAATAACGGAAAATATTTAAGAATGTTCTGCATGTTGTAAATTATTTGTAATGACAATGAAACTTGGAGATATGATACAAATGCAAAAAAAATGTTGGTTAATGTTCTAAGTGCAAAGATTATGAAAATTAGTAATAAAATTGTGTAAAATTCTAATATATGGTGCTCGCTTAATAACGGAATTTCCTTTAATTTTTACGTTTTTAAATTGAATTTATTATAAATGAATTTGCATATATCAAGAAATTTACGAACCGTATTTTATTTACAAAAACTATTGATAAAATAAACCCAATACAAGAGCTATTGTCAGTGTTATAAGAATATATTAATTCTATAAAATTTTACTAGATGGCACCACTCAACTTCATTAGCATAATAACGGAAAATGTTTCATTGAACTTTTGTGAATTTCCTACGTGAGTTCACAATATGTAGGTATTATTAGTCGATTGGGATAGGCAGATACTAAAATCTTAACCTTTTTTTAATAGAACGTGTTAATGCTCCTTTTCCTTGGTCATGAACTTGAGTATTATCTCAAGTGGCTTTACATGGGGTCCTTTAGTATCAAATGTTGTAACTGATAAACGTGTGCGCACAATCCAGTCAGGCTTTTTAGGAATCACCCGCATGCCGCATGGAGGTATCACAATCAACGTAATCCTACCTTATATTACAAAAAATATATATATTATTATTATTTGGTTTATAGAAACTATTTTTAAAAAGAAAAAAATCATAATTAAGAAATAAAATGAAAATGTGGTCTGGAGCTGGGTGACGTCATTTATTGTAGGGCGTCATGTTCAACTGCTTTTCACTATAAACATCAACTTCTAGGTTCTTATTGTGTCGTCATGCCCGCGACTCACGCTCATTGGTCGATTGTGTTTGCGGGTTATAACCATACGTATCCAGGTTATGTTGCAGCGGGTCGGCAGTGGGGAGAGCCGCTACAAATACAATAATGATAATAAACAAAAATAGTTAAATAAATCAATGACATAATAAATTCAAACTCTTCCTTTAATTAAGTATTATATTTAGAACTTTATTTAAAAAAGGAGAGCTTGAACATCTGTGTTAATGTTAATTTCCTTCGCAGACCATACATTTGCGATATCTGCGGCGCCGCGTTCCGTAGACCGTATGCTCGCACTGTCCACACACTCATCCATACTGGTGCCAAACCTCACGAGTGCGACGTTTGTGGTACTGCTTTTAGGTAAATATAACTTTAATACATACTTTATATTCCCTCCAAAAAATAAGAATTTTTACTGTATTTAAGTCACTGTCACAGTTGCCAAATTCTATTGTGAATTTGAGTTTTGGCGGGCTTGTGGAAATATTAAGTTGTTAGTTAATCCTAAATGTATGTTTCTTTGTCCATAATTTAAACGCGTGTGTTTTCATTGTCCCTCCAAAGTACCTCGTATTCTATACCCCATAGTAAGAACCTCCACTTACCATAACTTTCAATCACAAAGTCGAAGATGGCATGAAGATATAATAAGAGTAGGATCACGTGACAGTACAGTGAGTGACAAAACGCAAAGCGACGGACGCGCGAATGTCACTCGGTTTGTGCACTGCCGTTGGAAGTGCGTCTTTATGTTACTGCCACACATTTTTGTCACCCAGTGTCACGACATTAAAAAGTTATCATGAGCGGAGTTTCTAAAGTTTCCACTATTATACTGAAGTTATTTTTGACTTGACTGTTTTGTATGACTAATGAATATGCCATATTTTTACTTTAACATTGCCAAAATGGTTATAATGCTACAATTGAAGAAAGAAGGTGCAATGTTCATCCTCTACTAATAAGAGTTATATTTTTCAGACGTTCCGGTGACATGTGGAAACACAAAAGAACACTACATGGAGCAACTTCATAAGATTTAATAAATAGAACAACTAAAACTATTACTTGGCTTTTTAATTTTTTATCCATAAGAAAAAACCAAACTAATTCAACCCGAGCTACATCCCGCATGCAGGGAATCCCCGCATACAACGTAACCCTCGCACATCTGTAATCGTTCACTTTTTCTAATAATTTTCAATCACATATGGACTAGAGCAACTACGATTCTAAAAAAAAACTAAAGAGTCATATCTCAATTTAAAAAAAAATGTTTCAATGATAGCATATTAACACTAGAACTACCAGCCGGTCAATATGACCTATTTTTTTCAACCGGTCAAAATGACTAGATGACTTGTGCTTGCAAAGTTTTAAATATAATTCAATAAATTTATTGTAGTATTGTAAAAAAAATAGAATCGTTTACAAAAAATAATGAGTAAGGTTTTACATAAAAGTCTTGTGAAGAATTTTTGAGACTGGTCATATTGACCGGTTGGTAGTTCTAGTGTTAATTATTTGTTTGGTTGGATACATTGTACAATAATAATAATTGAACAAAGATGTAAGTAACGTAGTTCAGCGTTTTGACGTGCATTCTCTGCATCTCTTTACGAATAGTTAATATCTATTTACGAGTCTTAGGTTTTTTGTTTAAAAATTTGGTTATGGTTAAATATTTTGATTGGCATCTGCGCTGCTACATGTAGCGAATTTCTTATACGTATTTGATTCCATCTGAGCTTCCCTTTTAAAATTAAAATAAGTTTTCCATATTCCAAATAGACATCATTATTTATAATGTAACAGTTTATACAACTTTCAATATTTTTTGTTCGCCAAATTTTGTTTAGGTTTCCCACTGCGCGGACCAAAACCATCTTCGGCACTTCTGTCTACACGTTCTTTTCTTAATGTTTAATAAACTTACGCAATAAGATGGGTTCACTTCGACCTCTTTTATCGTTATTAATTTACGTTCTGCTTGATCGGCAACGTTTTCTTTCCACTTTCGCTTGTTATTGTCAACAATAAGTACTATTGCAACTTTTACACCGTTATAGATATTATTATTTTGTTTTACATTGATACTTTTATATTTAAACTTTTTAATGTGAGTTAATTATACGAGTAATGTACTTAACACTACCACCACTGCTGGCTGCTGTCTCTTGGTTGTTCATTTGTTTTGTCCTATACTTGAAACCTTTAAGAGAATATTCATTCCTTAATTACAAGGCTATATGCAACATTACTCAGCACAGAAGTCTCGGGTTCGATTCGTACTATATAATAATAAACATAATATTTAAATGAATGAATGAATGCTTTTAATGGTCATAACACATATTAATTTTTATTGTGATAGCCTTTCTTTAAAAAAAACTTTGATATGCTAAAATTAAATTAATATTATTCATTATTAAACATGAGTTTCATGTTTTCATAGGACAATATTAATAAGGAAGAAACATTGTTTTCATTATATTCTCATTAGACTACAATTTATATGAGAAAATTGAGAAATATTCAACTAAATAAAATTGCTATTTTTATTTCGGGTTGCCGCCCACCGCTGTCCAGTTTCTTTCCTATTGTGACTTTTATTCACAAGATCTCTATTTCTAATTAAAAATATCGATATAATTACTCATAACAACATTATTGCGATATAACAGTTAACAAAACCCGCAGAGTGATAAACCGCATGCGGTTTCTTAGCTTGCACGGTACTGCATTTGGTTGACAGCTCGTTTGAGACTATTACTGTCTCGCATAATTCGGAGTCCAAAACAAATTTTACTTTTTTAGTAAAGTATATTACTAGGGGATGTTTTTGGGATAAATAAATGAAAGTATAGTATTGCTTCAACAGTAAATATTTATTATAAAAATTGCTCTTATAGACACATTTCTGATTTATAATATATAATAATAATTTTATGTTCATTCTTTGTGCCATTGTTTCACAAATTATTCCTGCTCTCGACACAACATCTTAAACAATTAATATATTACAATAATTTATCTCGATAACAAGAGAAACCATTTTGAATATATGATTATAATATAACATGAGGAACACTTCAACAATTCGATGTGCGATACGCAATATTCAAAATGATTTATTATCATTATCAAATGTTAAAAGAGACCGTCGTTTTATACACAAATACCTAAATCCTGTCTCATAATGGTAACCAATGGCATCAGGGAAACACCAAGAATTTTTTAAAAACATTTATACAAGTTACGTATAATTTTTGTTCAGCCAAGAGATTCTTTGAGAACGCTCCCAGCGGTAAGTTCCGAAAGGCGTCTACAATACATGCACGTATTTATTATTGCTGAATCACAACACAATGGGACCTGACTCATCAGCGGCTAAGGGATGCTGGACGCAGCAATCGCTGAGATGCGAGCCAAACAATAACAAAACTAATCTTATAATTATTTTATTCCTATTAAGTCCATTGCTTTGTATTAGTGACTCTCACCTCAGCGGCTTCATTCATATCTACAAATATTCTTATTAGAAAAACGACAGGATTTTTAGTGAATAAAGTTGGTTTTAAAGATATAAATGCAAGCATATTCCGATCTTCTACTTCGCCACAAGAATAGTGCTATCAGGATCGTATACTTATATAATATATGCAATTGGAAATAAAACTTAGGCCTTTGAAACCAATTACTATGGAATGAGTTTTATCATTATAAATAATTTGTTTTATTTTATTCTCTTAAATATACCAGAGTGGAAAATCCAAAAGAAAGCTGTACCAAGAATCGAATAAAATCTATTATATTTCATAGTTATAATATCATCTAGGATAATAACAATTTTATTTAATATATTTGCTACAATTATTAAAATTAGACGGATTAGTTCATACACGACCCAAATAGCAATTAATTAGCTCGTGGCAAAGTAAAAGAATGTAGGAAAATGTTTTCAAATAAAAAAAAGTACGACAGTGTCTGTCATGTTGGTACGTTACTTAAGTAAAACATCACAACCATACGGACAAATATTTAACAAAATAGAACCAAAAAAAACCATGTATTTGAGTTAAAACATTGTGGAGTATCTCTCATTGTTTCAAACTCATAACTAAAACTAGAAAATTATACGTAGCATAAATAACTCTTTTACTGGCAAGAAATATTTGTGTCCTTATTCTTATTATTATATAAAAACTTTTGCATTTAAAAAATTTGTGTTCAGTATAATTTAGTGGACAGAATAGAGGCTATAATGAAACGCTGACCGGCAAAGGGGTAGCCGCAGACGATGCGCCGGTCGATGGACGGGCTAACCCGGATTGTTATTAATAACAAAAATATTTAATTTACATCATTTATTTACAAGAATCGCGGCAAAGCCACAATATTTAATGCCCAACTCCGTATATACACTAACTTAAAGAACATAGTTTTTCTCTCATAGCTACCAAATCACAATTCATTATTTTGAGTAATTGACAACGGTGGACATGCACGTGCGCATTTCGTTTGTACTTTTGTTGTCTGTGTGTTTGGTCCATGCGGTCACAATTCCAATAGTTCGCATTAGTCTATTTCGAAATCGTTACGGTTTGGATCATAGGCCCTTATTATTCTAGGATTGGTCCTGTGATTCAAATTCATCTCTGATTACAATTGCTCATAAAAATTTTAACACAAAATATACTCCCTTGTTATTTACAAGCAATTACATTAGCATACATGTTACTCATTGAATCAGTCTTTAAAAAAAAACAGTTTTAAAAAAATCTCTTAATAATAAATTCATCAAAATTATTTTTAAAATCTAATAAAAATAAAAAATTATAAAATAATCCAATTACGCAATAGCTTAACTTCTAAACGGACAAATCTAAAATAATTTATACGAAAAGTAAGAAAGTAAGCTAAAACCAATTAGAAATAAGGGAGTATAGTTTTCGTTAACATTTTCACAAGAATAGGGCACCTGATTTAGTGCGGTTTCCACCAGTTATGGCTTGTAAATTGGCAAAATACAACAGATAGCTCTATTAATTAGTGATGTAGCATAATCGAAATCAAACCGCAAATGCCGATAAAAGATGTCCAGGGAATGACGCCCGTCGCTCCCAACAATCCGCTTTTACTCGCAAATAACAGTATATATATTTATTATAATATAACAATATAATTATACAGTATCAAAAAGCAACTTATTTTCCTACTTAAATTTCGGTATAGAAGTAAACAGTTGACTAGATCACAAACTTTGCGAGTTTCAATCGGATTGTTGTAACGAGTGCGTTATAATTTTGTTTTGGCCTTATATAATATGTGTATCATAAACATATGTCGTTTTCTAATACCACAATAAGTGGAAAACATGTATTAGTAATACTACTATTAAATATATTAGGAACTCCATTTCATTGTTAGTTGTGTTTGAAAGAAAACATTCGTTATTCTGTGAAGAAATTCGATGATAAACGCACGTGCTTCAAGATATCTTATTTGCTATTTGTGTACCTTAGTTTTGGTATTAGAAGACGACAACATGATTTTTGGACAGATGAACAATGTTGACAATTCCAGTTAATAGTAAGTACATGAAAATATGAGAATACGCGCGCACAGCTTTACAACATTCGAAGGCTTCGACATAATTGACACAAAGTTCCGAAGCATGAAACTCATAGTTTCCTTCGCGTAAAGCATTGCATCGCGTCTCGGTCGTACACGGCGCAAGTTGGTACACGAGGTGTATGGCACTCGGACCGGGGAAGCCGGCATACCGTCTGTACCGCACGGAAAATATCATAAATCATTTTAAAAGATCATTCACTTTATAACAAAATAATAAATATAAAATTTATCTAATTTACACAATAATTTCAACAAAAATTTCAAACACTCGAGTAATCGATTCGATTAAAATAAATGTCATCATCAAAGTCACTTGAGTTTTCAATATGGAATTCACTCAAAGAAAATAAACTATCAAAAATAACTCGGCTCGCATGAAGTCCCGCATTTCGTCCGAAGCTAGCACCTTCCCGTTTAGCAATATTAAATGACTAACTACTGACTGACGTACGTTAGATCGAGTCGTCGACTAGAGGTCCGGGCCCGGCGGTCCGGCGTATCACAGGCGCTCAGGGTGGCGCGGGCGAGGACGGCCCGCGCGACGAGCACTAACTCGTGGGCACTAGCAGACGCACGAACCCGTCCTCGCTCCATCCCCAGTCGTCAGGCCAGGAATCCTCGGCAGGGTCCAGCGCCGACCGCGATGACAAGCTTAATACGGAGCCCCAATCGATAGCTCGCTCCTCGTCGCCGTAGCCGGAATCACGGTCCGGAGCTGCCGGCGTAGGGAATGGTGTCGCGCGACCGGCCTCTCGAGCCAGCAATGGCGATGCTGGGGCCGCGGGTGGAGCCTCTTCGGCTGTTTCGCGCTCCATTTCGCGTTCTATGCCTCGCAAGGTGTTGCACACGAGCACGGAACGCCTCAAAGACGGGTCGGCGGTCTGCCGTAACCTCGCCAGCTTCAATGCACACATATTCATCATCTTCAAACGGCGCTCGCGGTAACATCGTCGCGAAGCGCATCGTCCTGCCGCTCGGCCGTCACAGCAGGCACGAGGGGCGTTGCCACCCAGTTCTAAATAGGACTTGCCATTCTCGGCTCTAATGGTATCATGTGCACCGCACCATCCACCGCACCAACGTCTCCGACAAGCACGGCGTTCATCATCACCTCCGCCTGCGCCAGCCGCCACGGCTTCCAAGCGGGCTATGCTGTCCTCCCAGCGAGCCGCCTTACCGCCTCCTCCATCGATAGCGGTAGCTGCACGACGCTTGGCTCCACAGCCGCCGCAGCCACCACAACCGCCGCCTGACCCCTGAAAATATTAGAAAATAATTTCATTAGTTAGTGCTAAAACAATTTAAAACAGCTTGAATCTCATGGCATTTCAAAGTAAGTTGCTGTAAAAATATAAGAATTAGACAACTAACTGTGAGCATAAAACCAGGAAGAAAAATAGCCTCAACTATTACGACGAAAATTCGCTCTTTTCTACATAAAATTATGGTTCTTTAAATCCGACAGAACACCATGCGGTGATCGAATCTGTGTACCTGACAAGGATCGCATATGCGCGTTTCTTTATTCAGAACTCATCCCTTCAAAGTTTTTTATTTTGGGTGCACAATGTGTTCGTGGGGAACGGATTCTATAGACTGTGGCACGTTGGGGCTGTGGGTCCCCCACGTTCTCAGGTAGTATGTTCCGTACAACTGTACTCATATTTAAGTCTTTTCTATTTAGTTTGCTTTTGTTCAGTATCACAATGAATGTAAAAGTTTGAAAATTTTCGATTACAGATACATTTTCTCATGTAAAACCTCTCATACACAATTTCAGTTAAATATCAGAACTGATCCACTATAATTTAAAAGACGTCTCGTAACATTTGAGGAAGCACAGCTGCCCTTGCGATGGCTGAATGTCTAGGCTATAATGGCGAAGGACGAGTTCTATGCACCTGACTTTTATCTTTTATCGTTGAACACTTTACATTGCTGGTATAGTATTGCAATACGGCATTACAAAATAAGAAATACGGCTATGGACATCGAATAAATATGTCCAATCGTGAATGGGTCGTATAATAAAGCAGTTAGGCTTTACAGTCACCGCGGCAGATGCTATAGGCACCTGCCATGACAATTAGGTGTCCAGTCTGTGTCTGACACGCGCCTTGTGGAAACCTAATATCATATGTGCAGCTTTCGACTAACAATATAATTATAAAGTCAAACTCAAGAATTATGTTAACAATACTTAATTGTCGAGATGTCAATAGGTTAATACTTATAAGAATAATATTTAATTCAAAAGTAGTATTTGGTTTATATGTATACCATATATGTATAATGATAATATATTGTATGTATGGATGTATGTATGTCGGTTGATAACGCAACACGGCTCACAATAGTCGGTCGCGCCGCCAGCGTTGACTCAGCCCGACCACTCATCGCAACTGCAAATAATCATTAACTTGTCCGCTGGTCGATTTGCGTCACCTCTATCGTTGTGCGGAAAATATACCAGTTCATTGTGTGTCCATTTACATACTTAGAGAATACTAAATTAAATTGCATTCTATACTAAATACCCCAACAATACGCAGAAATAGAAAATTCCTCGACGCTCATCGGAGTCACGAGGAACGGAGAATTGAGTATCTCGGCAGCGCGAGCGCTCATGAAAATAAATTTAGTAAATGACGTTGTTCGCGGCGTTGCCAGTTCGTGCCAATGGAACGCGGAGCTCCGGGCTGGCGTCGATGCCGCTCCGCTCGCTCTTTCTAATCTTGTCGTAAAGTTCTTTTTCTGATGCGCAACGAGTCGCCTCGGCCTTACCTCTCGCTTCGAAACTCGAATACGACTGACGTTTATTTTATAGCAGACGTTAAGCGTGCAATGTTTTACGGCTTTGCCTCTCACTAAAACTGCAATGGCGGTTCTACACACAAATTACTCGTTCATAATTATTTTTATAGCAAAATGTTATATTCGTACGATAAGTATATACTTCACATTGTAAAAAGTTTATGAACAAAATAATAATATGTGACACTAGCTGTCTCGAGGTATGAAAGTTCTACCGTGGCGACTAGGCGAATCGAACGAAGACTTTCTATGGCATTGTGGGGACCGATTGGATAGCGGCACGGCAGCATTGCTTCACAGAGCAGCGAGCCACGTCGCGAGCCCGAAGGGTGCGCGCAGCTGTGTGACCCACACGCACACAACTAACTATACATTATAATAACGCGTCAGCCCGATCTATGCTGTAGCTGAATATAACACAAAGCAGGGTGATATTATGGGGCGCATGGAACGACTTACTACTACTGATGTTGCGTATATAACGATACCATCATGTAGTCTAAACTAAAAACTTTTAGAGATAGTAAAATAGTCTGGGGAAAGATTCCAAATTATCATGTTTACGGTTTCATTAAATATTTATGATGATAACGAACTAATAAAGGATCATCGTTTTCATTCATAAATATGAAAAACTTTAGTTTTGTTTTGGAATTGTGTATTATAATGGGCGACCACAGCAGGGGCGAGTGATTGTGTTTAATAAATTCATTCATCGAGTTGATACAAAAGGGCTGCTTAGAGATGCGTAGGTCGGCGCAGCACGTAATATAGAACAGAGCGGTGCTTTATGCAACGGTATGCAGTTAGTTGCAACAGGTTCCCGCGTGTCGAAGTCATCAATTTTTAAGACCACGCTTTTAGATCAAGGCTAACATTGAACGAGTCTGACGACTGACTAATGTGCTACTTCTGCTAACTATAATAAAATATAGAAATTATATTGTTATTTTCATATTGATGATGTTAATGAGTTCATATTAAAAGTTGTATAAAACACAAATGATTGTTTTGTCAAAAAGAAGTTAAATAAGTTCAATAGAAATAAGGAAGAAGTAACAAAGGTAAAACAAGCAGAACAATTCACCGAGCGCTGAAGTTTTCTTTAGAACGGTGGACTGGTGGCACGCACATTTCCGTGAGCGGGCAGCCGCGATGCGAGGCCGCACATGCATGTGTGAGTGCGTACATATAGATATGTACGGGTGTGTGTATGAGTTGCGCGCGCGCATAGAACCAGTTCGACATCCTGTTTTGTGGCCCGTCGCTGCCAGAGCTTCGTTCTCGAGCTTCTGGCCAAGCTTTTTATTTCTCATGGAAGCCAAATATTAGAATGGAAATTTTATACCAATAAGAATGTGTCTTTTAAGTAGGTAATAATGTTTGTATAATAATATTTTGTATAAAAGATTGTGAAGTTATTGGGTGTTGAATTAAGTCTTCGCAGGACTTTTACCAGAATAATGGTTTTGGAAATGGAGATAATAATAAAAGCTTACACAGTAATAATAATTATTATTGTGTTAATTGAACAATACAAGGTCGAACGAATTATAAACACAAGGAACAGGTTCATTCAAAAACAGTTATGTGTGTCGACATATTAAGTAGGTGACAAAAGAAAAAACTGAGCAAACAAAACTTTAGAGCACAAACAAAAGGCATCCCTAAGGAATGTGCGCTCCCGCACAAAAACGGGAATTCCCAAAATGTTTTGTTTACAATAAGCACGCGCTCGCATGCACCGGAACGATGTGCGTTTATGTACAAGATAACATTATGCAATGAAAGGGAAAATTGTAGTTTTTGCGGACGCTGCGACGACCATGACGTTAGGTGGAATCACCGTCAGCGATTCTCAGAACATCGCGGGAATGTGGATATGCCACTTGTTTTTCTGGTGCTATAAGCGTTCACTTGTTCTATAGATAAATACCACATGCAATGTATAATATTAAATTTTACCACGATGCTTTTGCCGACCGAAGTGTATCTATCTCGATGCTAAATTGTCTTAATTTCAGTAACGTTGAATGAGTGCAAACAGAAAATGTTCTTAACCTACACCACAAGGAGTTACCCTGCAAACAGTTCATCGTACGAAGCTGACATTGTACTGAGCGACGCGTCTACATAAATCAAATCAATCCGCAGAGTACCGTTTACACCGTATCACGTTTGGGATAATAAATCGTTCGCGTACCCGGCTCGATTATGACGTCACAGGCACGCATCTCCGAGAATCCCCGGAAGAGGGAATGAAATAAAAATGTCACGTAGCGATCAGCTGTAGAGAGGGCGCGCGGCCCGACGATACGCATAACGACGCCGCAATAAAACTTATTTTTATGTTTTTCGCTCACAATGGTCGCGCGAAGGTCGAGCTATCTAAATGGGTCAATACACTCGCGTACTACGAGCGGCGAGCACGTGCTCCTGCCGTTTGTAAATAGCGAGATATCGGGCGATTGTTGCAGTGATTAATGGGGGCACGTAATGACTGTGCCGCCGCCTCCGCCGCGCTAATGTGTTCATTCATCGCTTCGACACTATTATTGTGGCTGCGAGTGGTTTTGTTAGCATTCCGACGATGCGGCGACATTAGGGCGATGGCCAATGTCAAGGCTGCAGTGCGGGGCGTCTAATGAACGCGGCCCATTAGCTCCCTGCACCGTTAGACAAAGTGCTGAGTGATGTAGTACATAAACAAACCTGTACAGCTGATGCGCTGACATATATGCCTCAACTAAAATCTAAAATTGAGATTTTTTTTCTATTCTGAATCGAAACATCAAATAGAATAATATCACAATATAAATACTGCAAGAACAACTAATATATGTACATATGTTGTGATGTTCGATTTACAGAGAAAGTGACATCAAGGGCGCGGGTAGAAGGGTTTATCGACGTCTAGGACGGATAAGGAAGAGGTCGTGATTATCAATGGCATCTCCATACGCGCACGTGGCGGCCGGCCACGACATCTCGCGCCCATTCACTATGAAGACGCCACCCACAGGCCTGCCACCCCACGACCCCCGACCACCACCCGGCGCCCAACACGATGCATCCATGCAACAAGTTAGAATACAATCTACTCAAATCCAAGAAGTTCCATCAACTTCATTTACCCGGCGACTTACACATTACAAAAAGCCAAAACTTTAATTCTGTTCATCCTTCAAAACCTCAATATATCTAATTAAAATGTACTCTTCACAAATACAATTTAGTTTAAAAAACAATATCGTTAATGACACTAATAATTTCATTTGATCGAAAATTTTCGAAAACATGACGTAGTGAACATTTTCAGCTTTTGGAAGCGCAATTAAATATGGATGTGATTGAAAAACGCGTGTCCGGTAACGAGCGTGTACATAATTGGTGGGCGGCAGGTCCGGCGTGACCCAGTTGCCGTTGCCTGGCGACCCCTGCCGGGCTGAGCCTCTCCCGGGCCGCCCGTACTCTCTTTCCGCCCGCCCCCGCACTAAATAACCTGCCCGAAAGCGACACCTTAACAAAGGTCGTTCAACCGTTACGCGACAGTGATCTACATACATGCAATTTTGTACCCGCAACTTGTCCATGGAAGACACTGAGCCATACTATGCCACATGGTCGCTCCATCGAAATATATTCAATAAGGTAATTAATTACTTCTGCCCCTTCTTGTACGATATATATACTTACCTACTACTTGCCTAATTTGAAACGACATAACACGAAATTTGAAGTGTCACTTCTCAAGTGTGCCTGCCTCCAAATTAAAAACCTAATTATCTATTTTAAACTAATTACCTAAAAATAATCATTTCAATTCATATAAACTATAAAATAGTATTATTTTAATTTTAATAATAATAACACTTTATTGCATATAAGAAAATAATACATATAGGCACATAAGAAAACCAAAGGTGGCCTTATCGCTAAATAGTGATCTCTAACATTTTATTTACAGGTGTAAAATATATTCAAAATGTTCACTCGTTTTCAATAAGAAAAGTTGTTTGAAAATTTAATTGTTATAGGCTTTGTTGTTGTCCACCCCAAAAGCGTGGGTGGTCGTAAGGGGTGGCGGGTGTGCTTGAGCATCTCCGAACTTGAGCCAAGTTTCACTTTCTCTGAAGACGTCGTAGGAGTGCGTAGCCTCCCACCCTCTGTGGCACTTCTGTAACTACCCGCGTAATTTCGTGCGAACTTTCTAAGTTTCATTTTAAAACTTTTTAGGTAATGTTTTTTTAAAGGGAAATTAAAATACATTTGCAATAACATTTAACATGAACAGTTACAAATCGTAAACAATTGAATAACAATATTCGTTTGCAGTGAGACGTTCAGTAACAAAAAACCATTCAATTCATTTCTGCGTAATAAAGAATGTGCTCCAAGCTGCCTCAACACAAGACTATTTTATTTATTTACGAACCTAATAGCGCCCTCTATAAGGAATAGGAGCAACACAAATACGAACTGGTAAACATACTATAAACGCGAAGACCAAAGTTCTGATGAAATACAGTCACGTTCAGTGAAGACACCCGCACGCCCTCTACCATCTACTAGACGTCGTTATCTGAACGGACCCTAACTGAGAAAAACATAAAAAACGTACGTCAAAAAAGTCTTTCCACTCACAAAAAGTCTACTGCCTCACCCTCAGTGAAGCTATAAAACACGAACGCCAGACACGAAACGTCGCAGAGGACTCTCCACCTTATCCCCTTCCACTTAGGGTCGGAGTCCGTCGCCCTCTCGCACTCACACGACGACGCTCCACTGAAGGCGAGCACACGAGCGAGAAAGCTTTAACGAAATGAAAGCCGAGTCGCTCTTAATTTACCAACACATAGACGTTGCGATATAACACCCTTCGCCCACCACCACGAGTGGGGCATAAATAAGGGGGAGAAGTCGGGTTAACTAACAGAGCGAACGTACGCCCTCGAATGCTGGAAGGGCGAATTAAGGCGAGGGTTCGTGGGTGGGAGGCCGAAGGACGAATTAAGGAGACGAGAGCTCGTGGCTCGAATCAAGGCATTAAGGATGAGCTGATGTTGGGAGTGCTTCAAACACCCACACATATACATTTGTAACTATAATTCTTAATTTATGTATACTCCGACTCGCACTTATATTGAAAAACATAACGTGAAGTTTTTTTAATGTAAGTTTCATACGCGAATGATATAAATAGTTTCCAAATAGTACCTAATTCCACTATTTTTAAGATTTGAATGAATAATTACGTTTTTAAAACTTGTAACTGGGACTTATAAAGTTGGATGTGACGTCATCATACAGTTTCATGTCACAAGAACTTCCCAGTACAATTTCATGTTCAGCCATAACTCCTACGTTATAGGGTTTAATTTTCTCGAACGATCAAATTTTCCTTTGTCTCGGAAAGCGAGTGGGAGGTAAAATGAGTATTACGGAGAGAGGATAAGAGCGTTATTCGTATGTGAGTGTTTGGAGGGTATTCTTCGAGGGGAGAAGGTATAAATTTTCCACGGGGAGTGCGGGCGACGTCGCGGCTGAGGCACGAAGGGGGTCGCATATTGTAAATATCCACGACTCACATGTCACAAAGTTTTCTCGGCTCGGGAAACTTTGTTAACGTCAAGCGAGCACGTGGTCGACGATAATGTACCAATCAAATGCCGAGGATTTCCCGCCATCCACCTGTTGTAATGTTCGACGTGCGTCTATCATTACGATTTGTTTGTAATAATGTTACTTTGTTTATTGTAATTAACAAATGCATTTTTTTTTGTTTTCAATAATAATAAAGAACTTAACACGTCTTACCATAACGTTTATAATGATTATTTTAATATAATATCAAAACAAACGCAAAATAAAATAGTAATTCGCATAAAGTTGTTTATTTTCGTTAAATCATTTCGAATAATAAATAATATACATACATCATTAATGAATATAATGATACAAAATTCGCGTGGACTTGCATTGTACAATGTACATCTCAATAAATGGGCACCCATGGCAAAAGTCACGATAGTATTAATTTGCAGCATAAACTTAATTAAAATATTGTGAAATAACAAAGAAATCTTTGAGCCGCACTGATAACACAAGATACGTATATCATATCTTATTTTGTTACATTTTGTAAAAGCAACCGTGTTATTGTGAAAACATACCTAAATTATGACAATTTTCCACCAAGACCCGCACTCATAGTTTTTCATAGTTTAAAAAAATTTAAAGAAATCTACTATATATCATTTGAATTATAAATTAATAATAATGAATAATATTTTTACGATAATGAAGATTAGTAGAAATAATGTAAATGATTGTGCGGCTTATCACAAATGAACGCATTTTCTTTAATCCGACATTTCGAAAGACTTGCAGCCATCGTGGTCGCGTGCAAAATTTGAGAAATAATCGTCGAATAAAGACTTTTAATTAAGTTCAATCATTTTCTGAATAAAACGTAAAACTCTGAATATAACTTTTTAAAGATTTTATTTAAATATAGTAAATATTTATATGTAAATTACAATTTATGATTTCTTGTTGGGCTGTTGCCTGAATTCTCTGCGGATTTGTATTTTTAAGAAATCTGAAGCCAGTTAATTAAAGGATAAGAAAATAATAATAAAAAGTCTGTGAGGTTTAAGGTCTTACAATAATATGCAATAATGTAAGCTAATGATAAGCATAGCGGGTTGTTCGTCACCTTGAAAACGATAACAGCTCTCTGATAAGATCGGCTACGACTCGAACTATCTCATGCCACGGCAAACATATTTTTAAATATAATTTTTACATGATTTATATGTAAAACACGATCAAAAAACAATTACTCTTAAATTTTGCATTTATCTTTATCTAAACACATTTTTATTTAATAAAACTAAAAACTGGATATTTTTAGCTTTTTTTTTTAAATGTTATCAACTTGCCGGTTTTTAAATAACATTGCAAAATAAATGTGTGCACAACTAGCCTTTGAAACTTGTATTTTCACGCATCGCTTACAGCGCATTAAATTGTAGGATTCGCTAAACGATCTTACTAAAGACATTATAGTCTGTCAATTGTTTAAGTATAGTATAGATGTCAATTAGGAGAGGTAGGCAGCTCATGATGGCGGCTGGAGTGACTACAGCTTAAGACTTTCCTTGTGATACAACTATCTGCTCACAGACCATATTAATTATCATCAGGTGAAGTAGGGTAATGTGTTAAGAATTCTATTTAAAGAAAAAAAAACATTTGAAATATTGATTTATAATTTCAATAATAATTACCAAAATTTTGGCAATGATCCTTATAAAGGGTTCAGTTTGACTCTGACTGGAAGAGTTTTGCGAACTTTCTAGAGAGTTCAGCCACATAATGTTGGAACAAAACAATGCGTGGGAACATTGTGTGCACAATATAAACATGGCTTGAGAGAGAAATCACTAATTTACTAATATTATTAAAATATAATTATAATACTAAAAAAGTGAAAATATATCAGTTTCATATGATTTTTCATTTCTTTAATTATTAATTAAAAAACATTCGGATACAATTATTTGAGAATTAAAATTGAATAATTTCATATTGAAAGTCTATTACCGAACAAGAGTTGCTGTGAGAGAATCACTTAAACAATGGCACGATTTATTATTTTTAGTTACAATAATAAGAACATAGATTTTGTAAGTCAAGTATCTGCATACGTCACATAGAGAAAATACGCAAATAAAAAAAAACCGTTTTTACTTCAAGAATTATGTCATATAGAAATAATTTTGAAGACGTAACACTCTTCTATAATCTTTATGTCATATGTATTATAACTACGAGCCAGACAGAGGTTTAGTCATTTTCTGCTTATGGGCTTGAATATACCAGAGATGACACCAGGAATAACATTCTACGCTTACGTTATTAGTCCAGCGGACTAATATGATTTAGATAGTCACTAGTATTCTTCGTGATACGACGTTGAAGCGTTTGAATTAAACTGATTTTATTTATTTATTTTTCTTCTTAGTGTAATCTTTTTGTTCAATCTGCCGTCTTCTACGTATTTTCATCAGTACAATTCAAACTTGTAATAGTTATTATAATTAATGGAAAAGAATCCATTAGGTATTGACTGTAAGAATAACAATAAAGTTGTAACATTTCGTAAATGAAATATTGTATTCGTTGAACAGCGGAGACAGAAGTTCCCGGAGCCCCTTCCTGCTGAAGCGAAGGGTACGCACAAAGACCCTAGTCCCTCGCATTTGGTAATGGGCCTATACCCAACTTGCAGATTAGGTACGACCCTTTCTTTGGCTTGATTACTGGGTTTTATAACAGTTAGAAAAAGTATTTTTAATACAAAAGTTTATTGTTTCATTTTCATATATTATAATTTTAAAATATTTTCCACTGTTATTCAATTATTTTTTATTAAGTTGAATAAATCGAATGATCGAATATGTATTCATCATTCGACTGTTTGATTTAGGACGTAAATAATCGTCGACTTTGTGAGACTGACTCCGGACTATCCCACTTTTCCAGATGAATCTAGAGCATAAACCCAATGTCCTGGAAGATGGTTAAAATTCTCTATAAAAGGATTTACATGGTGTCGCCGGCATGGACGTCGCCGCGACTTGGAGTTTGCTGGTTGCTTTGCATAAGTAATGAGCCTATCCCCCCTTCTCCTAAACAACCCCTGGGTAGGTTCACCCCCACGTTAGGCCTATCGATTGTGGCGGTAAGGGGAGCGCGGAAAGGGGCCGCATAGCCGTAATTGTCACAGAACGAAGATAAAATTTCAAGCGATTTTATGCTTTATTGCTCATGTTTAAAGTAATGATATGTGTTTGTACTTCAGATGAATCATAGTATGACGTTAACCGTATGCAATAAAGGCGGTTTTTCCACGCAATTACTTGTCATAGTATTTCATATACAGTATTAATAAATATAATATTATACACGTAGTGGCTGTAGTGTCAAATGTAAAAAAAAAATAGTGATTTTGTTTCAGCTCATCTTTAAATCAACAATCATTAGAATTTGAGCTTAAAGGCCGACGACATAAGTCATAAAATGTTATAAAGCTTTATCTTGGCCGAGATAATTATTGGTTCAAATTTTTATGAGGCATTTTCAGTTACGTTTTTTCATTCGTGAGTTCATTAAACTCTATTGTAATGGCTTTATTTTGTTTTCGGTTCAAAGGAAAAATGTATAGTTTGGTTTAACCTTCACTAACTATGTATTTAATATACTTTAGCATTTGAAGTAACCGCCTTCTATTGAACTATATTTTTCTAGAAACGATGTCATAACTGACAGTATCTGTGTCCAGGACGCCAGTCTGCTGCATCGAGGTCCTGGGTTTTATTCCTGATCACAATACTCATATATATTCCTAATATTTATTTATTAATATAAGTATTATAAATATGATGGTATTATTATAAAAAAGTAGATTTTTGTTACGAATAGAGATTGGGTTATATATTATACATGGGGTATCTTAGTTCGAAGTATATATTTAGTTCGCTAAGCATTTTGAATATATGACACAAGTTAATTAGACAGCCACGATATTTAAGCAAATGGATTTTGCTGGTAAAATTGTCGACATCACATTACGAAATGCGAGAACGGAACTGCTATATTATTTAAAACCCATAAAAGAACAAATTTAAACTTCGAATACCTTAATTGAGACAATTATTTTTCTATAAATCGCTGCTTATATTATTTATAGATGTGAAAGTAATTTTAAGTTCATCCGTTTGTTTGTAAAAGATTTACGACCAAACTTATAAATACACTTTTAGCAAAAAAAAACCCTCATAGACTGAAATGAGACCTAATACAAAAATAACTTTTAAACGGGTAACCGTCAATCTAACTTTTTTTCTCTAACTACTCACAAATGTACGTGAAATTAATTGGGATTGCTTTTATGGTAAGCTAGAATTTGTGAAGAAAGTGGTGGTACTACCACATAACTGCATACTCTGGTTTGAAATTAGATTTAAAGTGTACACAGCTCCTGCCTATGCACTGTCAAATAATAGTCGTGATTATGCCGGGTAGACCACTATTGATACGTTATTTATTTATGTCATTAGCATTCAAATGTTATAAATCGTAGGAACGTGTAAACCATTACAGTTTTTGAGGAACATATTGGACAAATGCCTTATTTTGCGTTGCAGAATAAAACTTTTTTTTAAAGAGAGGTTAGTGGTAATCTCCGCCTACCCTTAAATATTATCATGTTTGTTAATAATATGTTGTTATGGTGTAATTGTAGAAGGAAAAAAATTGTATTTGTATTAAATTCCCGTGGAGTTGCTCCAATGAGTTCACAACGGTTGACCGACGATGCCGTTACCAAAAGTTGTAAGAAAAACTGCGTTTACGCACTATTTGTGCGACTCTACTTTTTTACTACTAACAAAAATTCAGTTTTTTCTTGTAGGTATACCTATATAAAAAAATATTTAGTAAAACGACATTTTTAAGTTTAAGTATTATTGGCAGGATATATATTTGGAAGATGTTCCTTGTTAAGATTTATCTGTAACGTGACTTGCTACGCCAGGTACAGCAAGCATGTTGAAAAGAAAATTTTCGTTTCGCGCGACAGAGCATGCGACGTCGTATCGTATTAATAGTCGTCGTCTCGCCTACAGTCGCGTTGTTTTTTAGCACGCGGCGAGCTGCGACGAAAGTATAGAGAAAGTGGCGCGTTCATGTCACACACTCACACACACACAAACGCACACTTCACACATGTAAGTACACGCATTGTAACCATTCCTTACACAATGATGTGAAATTTTCTACGTTGAAACACTGTAGATAAAGTCTAAAATGCGGCAAGTCGTGAGCGTACATAGCCATGGAGCCCCTCAGTGTTGGACTGTTGGTACACTTGTATGTGGTGCCTCTTACCACATTGGCGCCATTGCAAAACATTCTCGACGTATTTCGGAACATAACGCAGTAATACGCAGCAGAGGTTTGAACACGTACGTTTCACTTACACAAGATTGTGCATGGAATTATTGAGGAGATTTCATAGCCATCATTAAAGAACAATTTGGGCCTAGTGAGAGACTTATTCGAGAGAAAAGTTTCAAATTCATTTAAAAGTTTGGCTTCATAGTAGTCTCGAGCGAGAATGCCCACGCAATATATTGGAAGGTGCTTTTTATTTCCTAATAGTAAACCGATTAGTTCTTATACGGGCGAGAGCACAAAGACAGATGCGGGTCCAACCCTAAACAACTGCACAATTTATTTTTATTATTTTCCTACAAAAAATACAGTAACATGATTTGCTCGCTACCTGATCACTGCACCATAAAATCATAAATAGTACACCTGTTAACACGAAACCGATGATAAGTCAACAAAAGAAGAAGGCGCCATATAATTCCTTTCATTGTCCATTTTAGCATTGTAGATTCGCCGTGAAAAAGAAGCATTGTAAATCTATTGTTAGCATCACATAACATCAAGTGGCACGTGCCCACGCGATCATGACTACAAAAATATTTAACAAAAAAATGAAAACATCAACAACGCTCGAGATTATGCGAATATAAACAAGCTGGGAGTTATTAAACGCGCTACGTCATAAACGAACGACGACACAAACGAATACATTAATTCAGTTAACGTAAAGCAACGTAACTCCATTCATAAATTAATCACTGTAATAATGTTTTATCGAAATGCGTTCCTATTAGTTCGTACACTCGAACAGTCAGCGACCGTTTAATTGCGTGAACCGACGTCGAAAAGGAAAACGACTCGCTCTCAACGATCAGCTGATCAGTGATTGATCTGCACCCACTGCGCTCGATCGCCCATTCACAAACCAGTTTATGTACAATCCCGCTAAGGAATTACTTGCGGTTCATCTCCTTAATATCTCAATCTATAATCAGAAGGTTGTATCCCAACGCGACCGGCCCGACTACATTACAGCCGTCAACAAAGCATTACAATTAATAACATTGTGTTGTTTGTTGTTTATAATATATTTTCTAAGTACCATATCCTATTTTAAAAGTGAGAAGAAAACTAATTTAGTTTTGATATGTTGTGTTTCCTGTTAATTCCATTACCTTGCACATCAGAAGATATGAGCAGAAAATGCACAAGTTAAAGTTTTTCACTGCCAAAAATAATAAGAGTGACGTCATGAAGGCGCAGGGGTGGAAAGTGGGGTAGATAGAGGGAGGACGTGGGTAGAGCGCGACACAGGGATGGGTCCCCCTGCACCCCTGCGGCAGGCGCCTCTCTGACTACCCCGACATTATCTCCAACTCTAACTAAACTTATTTCCAAAATGTAATAAATATAACTAGATTTTAATACATATTATAAATTAAAATGAACATAATATATATTTTTGATTTTATGAACCACAAACTGCATAATATAACTTTATATTTCAGATTTAGTAGTAAATATATTTTTCGAAATATGGAGCTGCGCGATTGGGCGTTGAAGCGGGTGGTTGCGCTGGCTGAGTGGGATGGAGGCCCCCGGCGACGAATTTGAAAGAGGAAAAAGACCTCAGTCCCACACACCCGCTCGCTACATTACTGTAATTATCTAATTACTCGTCTATGACTGAAAAATACGATGCTCTCAAAGTTCGTAGAGCTTTATTTATGTTAACAACAAACCCACTAACAACACCATTATTCCCTTTGTGAACAAATCAAAACCACATTTTATTTTACCTTTGTGTTACTTTTTGATCAACAAAATTGTACTAATAAATGACAGTGAGGAACTAGTGAGTAAATAATAAATACTCCAGAGAGGCACTCGATCCTGAAGGCCGTAGACACCCTCTTCCCATGCCCCGTGATTATCGCTGAGCCTCCAAATAAGAATGAATTTTTAATGACACCTCCTCACCCCTCCTGGCCTCGTTCGAGTCTCTATAGAGCCTACCCTTTTAGTCTCCTCTGAGAACGCACTTTAGATATTAGGAAATCGGCAACTCGAAGTATTGCAGCTACCCTTTCGAACGGGACTTACAACCTCACGTATCGGTGTTCATGTTTAGATGACGTCACAAACAAATAGCAACGTCATAGGCTTTACGTCACAGACGGAAATCCGCACTAGATATATTTATTGTAGGACAGTAGTGCGGGCCGACCGCGGACGGGTTCAATGTCGAGCAGCCGTCGGCCTATCTATCTATCGGCCATCAATCAACAAGCCGGGCGGCTAGTGCGGGACACGATCTCCGCGTGACTGTATCGATATCGTCCCTTATGCGGTTAATGCCATTCACAAAGTTCATTACCATTGTATCGTCATATCGGTAATAGTACATCTGTTACTATATTACGATTCTTACGTGTCTTTGTTTACATAAATTAAGCGTGTTAATTATGATAGTAATTACTTAGTAGCAATTTATATCTATTTATAGCACTTAGTGATAACCTACTTTTATGTGTAATCCGTTATAATTTATGATGACCTTAAACTTGAAATTAATTTGTTTATTTATTCGTAACAGATTGGTTGTAGATTATATTCCATTGTTTGGGGAATGACATCGATAAGTGTGTCACAACACTCGGAGTATGCAACGTACGGGGACACCGGTAACTGGGAACAAGGCCGTTTATGTTTACAAACTTCCGAGTTCCACACACTTGTCACTCCCCGACAATTCTCACTCGTCCGGGACACCCGCTCGGGCTCAAACGTGCAATTGTAATCTCGAATACGTTGCTCGGCGGCCGGCATGTAAAAAAACCACGAATTACGCGTCGTTTTTGCTCAGGTATTCCCGTATGAATAGGGACAAAGTGCAGACTTGGTTTGTTTGTATATTCTAACGCTAAAAATACGGAACCGGTAATTTGTCATTAATTCTTATACACATGTATTTAATAATTTCGAAACAGTTTAAATAAACCTTTTGAAGTTTATGATTTTCATTAATATTTGTAGTTTTAAACTCATTAAATGGAATTGACCCCTTACCATTTCTGTAAGTAGACGAACTTTTAAAACTTTTCTTCTTAGTGTTGAATCAAAGATAAAATCCATCAACTAAGAATATGTTTTCGTTAAAATCGTAAACCTATAAGCAGAATCAAAATAATAAAGATTAGAAAAGATTAAAACCGTATTATAACTCGAAACATTCGAAGCTAATAAAGTCAAGACCCAAAAAAGAGAATAACCTCGAAGCGAACTGAGCGCATTCCTACAAGCCATAAATCACAAGGCGAGACGTACACAAAATTGTTGTTTAAACTGGAGAGTGATACAGGGGATGCGTGCCCCTTGCAACGCCGGGAGTAGGGTGTTATCCCCACGTTCTCTCCGTAGGCCTAACACAAAGGAATTTGAAATTTAAACCTACACACATAAAGCTGATGTGTAAAATGTTGTTACTAGTGAAAGTGTCGCGAGCCGCAGCCCTCTAGTCAATGAAAGACACCCCTACCCCCCATTGCACCCTGCGTCTTACGAGAATGCACTGTTGTAACTCATCCTTAGTAGTAATAAAACAGTGAGACGCTTTTAAGACGACGCTAACCCGAACAACTTCACGGTCAATGTGTATAACTAAGTTAGGGGTCATACAAGTTTGTTTTGCGCCAAAATAAACAATATTTGATGGAACTAGGGATGTGAATCATTATTCCAATCGACATTGGATTTACAACATATTAATACTGTTCGAATTAAAATAAGTTAACCGATTTATATAATGATTTACTTCATACGTTTGTATAAGTGATACATACAACTTACGTGCATACACGAGTAACTAGATGTCGTTGCGAGTAGTTCAAGTGCAAATTGCCTTCAGCCTATCAAATCGACTACTCTTAATAAAAACGTGCTCGCACAAATAAGTCACGAGCTGTCTGCAAATAAACGACCGGAACGAATATATCGTCATTATCTCCTGCTCATGAATGAAACGGAACGTAAATTGAAACGTAAACGTATCGCGTGCCATAATCCGCGCACATTAATCTCACTCGAACGCCGATCGTTACGTAATAATCTACAACAAACGGCTCAAGTTCATTGATCCACTTAATGGCGGCGTTAAATGTGTCGTTGAATGTCAAAACATTATTACGTAATTACATGCGTTTACATATTTTACCGTGCGCACGCGCCGCCTCTCCGTCACTTTCCGGCATAGTTTTACCTATTTCCGTGCAGTATCACTACGTCACATGTTTATTTATGAACTAATCAGTTAAAGTGAGTTGTATTATCGACCGCATGCTATTGTTATTGACCTTTTAGTGCCTATACTGTTGCGTTGACTCATAGGTGTATTTATATTATGTTGATGCGATAATCATTCTGCAAAGATACAACTTACTTCATCCACATAATCTATCTCTATCTTTGGTTGTTTACAAATTTATTTATTGTCAAAACAAAAACATAATAAAATTATGTCAAATTATCTAAAACAATACTTACGTAAATGCAAAGAAAATTAATACTTTAATTTAAAAAATAACCAATTATTTTCAAAATAAAAATAATAACCCAGTTTTGATAATAATTAAATATAATACTAGAACAATTCTATTAATACCACAAAAAAAGACGGTTAAAAATTCACCGAGTCATCGTGACGTCACGACAAAAACAATCACAAACTCGATCATCAATTACGAAATCCATCGATTTCATTTTATCGCCGACCCTACTCGAACTTGACCGCCAAAACAAGAGAGCAGCAATAAAAAAGCATCACTTATACAATGACGTCGATTTACATAAATTATTAGCGTCGGGTCGTCTGCCAACATTGTTGACTCAGTTGCAATGCCGTAAGGCTCATACGAAAGTGCTCGGGTTCAACGACATCATTTGGCGAATCGTAATTAGGTCATTCGGTCTTATATTAGGCCCTTGGGGTAACAGAACACACGTGAACCGCTTTATTTACTAATATAGTATATATTACATTCTACAGTTTCTTGTACAATAAATAAATATATATATACTAAAACAACCGGGAGTTTAACCAGGGACTTCTATGTAACAGTCCAGTGCGTAAACCATTGCGCCACCGAGGCCTTCTCTATTGTTGAATTCGATTCAATTTCTTCTTGCCAATCCTATTTTGGGTAACAAAATGTTAATAACGAAATGACGTAACAAATTTAAAAAAATAGTATTCGAGACGTTACATTAACCTAGAAATATTGTATAATAACTCAAATGAAATGAAAAGTGCCATGACATTACGAGCATTCGAACTGAATTAATTTCATATTTAAATAGTAAACATGCGAGAGTCGGTCCCGTTGTAAAGCAAACAAATAAAGAAGTTCCCGCAAACAATACGGTAACCCAACACCTGACATGTAACCGACCATTAAACACCAATCGAAAGCGTTATATTACTGTAGATTTGTTATATTTTATTTATACCTATATAAATTTCATTTGGGTTTTTGGATTATACCATCTTATGGTGTATGTTTTTATAAAATGTTAAATGCTCCATTATCGATTGGCATCATATAAAATTGTATATATCAAAATAAACAACAGCCTTTCTTAACACGGTTTATATACTGCAAATAGAATCTATTAATTGGATTAATAATTAACGCGTTTAAATAAAATTCTCCTATTCATAATATTTTAGTATAGTTTTTACATAGATAGTGCTCCAAAATCATTTAAAGCATTTAATAAATAATTGATACTGCATATTGATAGCAAAAATATAACGTTAAAAATGTAATTCCAAATTCAAATTTAAACAATATAATAAATTGCTATGAAAACATAAAAAAAAATTGATCACCCAAACGAGCCCCTCAAGCGTAACGGGCCTACAGAAATGAACTGTCATTTTTAAATACATTTTTTGTTAAGCACCTGTATTTAATCTGTTCATTCATTGAATATTTCGAATGTCGACGCCCTATATTAGACATTGGTTCAAGTTCACTTTAACAAAACATTTGTAATTGGCGTACCATAACTTTACATAATTAGAATGGTTGACGCGTCGTTAATGGGCCTTTGACGTCTCGCACGGACATATTTTCATACGCTTTTGTTTGTTATTTACTATTTGCTTTTACTACGAGCGTGTAAGTTTACTGTTTACGTTAAATGACTTGCAAGCTTTCCTTTCAAGGTCCTTGCGGTTGTCGGTGTTATTACCACAAATTGTTCAGTTTTTAGAGACTTATTTATAATTCGGCTTTATTATCTTAATTGAGAGTTTAATATATAAAAAAGCTGGTAAATTGTTTCTGCCTATTCCAATTGAAATCAGTAATTTCGTTTATATTATATTTATTTCACAGAATATGAAACGGATTAATGGGAGGAGATTCATAGTGCGAAAGTAGATAGCAGTGTCGGGAGAGGACAGGATCAGGGAGGCTGCTTTGGCCCACGAATTGCGGACGAAAATACGGGCGTTTGTTACTCAGGAACACTTACGGACTCGTAATTATTCACGAAATTATGGATTTGACAGCGAGTTCACGATGGATAGGCAATTCATGGCTTATTTTACGGACGTTTGACAGGACTTTTTACGGGTTAATATGTCAAAATTCACGTAAGGTAACGGCTGTATCACGAAACTTCGGATATGCCTGAGTAGCCCCCCAGATTGGTCATTCGCTTAGGAAAGGTCACATTAGAAGCGTCTTTAACTGATGTGCATACATAAGAAGAGTAATAGAACAGTGGTGTTCCAAAGAATATGTTTACCCCAAAAGAGACATAAGCGTGAGCTAAGTAAATAAATATTTCACGGGATTCGACAAATAAACATTTAACTTGTTCCTTTTTGCTAATTGTTACTTCTTGTTAATTTGTTTTAAAGAAGTTAGGACTTCTGTGGGTCGTTTCAAACTTGGCGTAATCCATAGGGTTCATACAATGCTTGTCGGTTAGGCGTTGGCACGTGACTGCAACAAGTCGCATTCCTCGGTGCACCCCACCCCTTCGCGAATGCTTCAACCCCCCTAGGCCTGGTTTAGGGTACCTACGTGTTTTTGATATGTTTACTAGGGTGGCATGTTTTGTGATATTCTCATATTATTCATAATATTAGCGAAATTTATTTTCTTTATAAATGAAATAAAAAATAATATTTTAAATTTTTATTGTTATTAAACGTGACGTGGGTTAACGTTTTAATTTTACTGTAAACTTTTATTTAAAGTCAATTTTCAGCTCTTTGAAATGACAGCAAAATTTTTGCCTTCGGGTATGTTCATGTATATTTTCATGTAATATATATAGCTTCAGGGATTTTGTTCTATCAATATTTACGCGTTGCCTTTTCACTTACAATATTTTCATGCCCGTGTGTTTCAATCAAATAGGATTTCAATATGTTTAAAAACGCGCGCTCCTTTATTGGTCTCCTGTTGCAATGATTTTAAATTATTAATAAATTATACTGGACCTATCTAATAAATATTTACAATTTAGCATTAAATATATTGTTTGTTGTTATAGTTTTGTAATCGATACGTATTATATATAATTTATTTACAATATCTTGATATATCTAGTTTATTGCATAATCCACTCGATTGAATCAATATGTAGTAGGTATTATGATGAGATGTGTGTTATCAACATAACTATTGATTGTATTAGGTTCAATGTTCTTACTTAATTATTGATATTGGTAAGTAAGTACTAGACATTACTCATGTTATTACTGACAATACCAATTTATGTACATTTGTGTCAAAAAACACAATATTTTATCAATGTGTATCACTATAGGTGCATGATAACGTGTGCTTATCGAGTACCATTACTGATTAAAATTGGATAAGAAATAAAGTAAGCAGAATGCGGCAAAAAAACCAGGTCTTCTGCAAGTACTAGTGCTCGCCATTGGCGATCCTGGTTGAGGAGTAAATCTCAATAAGCAGAGTGGTTGCGGAGCGAGTGGGCGGCCGTTCAGGTCTGGGCGGGGCCGCCCCAGCCGTCACCATGGCGACGACCGCCGCCCTCGCTCGCAGCAGCACGCCACACGTGATCGCCTCGATGAAGCGACGACGACCTTATGAACTGATGTAAAAATGCAAACATCTAATCGTATCATCATACGAATGCATAGAAAGTAAAGTGTGTTCGTGCAGCCAACTTTGCGATAATTAATGTGGAGTCGAGGCGAGTGCGAGCGACGGAGCGACGACGAAGAACGGCGGCGTGCCAGCAAAAAACCCGCTCGACACAAAAACACCCGTGCGACAGAGACGCAGCGAACGAAAGAGCGGGACGGCGAATACAAAGTACCGATTTCTGCAAGCAGGCAAGAGACTAGCGACGACCGAACGAGCGCTTTATCGAAGACAAATACCGCGTTTTGATTTAAAACTTGGACGAGTGCGCCCTTCGATCACATGGCATTTGACAGTTCGCCGGAAACTAAAACCTATCTAGCTGTCATTAGACAAGGCGCGGGAAATATATACTTTTTTAAAAGAAAATAATATATGTTTGAATTTTTGATTGAGAAAAGTTTCAAAAATCTTATGTATACTAGACATACAAAGAACTCTAAAAATCCTTAATTGGAAATAACTTTATAATCAACAAACAAATTAATTACCCAACCTAAAAATATAGCTTAATACAACAAAGAAATGCAAAAGTTGCAGTAGTTAATAATACAATTTTAACTTTTGATAAAATTAAATATACTTATTTTTAATACTATTTAAGAGCTATATATACTTATTCCTACAAATAACAGAGCTTTTATTTTCATGTATAGAGAAAATTTTCTACAAAAAAGAACTTTTCAATGCTACATTTTTTAGTATTCCTAAGAGCTACCTGATAGACTACATATATTATTATTATTATCAGTAACTAATAGTTTGAAATGCCAAATCCCTACAAACAATTCTAACATCGACTTCGACAAGTTTCCCAATATCGAACTTAAAATACATGAATTTAACACAAAAAAAAATATATTGTAGCTACTTCAGTTATTACAGAGCATTTAATCACTCACCTGGAATTCACTCCACATTTTCATTGGGATACACCATAGTTCCAATGCAAAAACATGACACGATCACGATAACACAACTGTCAAAGTAGCACAGAGACCGTCACAGACACAACCGCACACCGTGGCCGTCGAGTGCGAACTGACTCGAAGTTGCGCGGCCGGTTTCACGGAGTTACGACGTTTTGATACCGAGGCGCGGCGCTCCGTGTAGTTTCGTTGGAGCTCGACTCTGCGCCCACCTGCGCCTCGTTCTACGAATTCAAACTATGCTATACACTTAGTCCGCTACATTATTTTGAGCGTTATGTTGTTCGCTATAAAGACGAAAATTATTTTTTAAATTTAAAATGTATGAACTTAAAAAGTGTTTTTATATGAACAACAAAACCGAAGCGAACCGCCTCGATCACAATGTCACTACGGTTCTATGCTGAGGCTTGTGCGCTCGAAATATTTCAGACTAATTTCAGTACTTTCTCTATTTGTACACGTAATTTGGTTCACATTTGTATGAAATGACGCAAACTTCATAACTTCGCAGAATAAAAACAAAGAAAAAGTAAGTTCAATAAAGCAAAAAATATTTCTATCCAATGCTGAACTAATTTGTTTTACATTTACGTGGCAGTGTTGCAAACTAAAAATCTAACAGATACGGAAATAAACAAATAAAAAAAGCTCTGAGAAAAGTTGAATTCGCGCCACAGCCGCGCTGCGTAGCAGGAAGTTCGTAGCGGCAAAACTTCGTAGCGCTCTTAAAGCGTGAAAGTTTTGATTTCTACGATTTGCGGCGCGAAGAGGCCGCGAGTTGCGACCCTGCGCTCCTCAATTATGCGACTCATTTACCATTTCTGAAGAACAATGTCCACTGACGTTTTCACGCTCCTAATTCAAACTTTGTTGTAAACAAAACCTGCAATGGATGAGTATTTAATAATAAAAGACACCCAACTCGTATATATCGCTAGAGCGCGCCTCTCGTCCTTCTGCGTACTTGCGACTACGCTTTTACTGCGATACGCAAAACAATTTTATCGTGTCAACTGTAAAGGTAGTTACCCATTGCGTGTTTTATATCTCAAATGCCATGTTCATGTTAATAGAAAAACAACAGTGTAAGTCTTTGTTGTACTTAATGTAAAAAGTTTCCAAAGGTTCCGTTTCCAGATCTAGACTCTTATCATCTTATCCTTGGTAGGAATAATTTTATAATAAATGAAATAATACAATTTTGCGAGTTTTTAGGTTGTTTCCTTTATTATTAACATTAATTTAAAATAGAAAATATTTTATTTTAATACCAAAAAATTTGTAGCTCAGCTTAAAAGTGTTATAATTCACATAAAGCCATATAGATATAGCATGCAGTCTCCAGAACAAAATTTAGCACGTCAATAAGCATACGCAATTCGATTAATTGCACTCTCATGCAATCTCCAAAATTTCTGCTTACTCCTTCTATAAAAATCTCCTTATGCTACACTGGCGTACATAGCTAGCCATAGAAATAATATTAGAATATTTCTAAAGTCTCTGCCTACCCGTAATCATAAAACATTTCTAAATGGAAATACACAAATTTGTATATAAATATTATATTCGTTTATTTCTGCATCGTCATGGTTAATGCAAATAAATTATAAATCTGTTATAAGGATTTTTGAGGTTATAAATACCGACAATAAAAGACGGGCAGAGTTGTCCCCGTATTCGGTACTAAAGTGGCCCAAAGACTATCCATCGCGATTGTCAATCGTTACGTGATATTATTTTCATTGATATAGCATTTACAAAGCCAATAAACGCGATTAATAGTTTGTGAATGGTCAATGACGATTGTCAATCTATTATGGGTTCGTAACATGGCTGACGCCCATTGATCATTCCCAAATCGTCAATCGTTTCTATTGACTTAGTAAATGTTCGTTAAGGTTAACAGTATATAGTAAAGGTGATTATCGCTTGCTTATTATCGTTCATTTTCATACATAATAAATGGAGAGCATAAAGATAGTGTATGGGATTTTCGACTTTAATAGTTTTTGAGAAACATTATGGTCTAAAATCACGTCTATTATAAAATTTTAACTATAGTATTATTTTTATTAATAATATTATTTAAGGTACATTATTAAACGCTGAAAAGTTTTAAAAAAGTGCTAACAATATTTCTAAATAATAGGAGTATGTCACATGAATACCAGACACGTGACTCATTTACGTTCACGTTGATTAAAATCATTGAAATATCCTACCAAGTAACAGCCCGGTTAAGAACATTTTTGCACTAAGCGACATGCGTAGATAACTTGACACTCGATTGACCTCTTGAAAAGTTAACGACCAACTCGAAAACATACCCATCTTAAAAATCATAATTACGTATTTTCTAAGCTTTAATTGTACATTTACTAATGTATAGCATTGTTATAATAATAAAACAAAAGACAACTAGGATAAAACACAAACTCAAAATAGGATTTTTTATTCAACGATGTTTTCCTCAAATACAGAAAGAGAGGCTAATTTAGTGAATAAATTCACAAATAGTGAAGCTCTGTAGTATGTTTTAGTGAAAAGCTTCTATTTGCAGCGAATTATTTTTCATTAACGAAGTTAGGTATTGCGGCGCAACTCTGCTGCGAATTATTTTCCTGTGCGCTTTATCTATACTACTCTGCTCTTTGACACGGACTGACAACAATTCATAATTACACGCGAATTTAAACCGTATGCATATCAATGTAAAGAGGAAAATAGCATGCCCGACTCTAAAGAGATATCGTTGCCTCATTATGATGTAGTGCTCGGGAATTTCGGACTGGACTCTGAATAGTTTTCTGCAGACCCTAATCAATGCTTAATTACGAGCGCAGTTTTTAATGATGACAGTGGTTTTAGATAAAGGTTTTGGCCAAAGTTCATCAATTAATTGAGTCAAATTATGGGTAGGAATTACGTATCAGGCAATTAAAAGGCATATAAGAGTTATTGTAGTTTAATTGTTGCGGCAGCAGGGTGGTGCATTTCGACGGCGCTGTTGAAGGCGGCGCTGTGGTGTGACGGGCGCGTGGTCGCCGACATGACGCAACGCTGCGACCTCTTTGTCCGCGGCCTCTCGCGGCACCGGCCTCGCCCGCACAACACCGACCGCGCTCGACTAATTACGAATGTCAAATGTTATCGCACGCAACCGTCCGCCGCCGTCCGCACTCCGCCGCTTCGCTCTTCATAATAATAAAACCTGATATTTAAAACGGAACGTCCTTCTAACGCCGTGTAGTTGCGCCGACGCCAATCTACGATAATAATAAGCCGGCCTCATGCAGACGATGCGCTGCAGCGCCTCACGAAGCTCTGAGGCTAGACGCACATAAGAAAATAAAGCGCTGTAGCGCTTGTCTGTGTGTGCCACACAGCGCTCACATAAGTACGGCCAGTTCTATGCGCGCCTGTATAGCTATTAAATGTATATAGAATATATAGTAGTAATCGCTCGACGCAGCGGTATTATGTCGGAAATATACCGGCCGCTCCGTGCCCCAAGCCGACTTCACGTTTGAGCATTTATTTTGTATGGGAAGTGTTATTTAAGTTTTTTGATATGGTTAATAGGGTTATTTAAATGGTTCTTTCGGCAAATGACAAACCTTAAGCTAAGCTTTCTTTGAAAGTGTGTGTGGTATTTCTCGGACCTCAGTTTTCGTAGAATTAAAAAAATGTTTCTAAATCCATAAAGTGCTTTAAAATCGATCCACTTAACTATAATGATATTTACAAAAATGAAAACACAATACCAAAGTTTTGTAAATTATTTTTTGAACTTTAATACTCATTATTAATCTTTTACATATGAATTTAATTTTCTTTGTCACCATTCTCAATGTTAAATACAAAATTAACTACCAACATTTCTTATTTTATTATCCAAATTTAATTTTAACAACACAAAGAAGAGCAGCATAACCAAAGTTGGCCTTTTAGAACGCATTGTACTATTTTAAAATACACTATTAGGCAAAAGTTCTATGAAATCAGCAGGTAGTTAGTAATGTCAGCTAAACAAAGAAAAATCATTATCCAAATAAAGAGTTTCAATATCATTTAAACAGTTATTTCATAGCATGCTTAATCAAGCCAAAGAAAACAGGTTTCTTCGGTCAAATTTGCTCTATTTAAAACCAACCCCTCACTTTTTTCAGTGTACATATCCAAGCAATGTTTTCTAAAAAAATCCTACTCAAGTCTAAACACTTTGGTTAAAACTTGGAATATAGATGCATAAATATTAAATGTCTATAAAGCGATCAATTTTGTTACGTTTTCCCCGAATTTCACGTATAAATCAACATTTATTAATTTGCAATGAGTTTATAATGATAAGTGCAACTGCTATTGATGGGTAGAAGTAAGAAAATGTAGAATAAAGAAATCACAAATTTTTAGTAGTCAGTTAATAGCGGCACGTGCAATCGGCCTATGGCACGGAGCAACCCTCCGTCAGCTATAGCGTGGCCTTATAGATGGTTGTTTGCGCTCACAGAGTGCGGTGAACAGCGCTCACCGGCGCCTCGTCTGTGTGAGTGTACACGTGCACGGCGCCCGCACACAGAGGCACGATACAAACACAAAGACACAGTTCGCTGTACGGGTGCGTTCCGAAACCAACCGCTCTCTATTCTATTCTATCTATGCGAAGGCGTCTCGTATCGCCACGTATAGCGGGCGCGGGTACGCTCGGGGCGAGGAATTTAGAGGCGGGGGTCGTATCGTTAATTGTTATGAAGTTGATTTCGGTCCTGAAATTCCGAAATAGGGATTTTGAAATATCGCCTCCTTTTTCGTCACAAGATACTGAAGCATTTGTCATGCGAAATGTTCGCTTATTATGATTCTTTGTTATATCGTCATTAGAGGATATTAAAGAACTCATAGACAATAGAAACGCAATAACTTTATGTTCTCAACCGAAAACTTCTGAAAAGTTTTATAAAGTTGCTGTACGTTCAAAAGTCTAGCATTTTCCCGCGTAGCGCCTCATAAGTTTAGCGATCTAAACTCTACAGCGAGTATGGTAGAGCATAAAATGGTTTATATAAGACGTCAGCCACTCGCGAAACAAGTCCATGGTTAGCGGCACGAAGCGACGTTGTTGGGGTCACCGCAGTATCGACGTTATGACGGGTTCACTTACGGACTCTATATTGCTTTTATCAGTGGGAACTTCGCACGCGAGAATGGAGCACTTTAAATTTGGAATCCTGTTACAAGATGGCGCTGTCATCGCATTCTAATTGCGCAGTTTTCCCGCCTTAGTCTTTTAATAATCTTTTGGCATTGGACACAAGCTATTCGGCCGTTTATTACTCAAGTTATAATAGTTAGTTATTTAAAATTGGCGCGTATAATACAAAACTAAGGAATGTAACGAATTAACGTATACATTTTTAAACTTTGAATTTGAAATTAATATAAAATATCAATTGTTTTTAATATATTTCATAATTATCTAGAAATGTCCAAGTGTTAAGTAGACATAATAAGCTCTTTTATGGAAAATTTTTCATTACATATGTGTCTGTAACTGTAGCGTGATTAAAACCAATGTTTATTCGGATAAATTCTCACAACTGCAAGCATCGACCATCAATTTTAGGGCTGCTATAAGCATTAAAAAATTAACATAAATAATAATCATTAGGTATATATTAATTAATAATATTTTTTTACGAACATCCATGCATCTAATCAGATTAATCTAATAAATTCTAATTGGATTATTATTAATAATTTTTTTGTTGTCAATGAGAAATCCACTATGCCGGCTTGAGAAACAAATGACAGGACACATTTCTCTTGTTATGCTAGGCTACTTTCAAACTGATCTGGAAACGTCACTCTACTGGTTACACTTGAATGTGGTGGTACTACCCCAGGATGGGAAACTAATAACAATATGCATACATGAAAAAAGTAGTGATTCTTTCAACAAGAGAATGGTAGTATGTATGCACCATAGTCTCTGCCTACCCCAGTAGAGTAACAGAAAAAGTCTAAAGAAATGTATGTTGTTATGCCCTGCTTATCCCTATTCCATATTACAAAATTAATTATTTTACTAAAATTCAGTAGAAAACAATGAAAAAGTTTTAATTTCAGTTGGATCTCGTAACAACTTAGAAATGTTTGAAAATTCATGACAAAGAAAATGGTTTTAAAACATCTAATAAGAAGTCCTAAGTTTGAACACTGGATTCCAGGAAATTATGATTTTATACAAAATTCCTATAATCAACTTAATTACAAGATGATTTTGAACTAATAAATTACTTTTAAAATTGTTATTGCTCTCACTATACTGGCTTAACAATAAACTCGACGATGTCATTTTACTAATTTATATAGTAGCCTCGCATGTGACAACGCTCAGGCCTTAGACTAATGTTCAGTTAAAACACAGTGCATCAGAGCAGTGGTCGTCTCCGCTATGCCGGCTTGTGCTGTAAACTCCTCTCGCTACGTGTAGCTACTGTCAAGTTAATCTTGAAACCAGACGGCGAGTACGACTTTTGCCAGTACCTATTCTATCGAATCATTTGTCCGAACTGTATCGAGTCACGTTTGCTCGGTTAGCTCTATAGTAAACGAAGCTAATCAACGGATCTAGCTACAACTAGTCTATCGCCTTAAAAATGACAGATGTGTGCCTTAAACTATTTTATATTTATTTAGAATTTACAGTTCTTAGTATAGTATAAAACTCGGATTCGAGACTTAGGTCACTACACAGATGTTACGGATGAATATGGTGGGAGTACTCTGGGACCAAAAACTGAGAGAATAGAAGAGAAATTATAATCTGTCTGTCTACTACTGGAGTTTGAGAGACTGCATTAGTTTTTTTTAGAATTTTATTTTAAATAATTTAAAATTCTCATACATTCAATGATTAAGTAATAAATAATTAATGGTTAGGCCACATATACACGTATAATGCATGACTTCATTGAAATTTATAATAAATTTATTTGTACATCTGTAATGTACGTATGACACCGGACGTATCTGGCTTGGCCTTTAGTCCGAGTCCCGATTTTAACATTGAAAAAGCAACTATTTGGTAAATGTCAAGCGAACCTATCGGTGACGTATTGAAACAGAAGCGCTCCATACTAAAGCCGTTTAAATAATTTAATTAATTGCAGCCCTTTACTAATGTAGTGCCCGAACGTTTATTGAAATACTATTTATATATACATTATACCTATAATATATTCATGTGTATATAATACGAGCAGTTATTATGAATTTGCAGGAAAACCATTGTGTTCAAAAGTGGCTTTCGAATTAAAATAATAACGCTTATAAATATAGATTTATCTCTTTTTTTACCTAATTATTGATAATTTATGGTTTTATATTCATAAATTCCGTAAGTTTATAATTATCTTTATATTTTATTTATCCTAATGATAATTAAAAGTTAATCGTATCTCAATTGTTTACTATGTCGTTGTGGCTTTATACGGGAATTGGTGCAACAAAATGACAGTCGATTATCAACGTATTCTCAATAGATTTTGTTTTTATATCACTACTGCCATTTAAACTTTGAGTTGCAAGCTACAAGATAATTGTTTTAATTGGAAGGCAGTCTGATGATGTCTATTAACCCAATACACTGTCCAGCGCAACACCCAGCCAGCGTTGTGGGATAGAGGCAACCAGTTGGAGGAGTGTGAACATGGGTCTATGGGTCGCACCCTGGAGCCAGTGAAATGTGGTAACAGTGAAAGAAACTAAAACAATCTTCATTTATATTTTATTAGTGTTAAAAAAACTATTATTTTGTAAGAAAACCTCTGTGGTATGGTGTGTATATTCAACAGTCTTTCTAAAAATAGCAAACAAATATATAAACTTTAACTTATATTGTTATTAAAATTTGTATATATTCCAATAAGAATGCATTTTCCAAATATCAGACGGCGATTAAGCTATGGTTACAATAGGACGTGACGAGCGAATACGACTGAAAGAGCGTGTACGTAGACATGATGTGATTACGGAAAAAAAGCAAAAAAATACTAATATTGTGACAGCCACGTGACAGCAATGCCTAGTGTTGGACCATGGAAAACCATATTTGTTATTATTCCTCAATAATAAATAAATAAATAATTTAGTGACAACTGACAGCTCCCCCCTCCTCTTCCCTTCCTCATTAAATTCAAATTATTAAGGTTTTGCTAACTTTTAAAAATGACAATAAAACAGAATATTGAATAGGAGTTATACATTATATACATACAAGAAAGTTAATAAAATAAACGCGATAGTAAGCTGCACACTTAGCGTATGTTGGCCGCAAACCTCGTGGCGATTGAATGTGGCCTCTGCCTGAGGATTAAACATCAAATCAATAGCAATTAGACCAATATTAATTAGCACGCGCTCCTTTATTTAGATATTTATAACCCATTCCCTTCCTGTATATTATAATGGAAATAGAATAATCGATAATTTAAATGCAGATTTTCTATTAGTAGTGATTATATAAGGTATATATGTACATTGTACATACATACTATATGTACATATTTTTATAATAAATACAATCCTCTGACCCCAAAATAAGATATTCTGTTCTATAAGTCCCGATGACAGGGACAACCTAAACCTATTATGTAGTTATAAATAAGTAACTATTACAACTCTGTTTTGGCCGGGAATCGAACCCGGAACTATACGTAACAAAGTGGCGCACTAACCATTGCGTCACAGAGAATGGTGGCTTTAAAAAACTTAGTGTATAAACGCTCTTCTCAAACTCAAGCAAGCACAAGTAGAAGAAAGAGAAAGGAAGACAAAGGAGATAAGATGGAGTCATAAAAGAAGTTTTAATTGTACCAAACAGCAGTACTAAAATTCCCACGATTATCAACATTAAACTCGATGAATAAGAGCTATTATTAAACACAGCATTGCTCATCTTTGTGTCATATATTACTTGTATGGGATGAGAAGGAACCTCTGGGAGGCTTAGGACGCTCAGCTGTCATCATTGAAAGAAGAAATAACAGCAGTAGTGTCTTAAACTATTATATTTATACATATTAATAGACACGAAAAACAGCATGAGTAGAGAAAGAATTACGTAAGATATAAAAAATCTATTTTCTTTTCTTAGCTTTTAAAATATGATAACAAAAATATAAAATGTTGGAGAAAAGCAATATTTAATGAGTTATCCATTTCATTTTTGATTAGGCTTAAACAATTTTTATTCGGATGAATAATTTAGATAAATAAGGTATACAATTAATTATTTTACTAAACAATCGCCAATGTAAATTTATTTCTCAATATACGAAACACTAGTTACTATTGTTGTGGTTTAAAAACGACGTGGACTCGAAGTAGTACCGCTAATAAACAGAATTGACGGCTAGACTTTCGTTCAGAAATAGAAAAGTTAAAATTTTCCAACGTTTGCTCTATCATTTCCCTCCTAGAATCGAGGCAAAGACAATGCATTCAGCCTCCGCGCCGTTTTGAAACGTTTGTATTCGTTCTTGAGCGTCGGCACACGGCAGTGAGTGGTACGCCGCGTCGCGGTGTGCAGCTTCGTCATGGAAGGTTGCTTGTGAAATTTTCCTGTTGAGTCTGCAGCGAACGCGCCAGTCGACGAAACTCGAACAAACACGTTATTATACTTTGGTAACTCACTTTCATTCTCGAACGAAGCGGATAATCATATTCGTTTCAATTGTTTATCATTAAAAAAGAAATTGTTATAAAAAATAAAACCTGTATAATTGTTATTTTATTTGTTTTTGTTTATTAAGTAATTGCAAATGCCTTAACCGCATAATTACAAATGAATCGAGTTTTCAAAGTAATCAATATAATCGGCTACAAAGAGAATACTCGTTCGTTTGGCGTCTGATTGGAATAAAGTATAATTTAAAAACAGAGCATCCAAAGTAGAAAATACTACTAATTAAAATTATTTTAAAAGTACATAAGACGTACATATAACCATGCTATAGGTTAAAAAAAAGGAAGAAAGAAATGCTGTCTTATTTTAGATACACGTTACGTAAAGCAAATTTCCTGATAACTAAAGGGGAATAATAATGAAAAAATATGTTAGTAGGGTTTAATAAACAGTATGATATCTCTGTTTGAATCATGACTCTGTGTGTTGTTGCACACAAACGCCACTAGGTGGCAGCACACAGCGCCATCTACTATATATATTATTTAGTGCGTATATGTATGTAGTTATATAAGTAAACCGAAAGCCGACCCACGCACACACCGCCATCAGCCCACGCGCACACACACGCGGAGCGTATCGAACGATCGCGCCAGTCGCTCTGCCAACCAACGACGCCGTATTCTTATTATCATGAAAGGAGAAACGCTTTTTGTAGGGCATGAACTAAATTGTATTACGGACATAGATAATAAACGCATTTCAGGTCGCTGAAGTTTAAGCTGTCGCTCATAGATGTCGCCCATCAAATTGTGCTTTGTTTTGTTTTCCGCGTTCGTTAGTTCCAGCTAGGGTAAAACTCCCTTTGTCAGCTCAATAACAATCTGAAATACAATTAAATATTTTTTAAACAATAAATATATTACTTGGTGATTTTTAAATTACTAATAAGTACTCAATTTCGTAGTTTATTTTACATTACTTTATACATATAAATAAATTTAAAAACAAACAATCTTAACAGGAAATCTATATGGAAAAGGACCGATCTTAAGTGCTATTGCCCCATTTAATTAGAGGTAATAATAATTAATTAATTTGCCAATATTATTTTTAAAAGCAATAGATATCAATGAAAAAAGGGTGTCTCAAATAATATCACACCTTAAAAAATGAAATATGCTTCATTTTAGGGTAAATAAAATGACTATTATTTCGTTCTCTACTACGACTGCTGGATGTCTATTTTCTTAGTAAGACAAAAATCTTTAATTAGTATGATTAAAATGTGCGTTTCGTATTCATAGCTATTGGGTTGAAAGAAGTGGGCGCTTTATGACGTGGCTACGAGATATTCTGATTATACCCGGCCGTTTCCCGCCAAAACGTCGCGCAGCGCTGGATTATATAGCCAACTTTACACATGTTCAGAATAGAAACCGCTGCTATATTTTGAATTTGGAACGCATTTTGGCGCTCTAAACAAAACACGGTTGTTTTGTTACTAATTTTACTTCTCTTCTATAAGTAATATTGTTTTTATACATTGAGTTAAATATACTAGAGGAGCGTGTATAAAGAAATATCTGCGAAAGCCAATTTTGCTTATAAGTGCATAAACTGGATGGAACACAAAGCTACTCATTAAATATTTTAAAATAAATAAGAGTATAGGCTTTTGCAGTCATCGTCTATGGCGGCTGCAAAGCATTCGAAACGTCGGATTAAAATATTTAAAGTAAACGTGATAGCAAGCTGCATAAAGCGTTTTAAATTAGGTAAATAAAAGTTTTCATTACAATACTTTATGCGTAGACCTCTGTAATAAAACTATAAACCGAAATCAACGAATCACATTTTAGTTATCACTTAATGCAATGAACATATTTTGAACTTTAACAACACGAGTACAAGCGTATTCCTAATAAAAGTAGCTTGTATTGTATTAACTGATTGTGTTGTGAGTGGAGCCTCAGTTTGAAGCGATCGCGATCGAGCGAACGGAACCCGCTCGCACGACACACACAAAGAACGGTCTCATTTTATAGTCGCCATACTTTCATGATCATTTCAACTATCTAATTAAGTTTTATTAAATATTTTTAATATATAAATGTTAAGATATTTGTTTCCAAATCACACCTAAAAGCTGAAGTGATTTCAGTGATGCTCAGATATAGTATAGTCTAGTCTAGGACAACCGAATTCAAAATCTATGGTTTTAGAACTCTGCATGCGACGAAATAACGACCATCAAAAAGTTAAGTTTATTCGTTTATACTTTGACATGCTATCCATAGGAATTATCGCCATTAGTATTGCAAAAATTATTTTAAGACGGAATGTAAAAAAAGTTGTAATGTGGGTCTTATTTTAGAACATAAACACAATTGATTAACTACTTTAAAACATTTTTCCTAAGCCATGGTCACAAGTTTTGAAGTGTCCGCAACAAAAAGTCGAACGAAGGTCGGCGCCAACATGGCCCGCGGCTACTCTCAACTGTACACCTTTGTCGCTGAAGCGCTGCTAACCTGAACTCACTTCGGGCTTAAATCGCTTCAGCGCACAAAAGATCAAATTACAACTAGCTTAATTCACTTATTTTGCAAATCTTTTCTCTTGGTACTTACTACTGTTTTCCTTACTTGCATTCTCGTATTCTTTATTTATTTTTATATGTGAAAATAAATGTATTATTGTATTAATAATCAATTTAAAACTAAAAATGCAATCCAACATAGTGATAATGGTAAGTTATATTATGAATCGAATATAAAATGATTTGTTGTATTTGTTACATTTATTAGATTCTATTGACGTGTGAATAATAATATTATAATAGAGTAATTTTTATTTTATTTTGGGAACATTTATAATAATAGTGTTGTATGTTGGTATTACTATTTGGTAAATACGCGAGTTTGGCTCAAAAGAGCTAGAATCCAGGGCCGTAAGACGTATTATTTAAAAAATAATAACAGCGTTCTTTATTTAAAAAAGGAAAATACCTATTTTTAATATTCAATTGTTTTACAGTTTGTTAACATTTTTGAGACTATTATTAGGATATAGAGATCTTATTTATAACTTCTAACATTATGATCAATTTAAAATCAAGTTATTTGGTTATGTAGTTTAGAGTATGAATTGTCCAATCTTTTGCTTTGACACTGTAAATGATAACAGTACACCAGATAGTGGCGAGCGTCAACACGAACGCGTGTATGTCACATTATCAGCTGACGGACATGATAGCGCAGTGTATACTGAACGTTTTGGAAAATTCTTTTGTTGACGTACAAAATACTGAAAATCTTGACACGAGATTTCGTAAAAATCTTAAAATTTATCTTTTAATTGTTGTCTTTTCTCTTTAAGTACAATACTTATCATAAAATAAATCTCATTTTTACGAAATTCTTCTGTTTTACATTATCTCATTGAGTTAAATATACTAGAGCAGACACTAAGGACACTATAAGGACTGATTCCAAAATGTAAATATGAACAGATAAGTAAATGTAATCGCACAAATTTTGTTTGATATGTCATCTCTAGCATTTTTAACTTTAATAGTTATAAAAATATCCGCATTTATAACCGCTGAGTTTTGTGAGTTATACTTCCAAGACAAACAATAAAAATAAAGATGTCATGTATAGAAATCAATTGTTGTTGGAAAAAAAAATAAGGAAATGTGTGAGTTTGTGATTTTGCTGTTGGCTGAATGCATGCTACTGTTCTTGTTGAGACTTGCAGCCTCAGGGTCCTTGTTTCCTTCACCCTTTCACGGAAACTACAACTTGCCTTCGTAAAATAATCTATTTTCTGAACATAACTTTGCCTATGATTTAAGTTATAGTGTGTATATATGTATACCTACAACATTTTAATGAGACAACGTGTTTTAGAGTAAAGCTTCTCATTATTTTAATAGCTTTTATGATATTCAAGAAACTGTAACTCCATTTCCTTTATATATTAAAAGGGAGCAATTCTGCTACATTCTTTTTAAAATTATAATAACTTATTTTTAGATACAATTTGTATATTATCAGAATTTTTATGTTTATTCCCAAATATGTTTTAACTTATTTTAAGACTATGGGCTTATCCGATGTTTCGAAAGATTTGCAGTCATGGCTATGATAGAAATGTTCGATGCTTTGGCCCAAAAACTACTTTAATTTATTTAACATGGTTTGTATTATTAAACATGTTTCGATCGGGAAACGAATCCGGGACTTCAGCGTAACACTACGCACTAACTAACTAACGATATCATAGATATATACATTTGCATACTGATATTTCAAAAGTAATCCGCATAAAGCTTTTTGACTTTTATTATTAATATTATTCTTATTAATGTATATATTATATTACAAATTGCTGCATTTACTACGATACATTGTTATTAACATTATTTGTTCCCGGAAAATTTAGTGATTAGTTTTTTTAATAATAACTCATTATTAGTCAAATGTCACCGCAACTATAAAATCATAAAAGATGAGTATTGTGTTGAAGTGGATGGTGGATAACAATGGCAAAATACGATGCACATTTTTTCTGAAATTCCACTAAAATTACACAGCCTACAATAATTCTATTATCATCGACTATTATCTTCGAAAATATTTTCAGGGAACAAAAGAACTGTTTTATTTGAGGCAAAACAAAAAAAGCATTGTCCGTAATCCAAATAGGTAGGTACTGAAAGCTTTTGTATTTATTATTTTATGAGTTTTCCATGCAGTAGAATAGTTATTATTATTTTACATACTCATAAATATATAATATTTTGCTTACTATACGGTACTTTATAATATTTACAGATTTTTTAATTAACTTGGTCAACTGTTTGGAAAGGATCAGATGAGGAACACTGAAATTATGTAGAAAGAAAAATGGCAAGCGCACGCTTCAAACTCTCTGCCTATCCCTGTGAAAGCAAGCATGTAAAAATGTTGAACTAAATAAAATAAAAAATTCAAAACAAACTAAAAACAAAATTAATCTGTTGGATAAGTGATTAAAAAATTACTTAGAGTGAATCATTAGACCTCTGCAAAGTAATAAGTTTGCTTTTTGCAATATCCTGGACCGCTGAGAGACCAAAATAGATGCCGCCGAGTTGGGTCTTTGTCGCAGCCCCTAAACGGAGAGTTTGAAATAGGGGTGCGAGGACGAGGGAGGCCGGGAGCGACGCGCATGCGCATCTAAACGATAATTTTAACTCACTTCTATTTTCAAAATTATATCGATCGTTACGTTTAAGTTTTCAGTGGAATTTTAACTAAATTAAATTGCATGTGTTTTTTATTAGTTGATTGTATTTTGAATGTGTATTAATATAAAGCGACATAGGTTTATTCTTAATAGAACTTAAAGCAAGATTCAACATACATATAAATTAATTTCCTATATGAAAAATGAGAAACTTTAGAGTCTAAGGTGCACAGGAAACATTATATGAAAACGTTCTTCTTTCAGAAGCTTAGCAGGAATCTGTATGGTGATACAATTGCGTTGAGTTTAATTTTAAATATGAGCAACCCATGTGTCCAACAATATAGAAGGAACGTGTTGCGTAGAGAAGGGTGCCCAGTTCGTGAGCAGATGTGCGTCGCACGTGTCGGTCGTTCGCTTTACTCCGGGAGATGTTACCTTAAAAACTTCAGCCGTTTTTTTCTTTTAACATCTGAACTTGGAATATTTTAGACATATTATTTATTGCACTTATCGAAATTTAATGAAATATTTTTTAAAGTATTTGTATAAGCTGTAAAAATGAGTGCAAATTATAATTAAATGCGTTGAATTTCTTTAGCAAACAATTTTTATTGTTTATTTACCAAAATTTAATCAAAATAGTCTTAATATATGTAAAAAAATATAATAATATAGCCTTCAAACACTAACTCTTAAAGTAGACGGTGAGAGTGAATACTGCGTACAATGAAACGCAACAAACATGGCCGCCAGTTTAAATGTATTGGAGGGAAACTTTCCCGCTTTTTACTGTGGGACCGAATGACGTTTATATTTTTAAATTATTTGACTAGGATTTTTGGTTGAATTATCGTTGTGTTAGGGAGTTACGTTCTTTTTTTGAATTCTTCTAAATATAAATAATGACTTCTAAATCTTAGTTTTGGTAATGATTTGGTTATACTAATACTTTATAACGTAAATTGGTTTTGTACTTTTGTGTGTTTTTCAGGTAAATTTAGCTTCTTTATTAAATTTTAATCAAAATATAAATTATATAGTATATAATTTATATGATTTCTAAACTTATATATATATAATATTAATCAGCATCTGTTCTAAATATAGGTCAGGCATTCAAGGACTTATATACTATATGCATACCTACATACGTAAAGTCTATAAATGCATTCTAACATATTGAACCGCTTGCTCGTGGTTATTTTAATATGATTGCTGTGAGTATTATAATTCAAATTATGAAAATGATGTAACAGTGGACAACCCAGGTTTTAGTTCTTCTGCGTCTATCGAATGACCTGAAGTTGAATAGACCATAAATGGTCATTTATGTGGATTAAAATTAACATCCAAGAGTTGACCCGTTCTCACAGCAACTCGCAGCGTCATTACTCCGATGGTCAACCGGTTTATGATCACATCAGAAAAACACCAACCTCCCTACCAAGACACCTGACTCTCTCGCTTATAACACAGAAAATACCGCTATTCAATATGAATTGAACAATGGCGCAGAGTAGAAAGTGTGTCGTTCGTAATTTCGTGGTAGCGGCCTCGTGATGCCGTGGTCCGTAGCGCTACAATTTCGGTGTCAAAAATGTATTATATTTATCTATATGCGCGGATTTTATTATAATTATTCTCATAGTTTTATCGTGAATTTTATGCCTCATTTTGTTTCAATATAATTAACTTTTGTTTAAATAACTAAATAAAATTGCTAATATTTTGATCATTTTAAAATATTAGGCAAATGAAAGTTTATAGTAGGTACGTTCTAATTTTTAAATACATTATTAGCTAATATATATTTTAAAAAAATTAGTTTTATATTTTAATTCTAATTTAAGTAAAAAAGCGGATTTGTAAGAATTCCGAGCAAATATTCCACGAGCTCTGCAAACGACCAGTTAATTAGTTTTGTATAGTCCGGAATAGTAGAATGACCTGACGTTTATCCCTTTACACAAATAAATGTAATTTATGGCTATATAGGAATGCAACTAAATGAATTTGCCCGTTATATAGCGAATTTATGTACATTGGTCGTTAGAAACAACGCGCGGGGAGCGGGAGATTTCTGAAACGCATTTAGGGAATTTAAAAAGTATTAACATTCTACGAATCGTAATTTCAATAGTCATTATAAACAGAATATAGATGCTAATTTATCGTGCCATTGAATGTATCATAGAGGGCGCTCTAGTAAGACTTTTCATAATCCATTTCGCTGAGCGCTTTTAACCAACAAGCATGCGTGAGAAGAGTAATAGTTGAAGCCGATGCGAAAGTGGTGTGTCTCTGCCTACACTGGTAGGAATAGAGGCATGAATATATAAATAGATAGGTACAATTAATTTTGTTATTAATTATTGTACATTTACTCTGCTTACCCCGTTGAGAAATAGTGTACAAGAAAATATGTACAATCTATAAAGACTAGAAAGAGATGGCAAATACATTCGTCTCTTTTCTACGTTCCAAATACACATTCACTAAATATAATGACCGAGAATGATATTAAAAATTAAAAACGAACGAACGAAACGAACGCAGAGAGACCGTGCTCGCTGCACTGTCACGTTTTCCTCAACTTGAAACTAATTTATTCATACAAAAATAATACGTATGAATGGAAGTATAAAATTTATTTTTCTTTTACCACTAGGTTGTTATTGTATCTATTCCGTGGATACACTCGTGTTTCTTAAGAGAAATTAGTTAGTTTTTTTTATTATATATAAGTAAAATACTTCTTAATTTTAATATCTAAGTTACTTAAAAGGGGACTCAGCTTCATTGGGGCGTATCGGCATAGACGCGTACAAATTGATTATAAACGAATTACTGCATTTGCCGTAAGTTCTTCGTTGACAGTTCGATATTTGCTATCAATATTGTTATTGAATTATAAAATACTAAAGCAGTCTCTAGGTATTATAATATTGTTCTTACGTTATTAGTTCTTCTCGTGTTTTTGTGTTTAAATTAGATTTCATTATTTCATACCATTTTCCCCTAGTAGTGGCGAAGTGTATAAAACATTTTTTAAAATTATTTAAGCCGAAGTCGAACGGCTTATTTTTCTTTGCCACAGTCGCACGACAGAGACAACAGACTGCTATTTTTGTGGTATTTGCATTTTTAACGACTTCACATCCCTTAGAATTGATACCACGCTTCACCACTGTTCCGTATTTATTTTAACATATCACATAGCTCTTTCAGACATTTCCTTTGACATATTTTCTCTAGTCTATGTGATTCAATGATCAAAAAGCCTATTATTAATTTAGTGCTTATATTAGAGCAAATTAATTGGAGTCTCTCAGCTGAATTAAAACTCTATTCTTGGCAAGAAGAAACCCCGAATTCTGTGTGATATTTTGAAATCGAAATAACCCCGTACTTTTCACCGCCGTCCTCGCGCGACCCCTGTTCGTCCCCACGTTCTGTCCCCCACTCAGCAACCACGAACCGCCCTTGCCTTGTATTCATTCACCTACCTCCCGAGTTCTGATGCTCTAGCTTTTTGCTAATAAATTATAAAAAAGTATTTGTTTTTGTTTAAATATTTAATTTTTTTATTTCGAATTTAACATAAAAATATAATTGTATCTATCATATTATTTAGAAAATCAATTGTGATATGATCTAGGGATCGTTTTAATTTTCTTCCAATTAAAATAAAAACCTTATAACTTTATATTTACTAACATCTGTAGTGCATTGGTTAGCACGCCAGCCAGTTACGCAGCCCCGGGTTCAATTCCCGGTTAAAACGAATTCAGTCGTAATATTTATTAAAGTTATTTGGGACCCGGGTTTTACATACATTTTATTGTTCATTCAAATAGACATTTTTACCACTGCTTATCCTCAACAGTGTCCAGGAATGAGACAGTCCTACGCAACAATACGAAAGTCTTAAATAGTGGTCAAGCGCGGCCAGAGGCAGGCACCCTTCACTATTCCAAAAGTTCTGTCGTCATGTGGCCATACTCCGTGGCGCAATGGCCGAGCGACACGCCGAGGTTGTTACTTGTTATATAAAAACTGAACGCTCAGACTGTACTCGTAACCAGATGTGTCCCAACAACGTGCGACTATGTGCATAACTCTTCCATCCAATTAAAAAATATAAAGTCACATTTTTTAATCCTAATTGTTAGCAAGTCATAATAACACTTTTGAAGTGATCTCTGGGCTTATCACGAATTTAGTCTGGCTTTCGAATCAAGTTGTCACAAGTAAAACGGATCCGTTAGCAATCGGGATCATGAATTTTTACTAACGACTAACGAACACCAGCAATCTATGAAATGAACGAAAGGTCGAGACGTTCGAAAATTAACAAAAAGTATCTAAAATATTGTTGATGCTATGATTGAGGCTATGATTGACGAGTTTCTTGTGATATTCTTCTCGCCATACGCCTTCCCGAAGTCACGGTAGAGTCTAACGATGAGCAAGTGCACGCCTTTAGTGCCTATGCTAATAAACGATTTTCATTTCATTTCATTCATTTCATTTCATAGTTCCAAATCCGCACGCGGTGGCGCTGCTCAAATTTCCATACAAATCGCTTGAAGCGAACTCGGTTCGAAAGCCAGACTAAAATTCGTGATAAGCCCACTGGTCACGTTTGGGGATCACTTTGGAAGTAACCGGGCATAATAATAAGAGGAATGGACCCAGTCGGTTTGGATGATGCACATGGTGGACCATTATTAGTCGTATATAAAAATATTTATTTCAAAATTAAAACAACCCATTTAACTGTCACTCTGATATGGATTTTATCACATTGAGATAAAGGTAATTGTTTTAATTATTATTCACTCGAATTTACTCTAGACTTTCAAAATAATATATAGGAATTTGACAGGTAGTTCCAAATCCGTTCACAGTGGCGCTTCTCAATTTCCCATACAACGAGTTACGACTATTCAAAATGATTCATTAAAAGTGCCAATGCGTTAAAATAAACCGAGTACGATCAATTCCTCTTTTTCTAAGTATCTAACGTGGCTTTTATTTCTAAAACGACATTCATTCGTAATACAGTCCATTTTAAATATTTTTAAGGTGTCCTTTCGGACTAAATCCGATCTTCACCACTGATATCAACTTAGATTATTTTTATGTCAAAATAGCCATTCATCTACGTACCTGTCTGGTGTCTCCTCTGGTAATTCTGCTAGGTATGTACCACCCTTACGTTTGGTGACACGTCAGTAGTTCTTGCTGGCATCATGCCAAAATTTCGGATCCTGTTCCCAGGATTACTGTCGCGCAAAAACATAAAAAATACGCTTATAGTCTATCTATCAATTTACATTAGTATATTAGCAATAGATGTAGAATAAATATAAATTAATATATGTGCTTGTTTTTATATTTTTTAATTATTCATTGATATTTTTGAACAAATACTTTTCTTTCAAATAATTTGGAATGTTTTTGTGAACTCATTCGTATAAAAAGCTTTTAACATTGAATTAAAACCATATTAAAACTTATACCTATACGTATTGTGTATCAGATAATTAATTTCTGTTGCACATCGAAAATCTTCTCGCCAATGTTTATCTTTGCTGTAGATGTAATTATTCGTTGTAGACAACCTAGTATCATTCTTAGGATACCTAGATTATGTGCTTCAACTTTGATGTTAGTAAACATTGTTAAAATATGGATTAGAGAAAATAATTGAAGTTGGGAACGAAGACAACAAAAACAAACGACAAATATCACGACTATATATGTGTAGCTATACATATATATATATAGGATATTTTTTAAAGATTCTTACCCAATTTATCAATTATTTCCATGAAATTATTATTTCATATTATAACATTTAACACCATCAGTCACGTGTTAAAGCACCAACCTATGTTGAACAAACAAATGAAGTTATATTCCATATTAATTCATTATTATTTATTGATGAAACTCCATTAGTAGGCTCAAGCCTATTTCAATTGTTTTATTTTTTAAATGACGTAGTGACGTAGGTCGCTTTCTTAGAAAATTCTTAGCAACGCATATGAACTTCCTTGAGCGTCTCCTAAGGCCGTCTCATACTATTTTATTTCACACAGAACTATTACGGTGTTGTAAGATGACCTTTATCATCGGACTTGAGGAGTCTGTGCCACTATTAACCGAGGCGTATCGTTATAGATTCGTCTCAATTCATAGCAAATGTATCAACACAGAGTGCAGTAATTTTAAACCAAATTATACGCGCGTACAATATGTGAACGAAATGCTCAAATGGCTGATGGGTTTAATTATTCTTTGAGATGGGACTGGTGTTTATTATAGATACATAAGAAACAAAAATAAAGTGTTATTTATCGCACAAAGAATTTGGATTGCCGAATTGCGAATAAAATTCAGTATAATTGTGCCATTTTAAAATGGATATCTAAAAATAGATTTAAAAAAACATTGTTTATAAATTTAATAATGAGTAATTGACGTTTGTATTTAGAACAAGTGCAAGCTATCGCGTGGACAACTATAAGGTTATCATTGCATATAGAGGAATCGTCCAAATGTCATTCGAATGTACTCGAATTATAAATGCTCAGTTTTGTCATTGTCATTCTGTCATTTTGGAGTCTGGATGCACTTATTGAAGCAAATACAGGTGGCTCCTACAGCAATGTATGAAGGCCCTCGTGGTTCACAAAGTCAAGTTTACGACAATCATTTCAATTGTTTGTAGAAACATGTCGATATCGTGATTTTGTATTTATAGTAAATCGATGGTTCTCTAGTGATGTCCTCTGTGGCATAGTGGTTAATGCGACACTATTGTGAGGAAGTCCAAGGTTCGGTTCCCGAACAAATTTTTCTAGAACTATTTAGAATCTAATATAAAAGATAGTAAAGCACATAAAATATAAACGAATATTCTAAGAACATGAGTCTTATACGAGTCGATTGTAAACATCGAATATGAGAGAGGGCGTCGATGACACATCGGAGTGAATCACACGAACAATGCATGCATATAACGTGCTTACAACGAAGCGCATTAAGTTGAAAATTGTTTGAAATTTTTAACTTAGCACTGACGTCAAGCGAGCGGCGCGTCCGGCTTGATTGCCGCCGCGTTCCGTTCCTCGACCGCAATGCCTTGTCTTTTGTATTCATAACCTCTATTTTATTTTGCTGATTATTTTAAAATTTCATCAGTAACTATGTAGATATTATATTCCCTGATTATCTATAATTTTAATTTCTAAAATAGAAACATTGAAAGCGTTAAGTCATAATTATAAAACGAAAAAGGTCGACACTGAACTTTGGCAGTTCATCAGTAAAGCGCAATTTATTTTGAAACGTTATTCGATTGAGTCTTTCCCACTATTTAATAATTGTTATTTTATTTAAAAAGTTGTTATTTTTTAAAATTCCTAGTAACTTTTGCAAACGAAACTTTAGAATACATAGTTATTTCGTAGTATTCAAATCACGTACAAAATAATATTCCGTTGCTTGTCATGCGCGTGAGCACCTCTGTTAGCAACAATACACAAAACTACTTGTATCATTGCGTTGTTAGAAACAATGAACGACAAAATTATTTGTGACTAAAAGACCCCCTAATTAAAACTCCGCAATGACCATTGAAGAAAGATCTTTGGCGATTTTAACAAGAACGCCTTCTACAAAAAACGACTAGAGTATGATTCATGATAACTTTCATACTGTTAAGAAATATTGCACTAATTTAGGACTAATGACAAGATTTATTAAGGATACTTAGCCAAACTTCTACTTTGAACTGTTACAACTACTTTGCAAGTTCAAACTAATATTAATACCAAGTAATGTTTATCAAGGCGTCAAAGACGATACCAAAGAAGGCCCGTAGTGAGCGGGGATTTACCAGGAAACATGAAATAAAAAACCATTTCTCGGCTACCATTATAATATTCGTCATAACCGACGACAATTATTATTAAATTTAAAAAGAGATAAAATTAGTACATTGTCCTCTAAAGATTAATTAAGATTATTAATCATAAAGTCAATGTATGCTCTTTGCTTTCATTAAATACAAAAAAATATAATTTTATGGACTTACTATTGAATTTAAAATATTACCGAGCTTACGTTATAGGCCCACCGGAGTCAATCTGCCAAAACAGAAACACACATCATGGCGAGCATTCGTGATTGATTAACTTAAGCCCACGGGCTCATCACGTAAACGTTCCCTTGTTCCTAGTGTCATCTCTTAAGAATATTTAAAAATAAAATTTGGTATATACAATAATTAAAAGAATCACATGTCATTAATTATCTTAATAAAAAGTATTGTAAGATCCAATATTTTTTTTGTTAATTCAAAACCCTTCAAAATATAATTAAAACAAACAGCATACATTAATTATAAAATGAAATAAAACAAAATAATAAAAATACGAATTGAGAAATACCGAAAGAAATTACACTTAGAATAAATCTATAATGAACTCTACAATGCAAACTACAATTGGTTAAATACTTGTTGAATTAACTTTTAACTTGCAAAACAAACTTCAGCGACTCTATTGCACCTATTTGATCGCGATAACAGATGCTCGAGTTTGAGTTTTAAACCATGAATTAACATTAATTTTAAATAAAAATACTTTAGGGCACTGAGCTACTATCATGTGAGTGGTTATAATGTAGCTTAAGTCACATGATTTCATTTAACCAATTCACTAAACGAAACGAATATATTTAATAATTGTATTTCTTACTATTTATCTGTTGAAAAAACACTATAAATCAGATTGATTGCAAGTTAAAAGGCAACCTTAATAACTCACGCAGAACATGAGAAATTTTATTATAAAAAAGCACATGAAAAAACTACAATATTACATACTAAGATTATATAGACTTAAATCTATGAAAATAATTGTCGACACAAAAACACATCGCTGATAAGAACTTAAGAAACACAAGTATCAATCAGTCTAATTATTCAAGATCATTTTGTTGAGACTCTTATTTGATGCTGGCCATCGTACCAGTCAAGTCTCATCTTAAATTTAACAAGTAAATATCAAAAAATATGGAATGAAAATATATTTAAAATTCTATAAACACAAACTTAAAATTATAAATACTGAATAAATGAGAATTTAATGTATTATTGAACACAAAATAACACATGTTCCTGATACCCTGAACACGTCCGACACTCTTCCAAAATTGTTCAAGTCAGCCAAATACTCCTTTCACAAACCCAACAGAATAGGCTACATTATTCGCTAAAAATGCCAATATTTTATTAATCACTACTAGTTAAAAATAATTCGACAGCATTATTAAAAATTTATTTCACATGTTTTATATTATTGCATTTGGATATATTTAACAAACAGAACAGAAATTTATTAGGTACAATCTGCAGACAATCATAATAGCAAGATTCACAGAAATGCATTAGAGCTGTTATGTTATAAGAGTTTGTGCTTCGAAGCCGAATCCTCGTATTCATCTATTTAAGCTTAATCACACTTTATATTTCAGCAATAGCTTTACACTTATCGGCATAAAATTTTGGCACCAACTTCAGTCCCACTATTCACGTGTTTACGTGGCCCTTACGCTCACCAAGTTAACAAAAGAATATATACCCGAACAGGTCTCATACACTGAGGGTTTCTCAGGGAAGACAGAACTGGAGAGCGAGCATAAAACAACGAATAAAAGAAGCACATAATTTGGTAAGAATGTTAATTTCGTATCGAATGCCACCTTGTGACACGCACACAGCCAGAAAACGACCACACTCGACCAGTACAATGTCAATCTCAAACGAAAAGAGTTCACACACTTCGGCAGTGGACAATACAAAAACATAAAAAAACACTCACTACAATTCTTAAAATCAATCCTTAGGAATCACAATAATATATTAATACTTAAAATTATCGTACATAACACCACCACTATATGTTGCGTGAAAATAATTTGGCAAGAATAATATGAGAGTAAAAATTTCAATTTATTATTATAAATTCAAAGTGAAATAAAAACAGTGTCATGGTATTTCATCATATGCAACGGCAGTACAGGGTGGTGTTTCCAAATACTCATATAAAATAAGAAGAAAATGCGAAGGAGCAGCCTCAGTCGTGTCTTAGTGATGATGAAGACTTTTCCTGTAAACGTTTCACTGATGTAAGTAAACACAGGACAAAACATTCTGCAATACAATTTGCATCACAGACATAAACACTAGATACTCACTCAAATGGCTTTATACTTCAGCAGCCTGCTCTATTTGCTGTTCCGGCGCCGCGTCATCACTAACTTCATTTAAGGATTTTATTTTAATGCCTTTAGTCTCACTCTCTGCAGCTTTATCTTCCTCCTTAGTACCATTTTGTGCGCTATCATCCCCGTTCTCCGCTAACCGTTCCTTTAATTCCTCATCTTTCTTAGCATCACCATTCACCGGTTTCTCACCATTACCATTCTGTGAAGGTTGCGGTGACTCCTCAGTTATTTTATTCTCATCCTTTGGCTTACTATCAGTCTCTATACGTTCATCTTTCTTCTCTTCTGTTTCAGGTGCTTTAGGAGTTTCTTCTGATGTCACAGCTTCCCCAGACTCCCTATCAATTGTGACATTAACTTTAGGCTTGTCTTCTTCAGATTCCGTAGGTACTGTGGCCTTAATGTTTTCTGGGGACGAATCTATTACTTTTGAATCATTAACTTTTTCTAATGACTTATCTTCACCAGTGACTACTTCAGAAACTTTAGGTGCCTCAGGTTCTACAGGTTTAGAAGAAATAACATTGCCCAAATCCTTAATTTCGTCATTTTTATCTTCATGCACTGATTCACCTGTAATTTTATCATCAGAGTCCACAGATTTGACTTCATCTGCAGTTTTTTCAGTTTTGTTTTCGATTTTGTCACTATCTGCTACAGTTTTCTCTTTATCTGTCACTTTAACTTCCATATCCTGGCCAACCACCATAGCTTCACATTTTTCCGCCTTTTCCTGCTCCATTTCCAATTCCTTATCCAGTATGCTTTCAACTATGTCGTTTGAATCCCCATTCTCGCTCGCTCCGTTTGTAGAAGCGCCCTCACAACCTCTGGATTCCAGTATGGGTTTCATAGCATCAGCAACTAAGTTTTCCATGTTAGAAATTTCTAATAACATACTGTCGCATTGTTTTCCCAAAATGTCGCTTACGTTTATTACACCAATATCTGCTTCCATGGGTTCTTCAACAACTGGTTGTACATTCTCACCGAATGCATTTTCATTGGGAGGTATTTCCTCAATAATAGGTCTCTCGTTCTCTCCATTTTCTACAACTGCAGCCTCATTCATTTCGATATTTTCTTTATTATCTTCCGCTTCTACCACAGCAGGAGCTGCGTCTATAGCAACAGCAACTGGTGAAGAAGGTTCCACTACCTCCTCTACCACTATCCGTGGTGAGCCCTCTTTTGCGTCTGTAGGTACTTTTTGAGCATCTACTTCCTCATCTACATCCATGCGTTCTGCATCCGATTTCTGTATCTCGTTTTCAGTAGATGTCTTGGGTTTGTCTTCTGCTTTTTCAATACTTTCAGCAGGCTTATCTGTTGCACTTAAAGCGTCGGCAGTTTTTGCAACTTTAGCTGGTTGTTCATCCTGAAAAGAATAATAATAATACTGTTAAAGCAGATTCTAATGTAGTGTTTAGTAACTAATGACTTTTTTTTAAAATTATATTTTATTATAATTTGTATTGTATTTTTTTTTTCAATTGGATAATAAGAGAAAATATGTAACTATAAGAACTAATGATTTTCATTCAAACCATATATTTGAAAAGAAACTAGTAAAAACTGTATTCAAAGAATTTGATATGCCCCTTTTATTAACTCAGAATCGTAATGGTTCAAATTTGAATAAAATCAATTGAACAAAATTATTTTATGTAGACTTATGTCAACAGGACGTAACACTAGTCTAAAGATCATTAGTGTGAAATCTCAGTCGATAATGGCCGCCGACAACATTACACCTAAAACGATAACAGTTAAATGTTATAGTAATAACCTTGTAAATCTAATATATAAGTCAAAATCAAAATAAACAATCTCAATGAATGTCACTTCTTCTTACTTGTGTCTACTTTTATATTACAATCAAAATTGAACGCGGGTCTTCGGGTAAATTGACAGAACCGAACTATAAGATGTAATAAGACATTAATAATTAATCTAATGTATTGATTGCTATTTTTTAAAATTAGGCGCATTCATAAATTTTAGTATGACCACAACCTCCTTAAACGTGTTTATTTTGGTATATATATATTTAAATAAAATTAACCAAATTTTTAATACAAATGTTTTATTTTGGGACAATATAGAGAACATCTACATACTAAAATCAGCTATACCGTTTTCTATTATTAGGCAACAAAGACGTTACTAAAATTATTATTTTTCTCCCAATTTATAACCTAAAAACGATAATAGTTTTTTTATAAGACTGTTTTCTTAAAAGTTATTCCATGTGCTAAAACCTTCTACCAAAACAAGCATCTAAAATCTACTTTCATGCAACAAAAAACTACTTATGCACCTCGGGTTCCGTCTTCCGTTTCTTAGCAAGAGACAGTTGCATAAACGACTGCATTGTTGGCAGCTTGGTGGCTTCCTCAGGGAGAGGAGCATTGCCTTCTCGGACAACTAGAACAGTTTGGAGACCAGCTTCACCAGCTGCTTTGGCCTCTGTAATTTATTTATTAAAATAGATACGTTAATGTGCACACGAGAGTAAAAATATGTGTGTGCAAAATAAATACCTGTATTTTAAAAAAATTCAATAACATATAATAGAATAAATGTTATGAATGTTTGTGGAAATCGATTCCGATTGCAGGACATGGCGTTAGGTCTAATTTCGCCATTGTAATAATAATAATATTAAATATATGTATTACCTTCATAAATATCAGTAAGGAAAAGGGTTTCTCCAGCCTTGCAGCCAATCTTTTCAATGATATTCTTATAGCTGGCTACTTCGCGTTTGCCTCCAACATCAGTATCAAAATGTCCATCAATGTGAGCTAGCATGTCTCCCGCATCAGATTGCCCAAAGAGCAATTTTTGAGCTTGAACTGATCCAGAAGAATAAATGTATACTTTCTGGCCACTGACGCTCCGCCATTGTTCCAAGGCTGGCATCACATCGTCGTAAACACTGAAAAATAGCATCGCGATAAAGTCAGACGCAGTATAAAGTATTTTTCAATACATCATATAATAGAAACACAAATGTGTAGAAAAAATACTCCAAAAAACTCACTGTCCCTTGATTTCCCCTTTCTCATAACCTTGCTTCCAGATAAGTCCTTGCAGAGTTTTCAAAGCACCTGTCTTACGATCAAGTGACATCTGCCATTTGGTGTTTTTAACTAAGGCTTCAATCTGCTCATCCTTCGTTTTATCCTATAAATATGCATTGCAATGGTTTATCGTGCGAAAGTGGACAATTAGTGCCGAAAGAGGGCAGAGCTCTAAGAAGGCCTTTCTCGATTAGTCATCTGTTCTGAACACTTTCAACAGATTTTGCATTCATGAGAAGCATAGTAGATGCGGCCAAGCCGTGCCTATTTCAGTTAAACTGCAACATCACAAGTCATAAGCAAATCAAACAGAAAAGTCACCATTAGTGACTAGTCTTCTCTAAGTATGTTGTTAGACTATCAGAGCTAAAATCTTCTAACGTCATAGTCACCTATATTTACTAAATAAACTACAAACCTCAGATGGCACTTCAATCACACCATCCATCTTATTCGCCACATCTTCCACAGCCAACTTCCGAAGTCCAGCAACAGCTTTCTTGACAGCTTCATCCTCCCATTTCTCCTCAAGGAATTTCTGTACATTTTCCTCAACATAAGGGAACAGCTTATCCTGAAATGCAACAAAAATACTATTTGTAGTGACGTTATCTTCATTTTTTATTTTGCCACATTCCATTTTGCTTTAAGTTTGCTGAAAGTGTTGAAAAACAATAGATTATTTATTTAATGTTTATTTCACAGAGTAGTCATGTGCTCAGGGAGTCTTGAATGTGAGCATGGTATGTGGAGAGACAATTTACTAGCTATTCAGTCTCTGTCTACCCTCGTAGAGACATCAGCGCTTATTTAGTATGATAATCAAGAATACCAACCAGGCTCAAATATCAAGTTATGGGTATTAGCAAAACAAAAAGATTTTACATACTATTGAGTGAACTAAAGTAGGTAACGTATACATATTATGTATTAGAGAAAAAATGCAAACAAAAACAACCATAATTAATATATAAGCAAGCAATATTTACAAAAATATTAAGTAATTTAATGTTTATTAAGGAAACATTTCAATGAACAAGATAATGAAACTGATTTTTAGTTCAATACGAAGAGAGAGATTACTTAAATGTCGCTGAAATACGAAGAAGTCTGCAAATCGGGGTTTCCCCTATGTTTCCAATTCGGCGAAACAAATTGTGGTGAAAAAAGTTGGCGTCAATGTGTCCAGGGTCGGCATCGAGACCTAATTAATAAACATAGCGACTGGTTAACTTGTAGGTGAAAATCCGGCTAGGGTAGGGTGAACGAACTGCAGCGAGACAGCGCCGGCACGACAAAACCGGCTAGCCAGACCCTACGATGTTACGAGTTCGCAAAACTACAAAAGACAACCTAATTCGGGCATTTGTATAATACCATATTAAGACATATTTATATATTAAAGTCTCGATTACGTAATACGTAAATCGGGGAATTAACGATTTACATTAATATATTAACTTCTTATTTTTATCTCTGCCTGATGTTAAGCTAGAGTGCGGTCTATAAACAGCTACCAGACAAATGTCTGGAGCAACAGTCGTTTCCACCATGTCGACTTAAAAACATCCGTTTATCTAAAACTAATAAAATAAAGTGCAGCTTAATACGAAGATCTAAGAAACTATGGCAACTGCCTATCCTAGTAAAATAAACACTTATAATAAATAATAATGTAATATACCCGTAATATTATTATTGCATTTAACGCATATAAATGTTGCCTAAGGCAGAGCACATCTTCGTCTGATCGATATTCCCATCCTCTGTCCTTTTCAAACGCGCGCAACGCTCCCTCTCGCGTTTTAATTTTGTTACTGGGGAAACTGGGAGCAGCACCGCACCGCTTTATCGTTTCAATGTGCATTGTAATAAATTTAATAAAATAGTTTTAGTTCTTTTTTTAAATATTCAATTTTAAAAAGTCACTATGGGTGTTGAACCTGTCTGAGCTTATTTATATATAAAACAAGATTTAATTAATTTTAAATATACCCCGTGACCACGATGGCTGCAAGCTTTGAAACGATCAGATTAAATTAATCAAAATAAAGGAGATAGTAAACCGTATTAAATAATTTTCAATATATCGATATTGAATCTGAGCTAAAACCAAAACCACAGATACACAATCTACACCTAATTTTAGACACCGATAGATACTACAAAAAGTATGATTCATAATGAATTAGATAGAATTCATACAACAATTAGCTTTTTTTATTCTTGTCTACCTGATAGCATGATAAGCAAAAAATCAATTACGTGAAAGAGAAAGTAAACAGAAAAATACAACGTTAGGGAGTAAGAAAGAGAGAAAACTATCCTAAATCCAGGAACAACGTTTTGTTAAATAAATAGTTAAATTTTATAGATAGTTAAGTTAAAAGAACAAAGGCAAAACTAATAGCAATGCTGGGTGCATTGAATATTAGTGAGAATTGAAAGATACCCCTCTGAGATTTCACCAAAATTATACATAAAACATTTTTTTTTCAATTTCCAAAATATGTGTGTTCCAAATTAAACGAGATAATGTTTAGTTAAACTTTGGATTCATAACATAAATAATAATAATTAAGAATGTTAAAAATAATAATAAAAGTAACTTTGGACCTAAACCTTAATAAAACCCAAGACCTCCTTGCCATTATGTTAACAATAAAGTAAGTGAGCACAGCTGGCACCTACACTACACAACTCAAAAATTTCTCTCAAAACAAGTACAATTGCATTAATACCTGCAGTACACTTCATGAATAACATTTTAACAAAAGAAGCAAAGGTTTCAATTATGCCAGAAAAAAAATTGGCAAAAATAATTGAAATAGTAGTATTTTTAAAGAGAAAAAAAATGCAGTACAATGATGGTCCTTTGAAGACAAGAATAAATTTTGTACCTACGTTTTTTTTTACTAGAAATATTTTTGACTGCGTCTACAAAGGATGCATATTGAATTCAACATATTTTAAGAAATAGCTAAGATATAATCTATTTAAAAAATTATTACAAAATTTAAATGTGATAGGAAGCCATATAATGAATGACTTTTGAATGGGAAAGATGATAAATAATAATTTATTTTTTATAAGTTATTACATAAATATATTAATTCAAAATGACTTATCTAAATACCAAATAGCTACTAAATTTCAATTTAACAATTCCCGGTGAATTTAAAGAATTAAAGAAATGTTTCCAAGGTAAACAATATAGGTAGTTTTAATTTATATAAACAACAGTTTTGTTCTTCCTACCATAACATAGTGATATTGCCCAGACAAAACATGGCGAAGGTCAGTTGACTCTCAGCTGTGAGTTACCTTCACTGCCTCAATTAGGATCAATATAATTTAGGAACATTTTTGGGATATACAACTTTATCCTCTTTTGTTAATATTTAATAATAATAACAGAATAAGAGACGATACCAATTCAAATATTTCCCAAATTTGCCTTGTACAGCATGAATTGTAAGTTTTATCTATAAATCGTAGTTTGAAAAATAAATCGGTCAGGTCCCTCCGAGGTCGCAAAGATCTTTGACATTTATTCATCGCACGTCATTACCAAATATATTTTTAAAAAAAACAAAGCTCGTACATTTTTAAAGGTTCGCCGTCCCTACCCTATTTTTCTACAACATAAAATCCATACTCTTGAAAAACAATTATCGGTATAATCTATTTATTTATTACAGTCACTTTAATATTTGTCTATAAGTCTACCATTTTTATATAAAGTTTGGTAAACGTAATGACAAAACAAGTTCACCCGACCCAATAAATTATCATACAGACCATAGCATCATCTCTTGCCGCCTTCCAAATATCACTTTAAGAGAGAAAGAGATGAAACTATTTCTCAGAAACTTTTTAAACGGAGAGGTAAACTGAATATTTTTTATGCGCCAGCTGCTTGGAACAGCTGTTTGTACCGGCGATAGGCGTTTTGACGAATTACTGAATGGATCACAGTAAATTTTGATAAATTTTAATCATTTAAAGCTCCAATTTATTCAAATTTCATACAATTTTAGGAAACATTTTATTCAGGGAAAAGAGGGTAGGGTTTGGGCATATAATTAGCTTCTAGTGAAATAATTCGATATAAGCATAATAATGTTTGAATTAGAAAAGAATGAATGAAATAGTATCTAAAATACATAAAATGTTTTAAAAGTACAATAAAATTAGAATGGCGACGCGACCCGGGTACCATTTTGATTCCGACCTCCATTTTGCAAATGCAGATTCTGTGACAATTTTGAGGAAATTGCAGTAATTATAACGGATCACATATAGGGATTGGCTTGTAAACCATTTTAGAAATCAATATCTCATAAGTTTCTGCCAAACACGTGTCGAAATAACAAAACACCGGCCGGCCCACCATGACTTACCTTGACAAAGGATATTGACGTCGTAGTCCCTTCGACGTCGATTAAAAGAATTTTACAATTTTTGACGATATCTTTAACTTCTAAGCTCTCCGTCGCCATTTCGACAATTAATAACAATTTCTTGACTAGAAAAAACACTCCACACTTCTCACAGCTCGATTAAAACATCGAATGGAATGCGCAGCAACCATTCGCGCAGGGGAAGCGAGCGAGACTGAAAAAAATGCGTGGGGGAGAGAGATAAATAATACCGGATATACTGCATCCCAATTTTGCAACTTCAAAATATTATAGGGATACCATTATTACTCAAAATTTCATTTTTTACAATAAACATTTATTTATATTTTTCTTTTTTAAAATAATGTTTAAATATTTTATAAATAATATACATATTTTTTTAAAATAGAAACATCACAAAAATAATTGTCTTTTTTCTATATTGGTGGGCCTGCTGTTAGGAAATTGCGCTAAGTAATTTTTGATTTTAAATCTACTTAAATGGCGCTAGATAGCGGTGGAGATAATAACAGAAATATCTCATAAACTTAAGAATTACACCAATAATTGAGCTCGTCGGTCCTTATAACGTCTCTGCCATGATCAACGTTCAGAACATAACTCAAATCTGCTTGAATTTATATTATTATTCAATACAAAATTTTGTAACTTCTAGGGTTGCTTCGGCGGAATGTCTTCATTAGGCATCTGAGGCCAATTATTAAAATAGGAATTAATCACACATCACTCTCCAATTTGAATTCTATTAAAGCGCGAAGGTTTTAAATTTTATTACCCATTAGGCAATAACATTCAATAAGTTACAAAAGATATAAAATAAAACACTATATATTTTTATATATATTTTAAGGCACAACATCATTAGAAAGACACGTTTTATATTTTGAAGCTTATTATTTAAATATGTATATATAAAACAAAATGTTTTTGTGACTACAAATATCAGTCTCGTCAAGTCCTAAAATGCCTAGATTATATTTTCATATGATCTAATAAACTTCGTCTTGGTCCACTCTTCTCTTCTGTTCTAATCTTTTTTAAAAGACATGGTGTGCCCGGGTTAGATTCAGCCTTACGTTTTGTTACCTGTTAACAAAATTTTAATGTATTTTTGGTACAATCATATTTCATACTTTAATATAAGTAGTTACAAAATCACTTTAAGTTTGCTATAATAATACATAAAGTCCAGGCTTTTTAATAGACAATATTCATGACAAAAGTTTTGTTTCTGCTTACATTTTACACATAAGTATCTCTTCTTAACTGATAAAATGTAGAAAGAAGTACCTAATTGCTCCTTAAAGTAAGGAAAGATAATAGTAGAGCTTTTGTGAACGTATAATATACCTTTTGTCCAGGATGAGGTGATATTGCAGTAAAAACAAAATTTCTTCTGTTAGAAGGTGCGATAGTTGTAGTGGTGTGTTCGTTCGTGTCTGCTAGTGGAGCCGCCAGGGCCGCTAGTCGAGCTAAAGCGCCCTGTCCACGTGCAAGCAGAGATCCACGGAACTTTTGCTGTAATATAAAATAATTAATAAATCAAATTGTACACAAGCGGTAGGCAGGCTTGAGGATGATTATTAGCCCGGTCTGTGATCTCAGGGTTCTGCCAAATCTCAAAAACAGGCTCCTGTTGACATAAGCGATGCTCTCAAACTGGCATAGCCTGTAGACATTTCTCTGTGGTAGCAGTCTCTGCTTGTAAACCAAACAAACCTAACATGAGGCAGAGTCTAGTCACACACCAGGCTATTTGCTCAATATAACATACTGACCACAGTCTCTCAATACATTTATGAGAACTTAATATACGTTCACAAAAATAAAGCTAACTTCATTAAAAATAGTGATATGTCTGCCAGAAATACTCGCAGCTCAAATAAGCTGCACACTTAATTTCCGTCTCGTAAAACGAGTCGTTGTTTCATGGGGGTGGCATAAAGTCATATAATAAGCTGCCCGATGATATTAGTAGCCTCCCTCTTTGTCAGTTCAAGAAAATCGTAAAAAGCAAACTTATTCAAAAATCATATTACACGTTAGATGAATATCTTACTGATAAAAAAGCTTGGACATAATCTATGGCATATACCCTTAGGTATATAATATATAGGATGACATGAATATATAAATAGGATGACAATGCCCCTATACAGCAGCTATTCGTCTACATCATAGTAGATTTATTATATATTATTATGACATTAGTATGTAAGTGGACAATGCCAGTATACAGCAGCTAAATCAAATTGATAATTATTGAATTAATAAATTTATTTCATTTATATTTGTATATCTATTGACGAGTAAAAGCGCTCTATTGGAGCCCATTTGCTAAAAGTAAATAAATAAAAAAAAAAAAAAATATTATATGTTACGAAATGATGTTTTCATTACCTGTAACATTGTGAAGGGTTTCTTGATAGGACTAGGAACATCTTTAGAAGTCGATTTCTTCTCAACCTCCAAAACCACTTCAGTTTTTTCAATTTTTGAAGCATTCAACTCTGAGAGTAAATTTGACATAGTTTTAGAAGCAAGGTTTGCTTTTATTATTGTTGTCCTATTTATTGATACGTTTGGACTCTCTGCTTCCTCGTTAGCTTTCTGAAAAATACAAATTTTAAACTTAGTGGCCAAAACATCTCATGTCACATACAAATTATGAAATGTGCCTCAATGAAGATGATCATAAATAAATGCATTTAGTTATCATGATCACAAGTAAATTTAGCCTAATATAATACCATTTGTTGTCTCAAAAAAGTCTCCCTTTCATGACGCTGTCGTCTCCATTGTTCTTCTGACTCAATTTCTTCTACTTGCGACTCTCCATTGTCATCAACTATAGGGTCCGTCTCCTCATCTTCATCTGTAATAATAAAGAAAGTAAGTGCAACCATATGACGTAGATCATTTACACCAAATTTAACATCTATAGCACAGTGGTAGCGTCTTCTTCTGGAATAACATCACGCAATTGTATTGGTTATTGAGAGTTAAAGTTATGGAACACTTACCAATATTTCTCCATCGAAACGTTCTTCGTCGGTGTCCATCGCCAAGATCACCATCTTCAAGTAATAACTCTTGTATCATTCTCACTTCCCTTTTATCTTGATCTAAAACTTCTCTCCTGTAAAATTTTTATAGAGATATACTTTATGTGGAAGGCTCACTATCAAAGGAGGCACTTAGTGGAAACTGTACACACATATGTATCTGGCCCAGTTCTCTTAATAAATGCCCCTGATGAAATTTATCATCATCACCAGCCTCACGTTCCATGCGATCTAGTCCTGCCTCGTCTTCATCGCCTGAGCCTATCCATTCGTCTTCTGATGTCAATTCAGCTTCATGTTCAAAGAAATCATTCGCTTTTTTCTTTAACTTTTGAGGTTTTAATTGTACCTTGACAAATATAAAATTATATTAATAAGTTGATCAAAGAAAACAGTGGACATTTAGAGCTAAGTAGGTTATATTTAAGATTAAATCTGTAACAAAATTGAATTTTTATTATATAGTATTTACTTGTGAATAGGCAAGAAGGTAATAAATATCTCTAACTAAATTGAAAATCTTAATGAAGATTCACAACTTTAACTATTTTTGACAAACTTGCCATAAAAAAGATAAGAACTTTGCCAGTCTACAGGCAATCTGAGACAGCACCTATGCTAACTATTGTAGGTTTTAGTTCGTAGTAATTTATCTAAACTAAAGATGCATGCACATGGACAACTTTCAACAAGGAAATTTTACTAACTTCATTCTCTTCAGAATCATATTCAACTTCGCGTTCCTCATCACAATTATCATCTACTTCTGATTCCATTTCTTCATCAATATAACCATCATCTATATTATTTGGATCCTCTTCATCTTCATCATCTGAAATGATATTGCATATAATACAAAATAAAAGCCTCATACTTCCAGTTTTACACTTCTACAGTTGGACAACAATATGACAAATATGGGCAAATATTGTAAGTCGCGACCACAAGTGATGATGACCTGATGATGCCACGTGAAGTGGCGAAACGCGTCGAGACAAGTTATTGAATGTTGTAGCGGGAATTATAAGCAAAATAATTTTAAATAATTTCCTTTAAATATTGTAAGGTTTTCGCTATTTCTTCTTGCTAGGTTTTGTTGCTATAGACTGACTATATAATGTCAAACATATTATTATTAAGATATGGTAATTAATTTGAACAATTTACCTGATATATTTAAAACACGTTTCTCCCGCTTCTTCTTCAATTTCTTTTTACGTTTACTATTATCAGTTTCAATTGTCTCTTCATCGGAATCTATTACAAGTTTCTTCTTTTGAGTGACTTCACTTTGAGCTTGAAAATATTTATTTTGTTTTGGTTTATCAAAATCTGGATCATCAAGTTCATCAAGAATTGATTTAAGTAATATATTTTCTTTCGTAATATCATGAGACTTTTCATTTGGTTTTTGTAATGGCTCTTCTAATTTTTCATTGGTTTCCTAAAATACAAGCAAAACTAAACTTGATACTATTATTTTTGTCATCAATGCAATTTCGTCATAGTAGAAAACATAATTAACAAGCAAAAAAATGCAAAATTCTAGCACTTTGTTGTGCTACCATGTGAGGAATTTCAATAAATGCCTTGTGCAAAATTCTTTCAATCTCTAGTTTGTAACAATAAAAATAAATTTACCAACCTGACTATCTATAAATTTATTATTATAAAAATTTCCTGTGCACAATTCTAAAACTTCTTCCTCAAGAGGTGTTGAACTCGTTTGCGTAAAATCTTCTTCAGATTTATCTGCATCATTTGGCACTAAATTCTGGGAAAAAGTGCCAGAACACATGCTTACTACGTCATCGAATTCAGCCTGAAAATCAATAAGCAGTAATGTGTATAATCAATAAAAAGTTGATGTTTCAAAAAGCACGAACAGCGTTAGTAAGAGTTATATATGTATAGAAACGATATGCTTCTTAAATAAATAAATAAACATTGCTGAAAAACACAAAAAAAACTACCAATGACTACACATTTCATTTTCATGTAAAACAATATCATATAATTTATTTTGCAAAACTCTTATATGTTAAGTGGAAAGCCAAAAGCAAATTTTACTGCCAGATACAACAGGGTCTGTGACCTGCAACTCGGCTAATGGGCAAAATTGCCACAACTCAAATCGGTAGGTGGTGACGAAAACAATAGTTGCTAAGAATTCATAAAGTTCATAATATGTAATTACTAATTTACCTACAGTCATATAGAAACGATATATAAATTTATATGTTTTTATTAAGACAAGTATGGTTACTCACATCATTACAAGTCTGGGTGTCAGTAATATCCGCAATGCCATTACAAATTGAATTTTCATTTTCATGCAAAATCTTGTCAACATTTAAAATATCACTTTTTAGTAGTGTATCTATATCATTATTTCCACTTGAAATTGTTTCGTTATTTTCTTGGTTTGTAACCATGTCTTCTGCTATTGATTGGTGTAATTGGGCTGATGGTAACTCGTCCTCTGTAAATAAATTGTTATAAATATTTCAAAGTTATCCCTAAACAAGCTTCAAATTCCTTCTAAAATGTGAATTTACTAACCTTGAGATAAACTTCTAGAACTGGTATTAACATTTTCAACTGCAACTCTGTCTGTTTCCGAGACTGTTTCATTTTCAGCCTCATCATCTGAATCTTCAAACGCCTTTAGAATCCTTCCTCTTTTCACATTCACCTGCTATATAACAATGATAAGAAATTAATTATATCACAACTATAAGATGGAGAAGTTCTCTTTAAGCCAACACTCTCACACTCTCCTCGGATGCATGCACCACTCATCATCTATTCTTTAACAATTCCTAACCATTGTATAATATACCAATGAAGGCATGATTACAATATGACAAATGCACCACAGTAACATCAACGGTTCACTGCATTTATTAATATATTATCTAGGAAACATCTAGATCACTGTGGGGATAGCAACATAATATATAATAATTTACCTGTTCATCCTCAGATTCATCCGACGTATCATCACTAGATGATTCTTCACTTTCCTTATCATCTTCTGCCACGCCTTCTGCAGCTTCTTCATCTTCAGATACTTCAGCTTCATCTTCTATCAATGGGTTAGATTCCCTTTTTTTATCGCTCATATCAATGTCATCTTCTATTAAATCTTCATCTCTTACACTCCCATTCTCTATTGCAGCTTTTATATCAAAATCGTCTATTTCTGTTAATTTTGCTTCCATCTTCTCAAGATCATCTTCGTCTTCAGCATCAGATGTTTCACCTCGTAAATCTTTTAGTTCCAATTGTCTTTGCTTTTCCTCCTCCAAACGTTTTGCCCATTCGAGAGATCTCTGTTCAGCTATTTTCTCTTCTAGTTCTTGTCTTAGTTTCTGATGATGATTTGTTGGCTTTATCCTGAAACGTATTTTTTAAAAAGCATTATTATACTAAATCCGAGGTTCCCAACTATTTCCAGATCACAGTTTATTATAGGAAAAAATAATATCGACACACACTGAAAAAAAGGAAGTTAAATAGTAGAATATAGAACACACAATAAAAGAAAATATACCAAGTGGCTGAAAAAATTCAACACATGTGTACATATGCATGTGGTTTAATCATTTTCAAATTATATTATACACCACAGAGATGATAGCACCCCCATTAGGACAGTAACTCCGCAAGGCAGTAACAATTAAGACATGACAATGGTAAATACACTGATTGAATTCTAATGTTTTCCCCTATATAAACCATTTTTTACCTCTTATCATTTTCTCTCTCCAATTCTTCAGGTGTTTTTAATTTGGAAAAATAGATAAATCTCTCCTTTAATAGTTCAACTCCTGTTAATTTCTTAGGAACTGGTGAACCATCATCATCCAGATCAATCACCATTCCAGGAGTGCCAATTAATTTCTTAGGTACTGGCGAACCATCATCATCCAGATCAATCACCATTCCAGGAGCGCCAGTTAATTTCTTAGGTACTGGCAGACCAACATCATCCAGATCAATCACCACTCCAGGAGCGCCAGTTAATTTAGGTATATCTTGTTTAATTATATTAGAATTATCTGAAATTTTTTACAATAATAATATACCAGTATTGTTTTAGGTTATTCATTGACTTAACAAATTCAAAAAAGCTTTATGAGGTTTCCTATTGTTTATTTTAAATACTTCAATCAGACATTCCGAAAGTTTTACATTAGCTGCAGTAATAATAAGTCTTTTAAATTAGTTAACAGATAGGTTATATAAAAGCAATTTTTAACACAACTCACTTTGCCCAGTCACAGCATTTTCAATTATAGTATCAATATCACCAATATCAGAATCATCATCAGAAAAATCAGCATTCATAACTTCTTTACTACTATTTGTTGAATTATTATTAACAATATTTATTTGTTCTTTATCAGTATTATTTTCTGTATTTTCAGTATAATGTAACGATATTAATTGGCTATCATCTTCTTTGTTATCTTTAGCACAATCCAAGTTAATTTCAGCAGTTGAATCATTTTTATCTATATGTTTATTAGCTTCCACTTCTAATTCAATTTTTGCGTTATTGGTATCCCCATCTATTTCTGTACCCTGTGTATTAGCTCCTGTAAGCATAACTATAGGTAATTCTCCATTTTCGTCTAATACATCATCTTCTGCTATCTCTAATATAGATTTGTCATCTTCATTTTGTGCTTCGCTTTCGCTTTCACTATCACTCCTACATAGTTCAATAATTTCTTTTTGACGCTGCTCTAGCATTTGGCTGGAATTAAAATTATTATATTTATGAATATAAGCATGCTAGCTTAGGTTAATCACATAATTAATATTAAACAGCTTTCGTTTGATTCCTCAAACATTGAAAACAGATGAACCAAGAATTTATAAAATTCCCCATTACAAAGTTATGCAAATTTATACAGCGAAATGAGCTAGTGATATATGGAGATAAGCAAGACCTATAGGGTGTTCCTTTGGATCATAAACTTCCAACACATACAGTGTAATAACTGTAAATTGTTGATAATTACTTGGTATGTTTCTTAACTGTTCACATTCACATTTTACATATTAGCAAGTACATACTACAGAGTAATCATGTGAAGTGCTAATAGATTTGAGCATATGCCTAAAGTAGCTCCTATATATAGAAATGTTAATTAATTAAATTATAAAGAAAAAAAAAACACTAACGCATATTGTTTTAGTTGATCACCATTCATTTTAAGAGGGAATCTCTTGCCATCTGAAGTCATAGCTGGTTTCCGTCTACTCATAATGTCTTTTAAGGAAAGAGGCTTTGGCTTATGATATGGTAGTGATACCTCCTTTTCTCGGAGCATTCTATTAGATTCACTCTTGATCTTCTGCATATTTTCCATTGCTTGCTTTACTGACATCTGTAATATTGATTAACAATGGCTTATTTTTATGAGACAGGTCATTTAGTAATAATCTCTAATCAAAAATGGTTATGGTAACTGTGCAGCTGTGATAGCTAGATTTAGCTCAAAGAGAACTCGAACAGTGCACATAAAACAAAATAATAGTAATAACAAATGCTATGCAAACTAATCAGTATGTACCCTCATAAAGTTGATTGTAATGTTATTTTATAAAAACTGAATAAATAAAACTACATACAGGTACTTGATCCAAGAGTTTAGTAGCCTTTTGCTTTAACTTGGGTTTTTCATATCTTTTTTTAATTTCACTAATATCATCTTCTTGGTCTGAATTATCACTGGAAGTAGAACTTCTATCATAAATACTTGGATCTACTGTATGTTTCTCCATGTTCTGCAAAAGATGTACTTTATAAATTTCTTTCAAAAATATTTCCTAAGTGAAGTGACAATGTACAAAAATAAAAACACTAACAAATTCATCCAGTGTTTCATTTCCCTCCATCTCTTTATCATTTTCATCTTTTTTACGCAAAGAAGCTAATTTTAAAAATTTCTGCTTCATTTTACAACGTTTCTTATGAACTCTTTGTTGTTGGTTACTGCTGGGAAGTTCCTCGCTTGCTTGGTCATTTTCATCGTCACTATCAAAACATCTTTGAGGTTTTGATTTACGTCGTATGATGCAAACATCTTCGTTGTCTGAATCGTTACCATGCATTTGAAAAGCCTCTTCGCTTTCTATGATAGTATTACTTTCCACCATGCAATCCATATTTGTAAATAGGTTACAACGTTACATGAATTTATGTTCTGTAAACTACTTCACTCCCCTTTAATCTTTAAGTTATAATAGTTTTATGAAGAACGTCACGATTCACTATGAAATATTAATAAAAACAATACCGAACCACACGAACTACTTATAACAAATGTCATGTCTTAGCTGTCAAGTATGAGTTCCCGCCAAGATAGAAACAACAATTTGGCTCGGGCATTAACAAGTGACCGATAAATATATTATGATAGAAATAAAACTTTAAAATACAATTAATTAAACTTTAATTTATTATATTGCAAGAACTACTTTAATTCACAATTTTATCGGCTCTTTCTTTACCGCTGCATCACAAATAACAGCTTCTGCTGTCGTTAATAATGATGCAACTCCACTCGCAGCAGACAAAGCTGTTCTCACAACTTTGGTAGGATCTATAATTCCTTTATCGATCATATGAACATATTCATTATTTAGAGCATCGTATCCACAAAATGTATCTAAACCCTCAACCTTGTTAACAACAAAACTACCATCCACCCCGGCATTATTGGCTATGGTCATTAAAGGCATCCTAAGTGCTTTTTTTACTATATTTATTCCAATAGCCTGATCATTATTGGATATTGTTAAATCGTCAATGAATGTAATACAACGCAGAAATGCAATACCTCCGCCCGGAACAATACCTTCCTCAATTGCAGCCCTAGTAGCATTAAGCGCATCATTTACACGATCTTTTTTTTCCTCTACCTCAATTTCATTACTGCCTCCAATACACAAAACCGCAACATTTGAATGAAAGCGAGTCAAACGTTCTTGTAACTGTCTTTTGTCAAAATCAGATGTAGATTCTTCCAGTGCATTTCGAATTTCTTCCGCACGCTGCTTAATTTCATCAGCATGGCCTTTGCCTCCAAGAAATACCGTAGAATCTTTAGTAATGGTAACTTCGTCAACTTGACCAAAGCTGTCTATTATTGCATCTTCTATTCTAAATAAATTTAAGTCAGTTTCAAAGACGACGCCACCTGTTATAGTGGCCATGTCTGATAAAGTATTTAATCGATGTTCGCCAAAGCCTGGTGCTTTAACACAGGCTACTGAAATGCGATTGCTTAGTTTGTTAATAACTAAAACTGACAAGGGTTCAGATTCAAAATCCTCGGCTACGATGATTAAAGGTCGTTTTTCTTTATTTGTTAATTCTAGTGCTGGTATTAACTGATTAATTGTGTAGATTTTTTTCAGAGAATATAGAATCATAGCATTTTTATATTCTACTTTTGATCCTTTCGAATTGTTAATAAAATAAGGAGATACATATCCTCTATCAAATCTCATTCCTTCTAATATTTCTAGTTCATCATCAAACGTTTTTCCGTCTTTGACAGTAATGATTCCATTATGGCCAACTTTAGCAATAGCAGTGGCAATTAATTTTCCAATCGCTTTATCACCATTTGCTGATAATGTCGCTACTTGCTCGATTTCTTCTGGTGTCTTGATGGGTTTGGACATTATAGATAAAGCGGTGTTTACAGAATCAACAGCCATCATAATGCCCTTTCTTATTTCAATTGGATTGGCTCCCCTACAAATGTTATCAAATCCTTCTCTTGCAATAGCTCTGGCCAAAACGGTGGCTGTGGTTGTTCCGTCTCCCGATTGCTCATTTGTTCTCTTTGCCACATTTTGTACTAATTTTGCTCCTATATTTTGAAATTTATCAGCAAGCTCTATGTGTTTAGCGACACTAACTCCGTCTTTAGTGATTTTAGGAGGAGCTGAAACTTGTTCTAATATTACATTACGGCCTTTAGGGCCCATTGTCACGGCAACAGCGTCTGCTAAAATATCGACTCCTTGTATCATAAGAGATCTAACATCGGAACCGAACCGAATATCTTTTGCATAATGACGGGTACTTATTGCTTGTAGATTTATTTTCAGTGCATAGTTTATTGGCGAACGTAACATTATTTAATAATTTAAATATATGTAGCAATTGACAGTTGTTTATAAATATAATCGATGTCAACTTTTGACTAATTTATTTTAATTTGTACGAATAACTGTGATTAAACCTACTTATGCAAGCTTTTAAAAAACTTTGTTGATTTTTTTTCTATAATTGGTGATCATAGATAATAATTATATATTTTAGGTGAATAATTTTTATTAAAAACACAATAACTTGTTTCTTTGCAAAAAAAAATCTTATGTTTAATATAACTTATAAATAATTATTATATATAAATATTAATGTTTTGGATTATGTTGTTTAGGCCCACGGTATTAAAATATTTATTGTGGCAACACAGTCTAAATGTTCAATGTACGAGTTCGAAAAACCAATTCAATTTTAACCGTTGTTGGCATGTATCCGGTGTCTCTATGCCATGCGAATTAATTAAAAATAAGATTGAAAAATGAATTCCGTTTCATCAAAGTATATAAAGTTGGACATCAATATCGGTGATCAATTAACATCAGTTTCGTGCGGGCATATGGTAGTAGAATTAGTGAAATTTTTACTTTATCAAAGGTTGCAAATTCCTTATAGTTACCAATGGTTAAAATATTTAATAAATCAGAAGAAGGCGTGTGGTGACGATAAGTTTGAATCCTTCCAGTCTTCGATACATTTCAAAGCGGCCAGTAGTACTTTAGAAAGTTTGGACTTCACGATAAAGGTATTAAATATATAGTAAAAGTATCAACATAGAAACAGAGATATCAATTTATAAAATTGGTTATAGTACCTAATTACCAACTTTTATTTTAGAGTATATTACAAGAAATCAATGGCTCCTCACTTCCTGAAGAAGTATGCGTTATATTTGGTGCCACCCCTGTTGGGAGTAAAGAGGTTTACAGATTTCTTTTGCCACCTTTCACTCATAAACCACAGTGTCACTCACCAAATATTGCTTCAGATAATACAATTAAATTTAACGTATTGAAGTAAGTGTATACAGTATATTCATTCTAAAAGGTGGTCTGGGCAAAATGTTCGTAAAAACGACTACTACAGTCTACATACATATTTTATTAATTAATCTTTATTCTGCATTAAAACGTAATTAAATTTTTCCAGAACCGTAGCAACATGTGAAGACCTCAGCAAGATATTCTTTAAGCCGTTAGCCCCAACAAACATGTATGTGTTGCTACAAAAGAAATGCGAGCCTAATAAACAACTTATTGTAAATCCAGACAGTTTTACCTTCGCTGGAGAATGCAGAGTTCCTATGAGTTGTAAGGTGGTTGTTGTAGATCTTAGAAAACAAATGAAAGAGAAAATGAACTGCTGTAGAGATTTTCAAATATATAATGATGTAATATACAATAAGGCTGCTGGAAATTTGACAAAACACAATGATATATGTGAATTTGTTTCGACTGACACTGTGAAGTGGTATCAGTGTAACTATGTTGTTAAAGGGTTTAAAGACTGCCTTGTCAATGGCAGCTCCATTAGTAATACTTGGTTAAATTCTAATAAGCTAGAAGCAGGTGTAAATCTAAAATAATTTTCCAAATTGTTTGGTGAATTTCTTTATATTATATACACACGATTTTACATATATAGATTAATTAGAGTTTTGTTTCTATTAATTGACAGAATTATTTGGCATTATAAAAATATAGGTTGGAGTTTTATTCCCCAAAATTGTACCATTTCGGTTCTTGGTGGTAGATAAACTTATCATAGATCTGAATGTGACTTTCATAGATCAGAAATTTGACTTTCACAGTTCTTGTGAAGGGAGTTTGCTATCTTCCTTACTTATAAGGTTTACTGATTAAATTTGGATGTGACATGCTTAATTAAATATTAAAGATTTTGGTTTCTTATATCAACTTTGAACTCATACTGTCTTTGTCTGTTAAGAAATTTTAATAATTGTGGGGTTGGGAGTTATTTAATTAAAACTGTTTGTTAAGTCCATTAATTTTATTAAGATAATCTTTACAAGCGCAGTAAGATTGCAATATACCACTGCATTGATGCTTTGCTAGCAAATTTATTGACAATGTTTTGTGATTCATTTTTTTAAAGAAGATTTTGACATTCACTCTCCATAGATGTGTCACGTAGATGGTATGTGAACAAAATATATATGTTTCACAAGAAACTAGTTTTAAGTAAGACAATTAGTTATAGTTATAAATGATTTGTTAATTGTTGTAAGAATAAATTTTATTATAAGAATATGCTAATTAATAATTGACAAAATTTCATGAAATCTATTTATTAGTTATTGTTTTGATTGTATTATATTATTATTGATGACTGTTCCATGCTCCAGAGTGAAAATAAGTTTTATATTATTACTTTGCAAAATAATAGCAGAGTGCTATGTTATTTCATATGAATGCCTTTCGAACAGTGATCCATTATACAACCTTGTAGTTATAAAATATATTTTCAAAAGCAATGGTGTGTTTTATTCAAAATACATCATAACATTGGATGCAAGGCACTATCAACAGATTGCACCGGTGTTTAATGGGGGAGGCCTAAGTCCAGCAGTTCTGTGGCTGAGGTGATGATTAAAACACATAGATGTCACAGTTTAATGTAATGATAGACTTAAATTAGCAAAATGCACATGAACTCTAACATTATCACAATTTCAATAATTCAATATCAGGTTTCCCATCACCAAATAAGCTCCTGTCCTTATTCAATATACAATCGTTCTTTAATTCTCTTTTTTCAGATCTATTTGTGCATTTAGATTCACAATTTTTTAGTGTCTCTGAAAATTCTAGTATCAAATTGTTTCTACCTCCGTTAGGCCCAACTATATGATTGCAACTAATGTTTTTAACAATCATATCTCGAATGCAACATTCTAATAACTCATAGTATTCTAACCAAAAGTTATCAGGTACATGTTGAAGCTCAATTCCAAGTGCTTCAGTGAGAATCCCAGTTACAAATATATCGTCAATCCAAAAATACTTATTGTACTGAGCTATTTCCACAATCTTCCCAGCAGTTTTTGGTGTGGTTATGTAATACCATCCTGATACATATTTAGGATAAATACTATATGAATATTCATCTAAAGTAACAAACCATTTATTTTGACTATTTTTTTGAGGTACTGTATTATTCAACATATAACCTAATATAAAGTTTTTGTTGTTCCTCAAACTTTGTAAATGTGTAATAGTCGCTTCAAAGTTAAATACAGTGTCGTCATCAACTTTGAGAATGTATGATGTTTTATTACAATACTGAGAAGCCCACTGCAGTCCCATTAGATGTTTATATGTTAAGTTTCTATAATTTTCTATGAATGTCCCTTGAAGTATGTCTTCGAATGTGTTACTCTCATCGTTTATTGCTTCTTGTGTGATATATCTATTAAGCAAATATAGTAAATTACTTTTAAATCAATGAAAGTAGTATTTTAGAAACATTACTGTTCTTTTGGTTTAAAACTATAAGCTGTGTCATATGTGAGGTCAATATTGATAATATTGGCTTCAAATATACACACTTAAATAACGAGGAATACATTCTAGGTACAATAATTAAGGTTTTATAAGCATGGTCAATAAAAACTTACTTTTCATTAGGTGGCAGCTGAGCTAATAGAAATATTCTAATAGTGTTATATTTCTTAAGGTAGTCTAGTGGCATTGCACGTCTGTGAGCACTTCGCAACTCAGTATGGCCCACGTACGATGTCACTATTATTATCAAAAAAGGATCATCTACAAAACAAAAGTTTACTTGTATTTTAAATAGATTACTTGCACATTAAATTTCTAATTAAACTTACCCGCACAACTTCCTAAATTAGGTATAATAGCAGCTTCTTTTACATAAAAATAATTAGAAAATATGCTCTGTTTATAAACAATCAAATTATTATTACTTTTTAATCTTGTTTTGTATATCCACGTAATTATTGGAATTACTCCTATTATTAATACTATAATGAATTTCCTTCTCATTGCGATTAAAATTTATATAAAACATTAGTTAGACTTTTTAAAGAACTAAGTAACTTTTTAATTTGAAACTCGAACTCGATCCACACAAATAACCCAGATGTTAAATGTCAAATTAAAGGGCGATACACGACCAAACAATCGAACAGCTATTAAGTATCACTTGGCTACATCAATGATTTAATAGATAAAATGATCTCACATAAGTAGAATAAAAATGTAGTAATTTAACAATCTGGTAATCTCATCTAAGCAGCGCATTAAACAGAACTACATTATTATAGATAGCGGTTGCACTTGTCTAATCTTAGGTAGATGTGACCGCAACTGTTATCACGTCTGTGAGCGGAGTCAGGTAGCAAGTTAAGTGAAAACCTTTGTGGCGTCACGGCAACAATGTAATTCGTATTGATTTTATCACATACATGATGTTAAATAAATACATCTGTTGTACCGGCGGCATAATCATTATCAATAAGCTCCGCCTACAGTCGCCGGCGCAGGAAATTTAGTTCAGTGAACATAAATGAGGCCGAGTTAACGCTCGTGGACCATTCGTATAGCGAGAGTATAACGTATTTATATCGTAGTTTAGAAGTAAAATTTAAATATGAGGAGAACGGTAGGTTTAAACGCGACGATGGAAGAAGAGTTGGAAAGTGAAGTGCTGCGAGCGAAGATCGTCACGATGGTGTGCCTATTCGCAATATCAATGGTGGTAGGATTGCTGCCTATGCTGATATCATTGAAATTTAATTGGTTCAAATCGACTGGTTCAAATATGAGAACTTCTAACCAGTTTGTGATTGGATTATTAGCCTTTGGGGGTGGTGTACTTTTCGCCACAACTTTTATGCATTTATTGCCAGAAGTGGATGAAAATATAGTAATATTACAAGGTATGTAACAGATCACATGTTATTATAGGCATAGGATGTTGCATTATGCTTTTATTAGGGATCCGAGGTCATCTCATTATTGTTCTCATTTCGTTGACCGGCCGTCAACCGATAGTTAACCACATGTGAAATTATTATTGTTTTAGGTAAATAATAAAGACATAATATTGTTTTAGTTCGACAAGAATTTGAATAGAACAAATAAACGTGACATCAAATTAGTTTTTATGACAACAAAAATCATGAAGATGTTTCAACACTCAAAATAGAATTTAAATATTGATTAAGGCGCATTTATATGGTCGTTAGTTGCCGCATACGAGTTGCTTAAGTTTGCTAAAACGCTCGTCATAACGACCGTATTTGGGGAGCCGTTTACAATAGCTAAGTAAGGCTAACTCATACGAATCATACATGCAGAATAATGACCGGATTAGTAATCAATGAAAATGGCTATTAGTTTAGTAGAACGCGACTTGTTTTAATATACATAATTATGTACTTAGTTATAATAAAGTATTTAGCACTTACGTATACGAGTGCTTTCTGTATGTTAATATTATATTGTAGAAGGAATTGGAAATCAAAATGTCCAAATATTTAAGATCATTTTCTTTTCTTTTCAAGTTTAAAGTCAAAATTTTATTTAATAATGGCGGTACGATTCCTTGCTTAAAGCATGTACCTACTTATCATAAAAGTATTTAAAGGAAATCGAATTCGGAGCCTCTGCGTAAGAGATACGTAACCAAGCCACAAAGGCCTATAATAGCTACTATACAAAGATACAAATTTTCAACCGTGTCACTACAATGATATTAATGATTATCTATTTATTTATTTGAAGATAATACTTAGAACGTTTGTCTAATTAATTTAAATAAATTACAATAAAAATTTAAATATTTTTTTAATGTAAGTTAGATTTGTTTCACATATACGCGTGAGATTTATCGTGCAACTGACGAATTTATTAAATACATTTTCATTACAAGGTTGAGTTTTGAAAAATATGTTGGTGTCATTCTTGGATGAATAAATGATAACTGAACACCCTAAAGTAAAGTATCACTATTGAGAAATTACGTCAGGAATGTTGAAAAAATGAAATAATTTTCTACTACGACAACTTTATTTTTTCACAATCGCGAATATTTCGCCAATTGAGCGGGGTGTCTCCATGGTAACACGCTTTGTCTTTACTACGCATAGTAACGAGTTATACTAGACTACAACATTTATAGTTAAAATTTACGGCTTTATAGTACAGTACAAACACTTTTGCGATTTACTATCACGTTTATTCATGTTTATTTTATACGACGTTAGTTTCGCCGACGATGGTTGAAAGCTATCGAAACATCGGATTAAAATCATCAAAAACAAATGCCACGAATAACATTATTACAAAAATAAACATAATCGTTTTCCTAAAAATGCCAATCAATCAAAAAACCTTGTCCTTGTATACATCTGGGTGTAGGTCTACGAAGTCAGGCATTATTGCGCAATATAGCAAATACCAAGTTAACTATTACCTCGAATATATAATTAACATTAATATAATGTTCGCAAACGTGCTTTACAGTTATCGTTGAAGAATACTAGTTTAATATTAATAGTTTATACGTAGCTAAAAGTTTTTTCTTTTTTTGTTTCGCGCTCTCTAGGAAGTCTTTTTTGGATCCAATTGGTTATCTGTAGGCTTATCACGAATTTTAGTCTGGCTTTCGAACCGCGTGCGGATTTGGAACTACAATATTTTAGATACTTTTTGTTAATTTTCGAACGTCTCGATCTTTCGTTCATTTGTTAGATTGCTGGTGCTCGTTAGTCGTTAGTAAAAATTCATGATCCCGATTGCTAACGGATCCGTTTTACTTGTGACAGCTCGATTCGAAAGCCAGACTAAATTCGTGATAAGCCCACTGTTCAAGAAGCGTCGGTTTTGTTGCATAGTGGTCTCGCGTCCAACCAGAAATATAGTACCACACTGATACGTTTTTTAAATGTTGACATTAATGCTAAGAGTTTTTATGTATCTTTTATAAAATACATTTTATATATGTAAAAACCCTATAAATATCTGGAAAGTAGTAACTTAGTCACAATGTGAAGAGACTTGTATAATTTTCAATCTTATCAATTTTACAATTGTTTCTTCTTATTTATATTGATAAACTCTATTTAAATAATGTGAAAGTTAAATCTAATAAACGTACCTACCTAAACTAAAATTTTTAAAATTATGCAAATAAATATGTAAAATGAATTATTAATGTAAGTGATTTAATTAATACAATTATGGACAAATATTCAAAGAAAAAGTATTGTAATTAATTCTAAAAAACGTGTGAATTTTTGTGGTAAAAGCATTCTTCAATTTTACATTTTATCATAGAATAAATATCATTGTAGATATGTTATTTAAGCAATATTAATTAATGAAAACCCTATAATAAATCAATCCTAGGTGTATTAGCAAGGAAAGAACGAATATACCAACGTCCGTGCGACTTTTTTGTCTACATGGAGAGATATTTTTAAAGAAATGTTAGAAACATTTAATTCATCATAAAATTGTGATGAAATATTGCCATGTCATAAGCCGCATGTTACAAAAATAGATAGATAATATGTATTTAGATTGATAAAAATCTGTATCATCATTTGGATCTATTCCTTTTATCTGAGATTCTGAGACGTTTAAACCATGTTACTATGTCTTCACCGGCGTTACGCTATGAAATCTTGATTACTAGAATGTCAAAAATCGTTTTATCTACATAAATCTTAATTTTATTCACAAATAAAATTGTTAATTTGATAACTGTCACTTTGACAGCTCATGGATACGACTCAGAACAATGCGGAGTAAAATAAATAAATAAAATGTGATGAAATTATTTGGAATTAGACATGTTACATTAACTTTGCTTTTTTATTTTTATTTATTCATATTTATTGAACTTATTTTGGTTAAAGAGATCGCTTCCTATGTAAATACGAACTAATTTAAATGCTAATGTTATAAATAAGATTACCCATAGGTTCCATAGCAATGGCGACTATGGCTTTTAAATCGATATTTCTTTGTAGACTTCTAGTTCACTTTCACATTTTTAAAAAGCGATTACGGCTTATTTTCATACGCGCCCTGTAATAATGTAATTTATATGATGTGAAGAAACGAATAAATTACCCGACCAATAACCCGCATACAAGATATCTATAGACAGCAGTTCCCTATTTAACAATGTAAATAGTTTCTTGAAACAAACCCACATATGCGGTTTTACTAGCTATATACATACATTATTATACACTTATTTATAAATTATTTTTAATTGTTCAATGTTTTAAAAGCTATACAGCCACCGTGATCGATGTGAGTCTTGCATGATGCCTAAATGCGCGAGTAATGTAAAAAATCTACGTGCGTCCTATTTCAGAAAGCGGCGACTTACCAGAATTCCCAATATACCTCGCAGCCCTCATCATGTGCGGTGGTTTCTTCATGATGTATCTCGTAGAAGAACTGGTACACGTATACATTAATAGTAGAGAGAATAAAACAGCGAATACAAGTTTCACTAGAGTGTTGAGTATTAGAAGAACAAGCCACCCTAGCGGCGAATGTTCAGATAAAGGTGTGATAGAAGCTAAGGAAGTTGAAGCAGCTCAGAATTCAGGCCATGGTCACAGCCATCTTCCAGTTGGTAAAGGCGATGACACAGTTGTAACAGCCTTGCGAGGGCTTCTTATAGTTTTGGCTTTGTCTATACATGAGCTGTTTGAAGGGTTGGCAGTTGGTTTGGAGTCTTCTGCTGGCAATGTTTGGTATGTTTTTTTTACTAATGTATCTTAGTACGTTACTCCGTAAAGTAACGGTCTTAATTCGATGTCTTCTAGTCTGGGATTATTTTAATATTTGTAACACAAAGAAAAACCAATCGGGTATTGAAAAATATGATCCATTATTGACTACAGATAGCACGGTCGCGTGTCACCTAGATATTAGATACATATCTAATTACACATTATTTTTAAATTATCGTACAATATTGACATAATGATAAGATCAATAGAGCTATGTTTTTTACTAAATTACATGCAAAGAATACATATTACAACTCATATTATTGTTCAAATATGTAAAGGCATCTACAACTCAGCTAAACTATTTATTTACGGCTATTTAAAGCAACAGACCGAGGTATTTCTAAGTTAATTGTGTATTTTAAATAAGTCAATCGGTACTTTTATAGTCAGTGGAAGTCATTTTGGGTAATTAATAGAGGTGTGCGAATAGTGGTCGAATCGAATAGTTCGGATAATTCGAATTATTCGAATAATGCGATTATTCCAAATTATTCGGATAGTTCAAATAATTTAAAAATTTATAAATTAGATTCGTGTGCGTCTCGAATAATTCGTGGATTCGAATATTCGCACACCCCTAATAATTAATTAAAATCGCAAATTAAAAGTCGATAATATAATATATGTATATCAACACGGCAATAACTGTAAGATAAGATAATTCATGTAAGCCCTAGGTTTAATATCATAAATACATTGGCTTGAATTTAAATATTTACACTTCTCCGTGTTTTGCTACTTAATTTGTTTTTAATGATGTTTATGGTACGATAAATTAATTAAACACTAATATTTCATTATCTAATATGACAGAGGGCGCTGATACTATGCGATTGTCAATTCTTTTCTCAAAAATAATTATTTGAGAATTTGAAACGTTTTTTATGATACGCGAACATAAATCCCATTAATCTTCCAGACTATAAATATTAGAGCAAAAAAAAAATGTTTCGCATTATTATAGCGGATATAAAACCATTATCAATATACGCCAAAATCAATCCATATGTTAATCTATTTATTATTAACAACGCCCGATAAAAAGCGATACTTATATTGCCGCAAATAAAATACAACTGAATTAGCCCATGCCGCCCTGTTCACTATTTTCAAGCGTCCTGAAAATAACAGTGTATAGAGGAATTTTGATGGTAGAGGATAGAGTTCCCGCTAGCTTAACACCAGGCGGAGTGCTGTCATATGTCATGCTACTACATAAAAAATGATTACCAATTAGTTTTAATAAAAACAACTTTAACAGCTTTTACACGAGACGATTACAGAAAGAAAAGCAATGATGTATTATAAACCCCTTTTTATTTAAACAAATATTACTTCTTATCGAGATACGGAAAATTATTTTGTAAGATGTCGATAAAATTTACGTGACCGAGTGTTAAAATAAAATGTTCTAACAAATAATCTGTGTCATTAGTCACACATATCCCATATAATTTTATAGTAGCAAACCATTATCGCCAATATTCATATATAAATTGTTGTACATACAGTCGATTATTTGTTGACACATTTTGTAGGCTGCTATCAATCGTGACGATTGTATGACGAGCCGACTTGATCTGATCAAGCGTTTCCGACGGGTTTTCTCATGAGTTATTTTATCCCCAGGTACATGTTCGGTGCAGTATCAGCACACAAATACATTATTGCATTCTGCATCGGAGTGGAACTGTTAGCCGCCGAAACAAAAAGATGGCTCTCCACCGTTTATATTTTTATTTTTTCCTTCGTGTCTGCTCTTGGTATTGGGATAGGGACACTGTTAGTTGGTGGAGCCGGCGCCGCTGACGCTGGATTGTATTCCGTTATATTACAGGTAATTAGTTAACATTTTACTAATTGTTTTATCATTGATGAAAATTTTAGGATATGCAGTATTTTGAGAGTTAGTCAGATATATTTCTAGTTGTCGCGCTAACATAATGTACTAACCCCTTTTATTAATTAATCAAAGTAAAAATTCTTGTTTTATTTTTTAGTCAAGTTATATTACGACCTATTTCTAAATATATTTAATTTATTCTAGGGTCTGGCATGCGGTACTTTAGTTTATGTTGTGTTCTTCGAAGTATGGAGACAGGATAGGACTGGAATAGTGCAATTCATTTGCTCATTGTTAGGGTTCGCACTCATGGTTGGGTTAGAAATAGTTGTTGAAATGAACCATTAGTATTTGAGTAGTTGGTCTGAAGCAGTATTGGTTTTTGTAATAATAGATAATACTTAGCAATTAGTAAGAGTAGTTTCATTAAAATAAAATATATGACTCGTCTAAGTTATATTTTATTAGATATCTAATTAACGTTATCAGTAATTGTTTATTTTATCCTTTCTTGTTAATTCCTGCTTTTAAGCTTAGTTTTTTACTTGTACCTAATTTAGTGCTCTAATTTCTATTGAAATCTATCTGTAAAATAATGTACTGTATTAGCTCTTTACATTTTAAAAATAATTTCAATCAACAAAGTGAACAGTAGAAGTAATAATGTTAATTTTACTTAATAGACTGTGGGTGGAGGTAGAGTTCCGAGATCAACGACATAATTGATAATTACTATCGGAGTAGCCGCGATAGATTGACAGGAAGCAAATAAATATATCACAGGGAGCACAATCTGGTAACTCGGAACTTTACCTTGTAAATTAAAACAGAGTTAGACATCCAACGGTCATCTCCATAGGCAGGAAGTAATTTAATTTACATATATTATATATTGTTTTGTTATTTATATTAGTCATATATGTATATTGTTTGATAAGAAAAATTAACAAATCGATTGCCTAGATTAGATTTGTCGTCTAATCCTAGGCTATTTGGACGGTGTTTATTTTGGTGAGCGACATATGTAACATAGTTGCATTGTATTTTCATTCGAGACATATGTATCTATGAGTTGAGTTTACTAGAGAAAACACTAGAAGCAACGTTTTTAATCTTACGTTATTAGTCCAGCGGACTAATGCGTTTTAGTCACTAGAGCTCTTCATAGTACAATTATTTTTTTTAAGAATTTACTTATTTTAAGATATAATTCATTTGAAATTATTTTCTAGGGTATTTAATTTATTTAAACATACGTATTTTATTATAAGTAGTTAATTAATTTAGTAAAAATATCTTAATATTTGAGACCCTAATCAAACTTTTTATTTTCCATAATTACATTTTTATTTAAATACATTTAGAAATAATAATATTTATAAAATAATAACAAAATACTAGTCAAGTTTGTTTCAAATAATTAAGTTTGTTTATTAATATACCCACAAGCTGAAACCCTGATCCAAAATTCAATGTAATGGTTGTGATATTCTTAATCATTCCATTCGTTTTTATTGTTATTATTTCATATAAAAGTGACAGTTTTAATTCCTACATTTTGTAAATATATCTAATAAAGTGTGTGGAATAAACATTTTGGCCTTTCATTTATCTCTAAATATTATAATTCTTCACATGTATTTAATAAAATTATATAAAACTATTTCATTATCTTATTACAATAAAAAGTATTTAGATTATCGCAATTGCTACACTATAGCGCTATTAAACTCAAGAACGTGTTCATTTTGCAATTCTGTATAGAGTATACTATTACGTCTCATTTACCTATAGGTATACCTACTACAACAAACATACATTTTAAACATTAAACCAAGACTAGTCTTTGGCATAATTCTTCATTCGTCTTTGTCTACGCTCAGCCGGGTTATCTCCCTGATGTGGCCTACCATGAACCACAACCACGTAAGCGTCAGTCGTCATTCTCGTTGCAGCCGAGGCTCAAATCTAAATTATGGGGGTGAATGGTGATCCTAGTTTCGCACCAGTGCCTCAGAAAAATACATCACGGAATAATCCATTTATGGGTTATGATAAAGGTAGTTGAAATCAAAACATTATTACAGACAAATTAAATTACAATTATAAAAATATCTATTGACGATATATTAATAATAAAAAAACAGATAAATTTGTACGTGATGACATAAAATCATGCAACTTTCTACTAAAAATTATTATTGCAATAAAAAACAATATATTAATCATACAATAAATATTAATGTTTCACAATTATTAAAAATAATTAGTGATTTTATAATAGATCAATGATAGATTATTACAGAACTGTTCTCTTTTGTATTGACTGCTTTGTAAAGACAAAGGGTTTAGCGCCCGTTCGACCTAAACACTAGGTAATATTTCCTTTATACTGATGGGTTTTTAATTCAGATTTATTATATAATAAATGTAGGAAAATATTAGGAGAAAAAATCTTCAACGTCCTGCAAATATTTTTTGTTATTAGTATGTTTGTGTTTTACATATATATTTTTATAAAATGGTATTAAAAGATACAAAAATAAAACGACAATTTTATAATTAACAAATCCATAATGTAATCAGAAATTAATTATAATTTACAATAATGCTTAAAGAAAAAAAATATCATTTTTTATAATTAGATATTTGAGATTATTACTTCTATAACATGCTGCGGACAACGATTAAATATATTTTTAATAAATATTAAATGTGGATAAATTGTCGGAACGATTACAAGACCGCGTTTATTTCGAATCCGAAATATTATAAATAGTTGCATTTTCTTGGAAGTTTATCCATATATGTATATATCTCTATATAAGTTACAAGATATGGTTATTAAAATATTTTTAGATTAATTTAAAATATTAATTAATTATTTAATATCAACTACTCCTTTATAGGCGGTTACTCCTTTTCAAACAGGCTTTTTAATATTACAAATTAATGGAGGGAAAAGCCATGAAAATAAGCTTTATTTCGATTCTTTTATTATTGCCATAATTTTTAAAACGATGTAACCTACATTGTTTAAAGCAAGAAGAAGAAAGAAGCGGTAATGAGTGATGTCTGCACCAAGTTTAGGTTTGCTTTCAGGGTCCATATAGCCAAGTGTTTCTTTAACCCATGACGAAATCAAAATATATGGGAACATGTGCTCGTCTAAATGATTCTGAACTGATATTTTTAAATTTTAACTGCCATAAAAGTGAAATAATAGAGTTTATTAACGTTTCTTTGAACACTAGGAAGACGAGAAAATCTGTTACCTACAGAAATAGGATCAAATGACTACATTTACTTTTTAAACGTATTTTTGCAAAACTACGAAAAAAATAGTTTTTTTTAACTCGTTTCGAAATAAAAACCTAAGTTACTTTCGGTCAAATGACCGCTCCCATCCTTTCTGTGTTGTTTATTGGAGATAATTTATAAAAAATTAGTTAATTTAGTAAATTACATTCAACGAGTAACCACCGACATGACCCTTAACTAAGATATAGAGAAAAAGACAAAGGGAAAACTTGAAAATCTTAAGCCTACATATCAATAAAAGCGAATATCTAATCGTCACTTTATATTTTGTACCACGTAACTAATGTTTATGTTAAATTAAAAAGTTTCATGCTTTATATATAAAATTTGATACATGAAAAACTAAAACAGAAAATTTAAAAACGATTAGTTACGCGGTTACAATTAGGTGACAATATTCTAGAGTTAATGAACTCCTAAGGCCGGTAATTAATAATACTTACACAACAATCTATAACATTTAAAATGCGCAACTTTTATATAAACTGCTTTAATACGTAACAATCGATATATACTTAATAATACATTACGCCATTTGAAACGAATAATGTGCTTATAGGAAAGCCGTTAATGTACTTTAAAAAACAATAGGTCCCTAAAACAAATGTAAAAGGATCAGCTTCATTACTAATTTAAGTTCTTATTAGACTCATTTAAGAACTCATGAAGAGACACAGGAGTTAGAAGAACGGCTGAAATTATTGTTATTATTAATATAACAAAGGAATATATCACTACCCGGTTGCCTTCAGAGTAATGGATAGCAAAGAAAAAACATTTTCGTAATAAATAAGTGCAACATTATCCGTTTTAAAAAACGATTAGCACAATATGGCAAATTAAAAGTACTTTTTAAAGGAACTGCAAATAATAGAGCATAAAAATGAAGGAGCTTTGAATGTACCAATGCGCTGAGTTTAATATTTAGGTTAGAGAAATGGAAATAACAGCGGACTAATGCTGTTTAGTCAGGTCAATAGCGCTCTTCGATTTAGTTTAATTTATTTAGAATATTTCTTACATCTGATTTACTATTCCATGAGCAGTATTAATTTTTAAGTTAAATTTATGGATGGGCATAGATAGAATGAAGAGGTGAAAATAAATTTTTAGGCACAATTTTCTTAATATAAATTTCTTAATTTTAAAAAAAGTTAAAAGATAGAAACTATTGCTTCAAAGTGTTGCTAATTACCATCTAACTAATATTTAGCTAAACATCACGCTAAATTGTTTAATTCAATAATTATTCCACAAACAATATGCCGAATGGAAACAATATTTTGAGCACCAAATTATCTATTTTAACAACGAACGGTTACTTCGCAAATGAATATTAAAACTTAAGATATAATAAATACAATAATCTTATTAAAATCATTGAGAATTTAAAACAAAATTTGGCACAAACCTTAAAGCATAAAAAGCATGAAATTGAAATTTAATTTATAAATATTTATTGCAATTACTTTATCTAATACAGCCAATATTATCGGATTATAAAAAGGAAATATGAAAAAATAATTAATTTCAACAGTACTTATAAATGAGGGATACACCCCACCACTTCTTCTACTCATTCAGATAAATTGACACAAAACCTAGAACTGTCAAGCTAAAATAGACTTTTTACTTGTAATTTAACGTCTAGCTTTTGATGAAATGGTATGGTGTATACGTCCTTATTAAGTACACGTAAAGTTTCCGTCGCTTAAGATTTGAGAAGTTTGTTCGCTCGCTGGTTAGCCACAGCAATGCGGGTTTCGTTGCTTTCACCCTATAAACGTAACCAAATTAATCAAACAATAATTAAGACATTTCCTGTATTACAATTATGCAGATAAGCATTTAGTAAAACATTGAAAGCATACCAATCCTCGTTTAAGGATAGAAAGAAATGGACAATTGAAAGATTCATAAGCGGAAGCGAGACAGGACCTCTCTACTTCATAGTGTACTTGTGTCACTGCAGGGTATCTCATAAAATAGAAAATTATTTGTAAGCAATTTCTGATTAGGTGCGACTTAAATTTAATTTAACAAAAAGAGTAAACTTCCGAATCCAGCGAAAAAGTCGCTAAGTTCAGAAGTCCACAAAGCAGTAACATTAACAAAAATTAAAAAAATAATAATACTCACAGTGTTTGTCGTAGAATTGTGTGTTTGTGTATACTGTTTAGTCTCGTGGTATAAATTATTATTGTTAAAAACTATGAATCAATTTTTTACGACTAGACTAGAATAAAACTTAATCATGCTAAAAAAAAGCTAAATATTAAATGCAGCTAAACCGTTGTGTAAGTTATATGCTTTAAAAAAGGAAAATAAATGAAAACGAAAACAATACAGAACTGAAATAATTTATTGTTTTATGCAAATTAAATAAATTTAAAAAATAATAATAATAATACACATATAATATTACTATCCTAAAACATTATGAATAATATAAATATTCATTAATTAACACTTCTTCTAATATTTCATAGCAGCAGATATGTCACTTCAAACGGATATGTAATTTAATAATATCATATTTTAGAAGTAGTAAATATATTAACAAAGAAAAAAAGAAGCTAAATAACATATAAAACAAAACACAAATGCTCCTATGAAATATGAGAAAAAGAAAATGTTACTATTATTTTTAAATAACTACTAACAATAGAAACGCATGAAGGAGAATCACCCGGCGATGTCCGAACACTGTTCCCACACACATTACTAATCAGCTCAGCCGGTCAATAGTAAGGCGTGTGTCAGGCTTAAACATTCAGTGAGAACCCCGTTAGAACGCCTTAAGAAAAATACTGACTATTTAATCTCGAAAGTCTATTATCACAAAAATCAAGTCATCCTTCAATCGGAATTCATTCTCACAGGAAAAAAATATGCATCTACAACATTTTACAAATGGAACGTACGAATAAATATAAGCTTAAATATTTTGAAATAACATGGCGTGCGTATGGACACTGACATTGTTCTCGAAGCATCTATTTGCAGTTTTAAATTGACTTTAATATCAATCTTATTAACCGCTGGTGTCTTCAGCTCGCAAAAAATGACTAACACATTCAAACCCGTGCGGATTTTTTCTATACTTATATAAATTTAAAGTTCCACTTTCAACACTTACGACAAATTTATTTGAAACAAGCTATTGAAATAGTTTCAAACTTTTAACTCTTTGTTCTAAAACGTTTTAAATATAATAATTAAGCGACACAAAATAAAGTCGCCGAATTAAAAATCTCAATATCAGATCTCAATATAATAATTAATTATTTTTAATAGGTAATAGATTTGAAAATTAATTTAAGCAAATTAGTAACAACACCTCAAAACTTTAACACGAGATAAATGCATTTTCTCAAAATAGCATCTGAAGGGTTATTCTTTTATTCAGTTTTTTCTAGATAAATAAAAAAATAACAACACAATACAAGAAAATTATGCTAATAGAAAATAAGCAATTAATATTAGGATTCTTAAAGATTTGAATTGTCTAAAGAATTCCAGAATAACCCAACAGAAAAACCCTTCATCATCTACCACTAACTACTCTGCTAACTACTGACTGCATTATATGAAGTTATATAATAATTTTCATTATATCATTTATATCACTAATTTCAAATGAAAAGCAGTACAAGTCTTTGTTTGAGAAAATCTTGTATAAAATTTTCTGTTCATTTTATTTAATATATCAGACTTGTACCACTTTCTTTTGTATATTAAATATATATTTATATGCTAAAGTTTTTTAAGAGAAGAGATTTAAGCCATTGTTTAAATATAATAATGTTACCAAAAATCTTGAATGTCTAAGGAAATGTAGCAACATTTTAAAGCAAATTAAAAAACTGCTAAAAACCTATTTTTTTTAAAGTCAGCACATACAAACAATACTACTTATAATTTAATCACTTTTATGTATGCATAATTTAAATTTCAATGCTTTAAATTTAAAAAAATAACTGTCAAAATTGTACAGACTAAAATATACACGACTAAAAACAAAAAAAAATGGTCGTGTGTATTTTGGGCAAAATAAAAACAACATTTTCAGCAACTGAAGTCTAAGAAGAGTCCACGAGACTGTGTGTGTGTCTGTTTGTAGTGTCGTGTGCCGTCGTCCTTATTACTTGAGTAGCTCGTGCGCGCGCTGGTTAGCGAGCGTTATCCTCGTTTCATTCGATTCGCCCTACGATAGAGTTGGTTTTTGTTTTATTTAATGTGAACCTTTCTAACTGGTCTTCCCATGATTACATTGAATTTATGTTTCTCAATTTGAATACTTTTCCAGTGATCTCTAATGTATCTACTCATTAACCCCCAGTCGGGCGCGGCCGATCTCACAGGCACAGCAATTATAGATTAGCTATGAATCATATTTTACTCACTTTTTAGCATTAAGTATTGTTTATAACAAAAATATTATTTTTTAAAGTGAAAAGAAATTTAAACATTGTTAATTTAGTCTTTTAGTTTTTAGTCTGATTTAAAGGGGAAAATTTTTTTTTCTATAACTTTCGTATAAAATTTATTTCTAAACATTCCAATAAAAAAGATTGCTTTTGATTTGCATCTAAGATTTAATTAGAAAAAATTTAATCATCAATTTTCTCAATTGAAACCGTCAAGCACACCGCGCCCGATCTAAGGAGTTTTTGAGGAGCGCCCGACGAAGGGTTAACTAAAATACTATGACAGTTTATTATTGAGATGGAACTAAATGTAAGTTCTAGATTCGAGAAACTTCGAGAAAATCCCACTTAGTCAGGTTCGGGCAGTATTGAAGGCGACGTTTTCTTTAAATGTAATGATTTTAAGTCGCGTATGCTTTTGTTATTACAAAGTTATAATATCATTCTGGATTAGTGAACAGATGTGTTATGTTTATGGTAATTAGTATGGGACTACTAATGTTTCCTCTATAGGTTTTGAGTTCTGATTTTACAAAATTATAATCAAAAATTAAAATAAAGTTTAAGTATATATTTGAAATAATATTACAGTTATTTTGTGAGTGATGAAATATTTAAATTGTTTAAAAATAAAAAAAAACCAATACAATATTTTATAATAATGATAAACGAATCTAGAAAATTGACACTTTCATATGATTTTTATTGTTATTAAATAATTATATCTAAAAGCAAAAGTGCCTTTATTTCTATAGATATAACACTAAATATTTGAAAAACTTTATTTCAATTAAAGATTTAATATTTAAAAAATCAGAAGTTGTGGTGGCGAGTTACGTAATGTTATGTCAGAGTTTTGAAGTTCACAACAGTGTGGATTGTGTTAACGGTGGATCATGTCAATGGGCAAGTTTTTTTTAACAGATGCGAAGTAAATCACAACATCCAATCATTCAGGGCTGCATTCGCTAAGAGGGTCGGAAGAAAGTTTGCAAAAAAAGTAATCATAATTTTATTTTTAATAGTAATTTTATATTTTTCATACAACACTAACTGAGATTAATTACCAATTGACTCAGCAACTCACTAGTCTTATTTACATCACTAGCATTTTTAGCCATCTATAAAATAATTGCCTCTAAATAGTCCGATATGAATGACATATAGCTCAAAATTACTCTAATTGGACTTTGGAAACTAAATTAACCAAATTAAAAGGTTGTACACAGCTTATTTTAATTAAATTAATTATTGCGGCATTAAATTAATTATTGAATTTGATTACAATTACTTTTTTCGTCAAACTAAAGAACAGAGCATGCGTTGGTGACAGGACATTCATTTGAAGAGAGAAGCGAGGGTATTCAGTTAGTTACTTCCAACGGAAATTCACACAGAAATTTGGAAATTAAAAAGAAAAAGGTGAATCTAATACACAATTCCACATCTAATGTGACAGGCAAATACTTTAGTGAAATATTATGATAAAGAGATATTTTAATAAGTAGAAAGAGCTACATAAAAACCTTAAGATACATTAACAGTCAATCTCAATTTTGCAATTCAATGCAAAATGTAGTTATTTTTACTTATCAGACGAACATATTAATTTTTAATTCTTATTAGACCAATTAGAAATTAGAATGAATAAATAAAGGCATTTTAAGCCAATCAAATTTGGGAAAATTTATATGAATTTTATTGTTTTGTATTTTGAGTAAATAAATATTCTTATTATCATGTATTATAGACGTATTTTCAATATCATAGTCACTTAAGTCAACTTGGACTGCCTTAGCGAATGCCACAAAAGCGCGTACCTTGCGATTGATACGATCGACCTGGCGATTCTGGTTCTCCAACTCAGAGCCCATGTCGAGTGCCATATTACGTAGATTGCCAATCATGGTGTTAACCTGACCCATATTCTCTTCCATTTCATCTTCACGGGCGTCGTTGGTTATCCTGAAACGGTTACAGGTTTAGGGCCAGCATAGAGACGGTTCTGTCTAAGTAACCTAACCCATTATGTATAGCCTCTCTAAAACGGTGGCCTGACATACTATATACTCTGGAATCTAGACTTTTAATATCTGAGTTGTGAATATGACGCGTATGATTCTTTGTTTATGAATTAGGGTGTATATACATCATTTATCAACTGTAATAAAACGTAACATAGTTTATTTTTTGTTCTCATCGTGAAAAACTGCGAAAGGGAAAGCGCTTTGTTAATTAGTTTCCATGAATAACATGTAGACTAGCCCAATGTATACGAAAATGATTATATAACAAAAAGATAAAGACGGAGGCTTGAACGATAGAACTCGATATATAAAACTGGTGATAACAATTCCGATCATAGTGACCTGCCAATGTAGCCAGCCTGCGGTCCAATGCCGTTGCGCTCATCCATGACTCGCTGCGGCTGATTGTTGACCACCTTCCCGTCGTCGTTCCCCTTCCACGTGCCATCGTCCTCCTTGAATGATGCTCCCCTGAAATTTTTATTGAAGAATTTGTATGGTAAAGTACGAACAAAGTTGTGGTTGTTTTTGATATTGATATTAAATTGATAACAAATTTCTCGTATTAGTCCAGTCAATAGTAACATAACCGGAAGCATTGTAGATGTATTTATGCTGAACTTACTTGTTGCAGGGTAATACACAGATGCCGCAGCACTTCTCCATGCCGGACAGATTTTTCTCGGCCTCACGCATGTCAGCGTTGATCTGATCCATTCCCTCCTCGATCCTATCCAATTGCTCTGTTCACACATATTGGAATTAAGTTATAATACCACTCTTAATAACAAACTCCATTTTACGTAACAAAATACATCACGATCCTGATGGGAAACGCGATGACGCGGTGGGATCTTTAACAATTTTATTTTTGTAAATTCTCAACGCATTCTCGACAATATACCTGAATAAGTTTAAGACATTCTATTTGTTATATTTATTATATTCTGTTAGATTTTAATATCATTTACTTTAAAGCACATTCGAGTCTCGAACTTTTCCAGGTTCTCTAATATATAACAAAATTTAAAAAAATTACCTTTCAATTGAACATGATGAATGTGCTGAGACTATGTGATAACAATTAAATTGTGTCTAATATTTAGAATAATAAATAAATTAATTCTAATAAATTGCATGCAATAAACAACGAGATATAAAAACGTGCATAGCTACATGCGATGCGTGTACAACAATAACTAAATAAAAATATATAACCATTCATAATAACACAAATAGGTAGCATTACATTATCTCTTACATTCATATAAAGGCGTTATTTAAGTTATGTTCATGAGATATTTTCATTTAATTTTCATAGTTATTGGAAATCATTATGTTTATGTTTAAACTGTCAAAGGAAATGCCATTCATTGTATTTAATAAATGGTCAGAATTGGCATTCAAAGAAGCTGTATTCTCTAATATAATGATGAGTGATTTATAAAGAACTAGTGGATGCTTACCGCCCTGTTCATCCAGCATGACCAGGGTTTTCATGCCCACCTCGTGACTCTACAACACAACAATGAGGTCACTATAGCTCGCTGGGTCGGCGCCGGCGCACGCTGGGCGGCCGGCCGCGGCCCACGTACTCAAACAAAACATAACTCATGACAACCAAACAAAAATGACTGAAACAAAACGCGCTCCTTCAAATTACGTGGATGAAATGATAAAATAAAAAATAATAATGCAAATTAGCGTAAATAATAAAGCCATTCCTACATAAAAGGTGAAGTTAGCAGAACACTGTTCGCTTAAGAAATAAGATGAAGTGAGTAGATGGTGCCGCGGCTACACCACTCAACTAACAGTTACGCACTAACTCTAGCCGAAGCAGAGTACTAGACGTCCAACACACAGTAGGTAACGCGCATTCACCAACGTACCGCAGGACCATTAAAAGAGAAGAGACAGTACATTTGGAAAGATAAATAAAACCTACAAAAGCATGATCGTACATCATTAACGGAAGAACTAAACACTTTGCGCAGCTCATTCAAATTAAATCTTCAGCAAAAGTAGACATCGTTGCGACAATCAGCAATGTACGGCCATCGGGCTCTATTTACACTATGAAGAGGTCATCCCCATCGAAACACACACGCAACATCGAGTTAGATAGATCATTAGAAAACGTCAAAGAAAAACATATATACGGTTATTGCACATTCAAACATAGACGTTGGTATGGATTTGCTACCCATAGTTTCAGTTTAACTCTTACCGCCCTGGTGACTCAACATATGAAGCGCTTGCCCCCCGGCGTCCTCGCTCTATACACAAAATACAAATCAAAATAATATATCGTAGGGTCGAGTGAGAGGGTGGGTGCGTGAGTGCTCCGCGAGCAAGCACAAGCGCGGGCAGGCGCGGGCAGCTGCGGGCAGGCGCGGCAGCAGCACCCGCCAACTAACATCCACATGCACAAGCTGCGAGTACTCTGTATAGTCTGTGCGCAGTTCCTCATGAGATGATGAGATCTGTGTGATGTCAAGAGTCGTGCGTTGAGGAGAAGCGTTTCGAATTTACTTCGTTGACGTTATATCCAAGTGTCAAGTAAAGGTTGGTTACGGCCTACATGTATTTTAGTAATTAATATGTAGATTAGTAATATAGAAAGAATCCTTTGTACATTTGTGCAATTGGTGTACGTTTACGCACTATATTATAATAACACAGACAAAGGCGTGGTTGTCCCGTGCCAATATGAAGAACGAGCCAACCCGGCAGAAAGTGTTACCCTTCGCTGGATCTTCTCAAGTTCTGATGTTTGCTTCTTCGTTAGCTGAAATCTTTGTGAAGATCCTACAACTTTAGCGAAAAAGGCGGAAGATATAAAATGTAGTGTTGTTAGATATCACTCACCTCCCTGGTCATCAAGTGCGACCAGAGTACGTATGCCGGCCTCCTTGCTCTATATAGCGGCAGGAAAAAAATTCATACACTATGTTAGTTGTGAGGGTAGTTGTGTTATGTCAGATACGGGTAGCCCTTAATGTTAGTACTGTGGTGTCTTATGTTAAGTATAATCTCTATGTATATGACGAGGAAGGAGATCTTAATATGGCAACAATTATAATGAAAACTAGAAACAAACTATTAAGACATACTTCCACGCGGTGTACATTTCTGAGTATATTATGTATAATGCTTATAAATTAGTAAGAGAGAATGTTGTTGAACCTTCATAATACAAAACAAAAACGAAACACTAGACCAAACAAAAAGAGGAAATAAAACACGCCGATATACACACGTTCAATATAAATTATAAATAAAACAGAACAAAAATAAACCAACAAAAGAACAAATAATAAGTAAGTATGTGGATTCAGGTCTGTATTTGTTGTGAGAGTTGAGTTGAGGTGTAACTCGATTGAGTTGGAGTCCAGTGATAGTTACCGGGGTGTACATGCCCATTACTGTATTGTGAATGTCTGAGGCTTGAAAGATATACAACATAATAACAAAAGGTACAATAAACAACAGAGAGCAGCCACTACACAGAGACCTAATACAAATTCCACTAAGACAGAAGTAGGTACATACATATACAGGGGGAATCAGAAAACAGTGCTGGGGATTTGATTGAATTTAAAGATACAAATAAAAGTTGTATTATTAAAATTAAATTTAAAAACAAAATCGAGTTTTATAAAGAAAAGATAGAAGAACTAATTGAAGAGTGCTATTTTAAAGAACACTAAGATATTGTGGGATACAACTTAGCGTTTAAGAATTCATTTCGAAAGCAAGCCCAAGCGGAATATTTTCATAAGATAAGCAGACAGTCAGTGGGCTGCCAAATGGGAGACTAGATTTTTTTCAAAAGAAACTAATGTTGGTATTGTGGAATTAATAATAAGGTCAATCATCAACTGGAAAGGGTAGACATTTCTGTGACGTTTTAACATATCTTGACCACCAGCAGTTGTATAGGATCAGCTGTTCGGCATGCATGCAAGCACTAACAATAAACAGAGGCAGACATCTCATCGCACAGGTCACTAAAACCCTGGTAGCACATTTAACGATATTAAGCATATCGCTAGAACAACTACTGGCTCAATACAAAAACGCCCAGAAAATTATATCACACAAATATACATACTACATACAACACAGATGGCTAGGAAGGTTCACTATCACACCTTTAGCCACATAATAAGAGGCACGGATCATGCAACACTTATATTCATCAATATATATTATATAAATATCCTTTACAAGGCTAACATAAATCAAGGTATAGATATATAAATATATACATATAAAATAAAAAGGTTCTAATAGCAACATTGACACACAACAGCCAGAGGGTAGCAGAGGCTGCGCCCTAGGGGGTAGGTGGGTTGGGCGTCGGAGAGCAAACCGAGCTTGGGGCAATCCACTTCCGCTATACCCCGCACTCCCTTGCATCGAGAACACCTCTCTCACAGGTGACAACAAATAAGTAGAAAAACAACAAAATTCAACAGAAACTTATACTTAAGAACTATGCCATGAGAAGGGAACTTAGGTAACTTGAAAAAGGAAATTCACAATTCATTAATCATTTACACAAATTTGAATACATTTTCAACATTATTGAGCATACGTCCCAGTATTGACAACATTAATTTTGCATCACTATAATATTGATTTTTGAATTTAGAAAAAGGAAAGTGATATGAACGCGTCATACAAACAAACATTATTATTGTTATTATAACAACATCTCTATCGTATCACATCAATCCCCTTCAACGAATCTAAGAATATTTTTACGATACTGGAGGTATTCTCGAAATTAAATAGTATCTCTCCCAGTATTAACTGTAAGACTCTGGACTATAATTATACTAACTAGACAAGAAGACATCAGGAACTAAGTCCTCTATAAGGATTGGTCCAGTGACTAAATATTACAAATATATTTTTAACCAATCGAATTCCTTTATTATACTTAACATTTTGTAGAATACTCTATAAGTAAAAATGCGTTTAGTTATGTGTGTCAATTTTGACATAACTCCTCTAGAAAATTTAACTCGATGGTCAAATTTTACTAATTAAAAACAACAGCAAAAATTAATATAATGATAGTCCAATTTGGGAGTCCTGATAGTATTACCACTACTATTAACTTAAATACACATCAGTAATTCTACATACCTCCTCACATAGTGCCATCATACGCCGCGTCGACTCGAGGGACTGAAATTTTAAATAAAATCAGTGTAACGTATTAAAACTTTTTTAATACTGAATACTTTATATTGTTAATGTACTTAAATGATGTTCATAAAATCAAAAAATATTTCAATACTTTAAATTCCAAATCATTATCTATCATATGTATTGTTCAATTAAAATTACCTCATCAGTGACTTGACCAGCTTTCATCTGGAGTTCCTGAAGCTCGCTGCGCGGAACTCCGCCATTTTCTGGCTCTGGGGGCGGCTGGACTGACGGCATTCTGAAATAATCAAAAACACATATTTCACAATAACATTGTGGCTTTAATACAAAATATGACTTTTGTTTTAAATGTATAGATATAGATAGAACTAGTATTTTTGTTGTCAGCGCAATCGAATAAGACATCAAAATGCCCTACCTTTTTTACTTTCATATTAATTACATATATTACTCAGAGATGTGTTATTAAATTAAATTTTAGAATCGATTCAGTGATTTCGGAGACTACCATATATGTACATATAAACAAGTTGTAGAGATCTCATTGTATAAATCTTTATTTTAGTCCGCCTAATTAAGCCAGAATGCGACCCATAAACGGAGCGACCCTCACAGGACAAAAACTTACTCTACGCTTAAGAAGGATTCCGACGACGTAGCAGAGAAGATTATTAGTGTAAATGAAACCACAAACGTCATGAAGTTGGGAGTAAATTTTCAGAACCAGCTTCGTAACTTTCTAGAAAGACCTTGTGAATTTTACGGCACATGGGCGTATAATAGCTGTTGTAAAGAAATTTAAGTAAAAATAACTTCAGCTTACGGGGTAATTTATTCTTTACCTTGAGGAGACCTTGGCTGGGTTACGTACATGTAATTAACTGTTTGTAGCCCGGTTGTGTATCTATCTACAGCTGTATCAGCACGTGTGCATTGCACGAAGGCCATCAGAGGAAGTGCTGCTGTTTCCTGACACATTAGCATTTCACTTTCCGTTTTCATTTAATAACATACACGTTAGCTTAATTTTCTTAACTTCTGCCTACCTTTATTTGTTGAAAGCTTGAGGGTAGAATTAAAAAAAAGAAACTTTTATAAAACTCAGTTAATATTTGGCAGGTGTGGTTTTACATCAGCCTTCACCGTTGGGAATTACAAATTTGAGGGTAGATTATAAATGTTAATTACTGTGAATATATTTACAAGGACTGTTTAAAATTCACCCGAATTCATACGTAGTGATGTCTGAACTAATTCACGAACAAGACGTTAATAATTTAAAATAAATACTTTATGCAGCTTACTATTACGTTTACTTTGGTTTATTCCATCAGTTTGTATTTATCGCGGTCGAGATTGAATCTCAAGTTTTGAATTAACAAACTTGGATTTTTAATTTGATGATTGTTCAGAGATTGACAGTCGCAGCTAATGGTGCCTGACACTACTGGTTGGTTTGCGAATTATTGTTTCCAGTAAAATATTAATAATTTGAGAAACTGATAATGGCCAATAAAAGATTTTTAATGCTTAATAACTAATACATTATACGCATTTGTTTTTGTGTATAACAGTAAAGTATCGTAATTGAAACAGACTGCGCGGTGCCTCGATGGCAGTTAAGAAATTTATAGACTACAATGCTTATTTATTAACATAAGATCGTAAAGTATATTAGGATAGTAAATATTTAACGACCGCTATCAGAACTAGTCAGAACGGCTGATGCATTTATCACACATACGTATCTCGAGAAACAAAAGAATTTGATCGTGTTTTCATTGTAATTTCTTTTTCTATTATTGTTTATGCTTCGCGAATATGGACTACTTATTATTTATAAATCCACATGCAATGAATAGCCCGACACCACAAAAACAATACAAACAAACAGACCTTTCCGTAACAGACTTGTCGCGCTAACCACTGCATCGCAAAAACAAAATTAACTCGAGTCGAGTTTATTTTAGCTCATAACAGTTAAGAGTAAGTCTTAATTGCGTGACGCAGTGAAAATGTATATTTCACGAACAATAGCTGTTAGCCGTTAATATTCTATTCGTAGTGACCTACTAGCAAGAGATTTACTCAAGAATAATGAACTTTGAATGAATACCAAGCCAACATTAGAGTATTCCTCGTGGAATCGCTTTTATTTAAGCCTCCCGTTTCTATTATTCTACAGGTAAAGTTTTCTTGCGTCGTCAACCCACATCCATTGCTCTATATATTTTCCTACAGAAGAACATCCGAGACTCCAATGAAAATGGATATAAGTGAGAACTTTTCAATTTCGAGTTATTCATATCAAACAAGTGAAAACAAAACAAAGTTTGATGTGAACAATTCTAATTCATTAATTTACGATTTGTCCTGCACCCTTTCACTACAAAAAGTAATATTAATAATTTACATAGTTGTTATTAAATATACTACTCTTTAAAGTTTAAATATTACTCATAGTAACATTTTTTAAACGTAAATTCAAAACACAGCCTTTCATTAAATACCAACATTTCACCTACCCTTAACCTTTCAAGATGAACTACAAAACGTTCCAATTTTAATAAAATATACTATAAAATGCCGTCTATTTATAAAACTATCAGCTCTTGTGAACATTGAACTGAAGGTAACGATCATAAACATGTTCGGCGTAGTACAGAGGGTGGGCGGTGACCTTCAGCACAGAGGAACAAAGACAGGGAGTCAACCCCTCCCGATGTAAACCACCCAAAACACTCCTCATTATTTGCAGATCACGATTTTCATTCAGCTCGTACTTTCGAATAGCCTATCATCAGAATGAAAAATACATTTTAAATGTGGATAGTTAAAAAATAAATACGGAAACAGTAAATACAAATTGAAATGTAACTAGAAATAGCCAAACGCAAACGGATTAAAACACGTTTACTGTCAAGTCTATAAAGGCGTTTACTTATAAATAAACGAAACTGTAATGCGCAAACACATTATGTAAAAATATAATACCAATCTTTAAAGGCATTCGTAACAATGATAATAACAGGAATAGGGGTGGGGTCAAATGACCGCTACTACTAACACAATTTAAACAAAATAATGATTTCCAGTTACTTTGGTCAAATGACCGTTTTCGTTTTTCTAACATCAAAGTGACCTTATTAAAGAGACAAAAGGTCAATCGTGTATTACCACAAGTAATGATATTAATTATGAAAAGGAAAGCACTCGATAATTACGAGAAGGCAAATTAATCAGTGTCAAAGCTTCAACGCCTAGCGACACCCGTTCTACATTTGCAGCTGAGCTGGCAGAAATAGTGACACATTTTTTATGACCGTAATTAACATCAAGAGATTTGTGATTGATTAGAAATTATAAAAGAAAAACCATTTAGCTTTTTAATTGAGAGAGAAAATTATAAGGGAAGAAATAATTAAAAACACATGTCAGAGATATTCTCTTGGCGTTTTTCCCAATAAACTTGGCGGCCTATTTGCTTACTTAAGTGGTTCGTGAGATTCAAAGGCATATCTGATTAGATTATACAGATAGGTCTAACATGTTTCATGTCAATTTGGAGGGATTTCTTTTGATTGAAGAAAAGATTGAAAATGCCCAAATTATTCGTTTAAAAGACTTTTATTTTGAATATTTATAACCTAACATTTAGAAGCTTTACAGATTCGCTGCCACCACCGTTAAAATAACCATATTAGAGATGAAAGTTAAATTATGTTCTCGAATAGTTTAAGAAAGCAATATCTATAATAAAAAAAAAAACAAAAATAACATTGCACTTTTGTCAAATAACTTCTAAGAGTGTAATAATAAACTCTTCATTAAGCAGTATTTATTTAAAAAAGTTAGTTTACCAGAAATATTATCACAAAAACAAACGAGAAAGCTACTACTACACAACACGACAAACAATTGTTTGTTTACAAATTCGTAAGTTTATTTGCCAAAGTCAAATAAACTGAATTTCTTTCAGCTAATTCCAGAACTTTCTATACGAGTTCATATACACAATACTCAGATCCGAAATGAAATCTATTTTTCTTTAATAATATCTATTATATAAAAATATAGGTTTCGAGCAATAATCGAATCTATGGTCTTTTATTATAATGATATAAGTCCAATAAAAGCAACATCCATTTATAGATATTGATTAGGATATCTATTTAGAGAATAAAATAAATATAATATTCGAATGTATATTTAATAGCGTTAACGTTGGAGGAGATACATGAATATAATAGTTGCGTTGTGGACGGTGGAGTCAGTGGGATCGATAGACGCGCGCAGCCATGTGGCCTAGCTAACCTAAACCCCCTCTTTGAAATCTCCCCCTACATTCAACTGAATGTTGGATGTACTAAATGGACTTTTTAACGTTCATAACAAAGTCTAACGAGATTTTAGAGTAGACATCATGTTATCAGATGTTAACTATTCATTTTGAAAGTCTAATTTTAAACATACGATAATTTAATTATATTTTACATAAGGTAATGCAATTATATATAATTGTTATAACACGTGTTAATTGTTTTGAAAAATCTTCTTAAGATTATTCAAATCAATTTCAATGAGTTCATATCAAAAAACCGCTCTATGGTTTTTAATACAGAAAACACATCTACTTCATAAATATGAACAGTTTTTAGTTCCGATAATTTTGCATTGATTGAAAAACATAATCTTAAATAGTAACGTTTTGAATGTTAAAATCTTTATAGTGCAGTTATTAGTATTTATTATTATTATTTCAGTCACATAATGGTCTGTATTTAAAAAAAAAACTTAAACATCCGCTCGTGTATACCCTAAAAGAACCTATATAATTTAATAGTTAAAATCGATTACTTTCTAATGCAACAGTAAAGAGATAAAATTACTTTATTATAGTCTGTAGGTAATAATTTTCAAACAAACATTTGTATTTATTATGGCTCGAGAAAGCAAATTTATTAGGAATAAATTAAAAGGTAGGGTTAGAAACAATATTAATATAATATTAAAGAAATTAAAGACAATTCATACAATTGTTTTGCTTTTTTATAATAATTTAATAAAACAAATATTGCGCAATATAATGTAATTTAGAAAAAAATCATTTTTTACGCTTTCGAAGTTGTTCGCAGACGTGATTTAACGGGGAGAGTGAAGCTGCAAGCCTTTCGAAACATGATCTGATTAATCAAAATTTTAAATTACATTGAATGTTTTAGGAAGTTTTACACGCACATATTTCAAATAATTTAATTAACTATGCGGCTTATTATTGCTTCAATTTTGATTATTTTAATCCGGCACACATTCAAATGCCTTGGCACGCAGTTACAAAAAAGGAGTATCAATATTTTGTCAAATCCAATATACAATATACGTTGATGTTATTTTCAGGAGCCAAATCCCTGATGAGGAAAAAGGCAAACCCAAAACTGGGGTACTTCGTGAATATTAAAAAGGTTAAAAAAACAGATTATTAGATTATGTAAAACGGGAAAAAAATTTAAACGTTACATTGAATTTCAGTTTAATAAATTAAAATTATATATTCAAATCGATCCATATTAATTTTAAGAACACTTCTCCCGCTCATTTGTTCGAGATTATAAAAGTTATATTGAATGCAAATCAGGGTTCATTATGATGTTACAAAGTTACGTAATTTTAGCAAGTCTGCTTCCTTAGGATCCTGTGTACATCGGGAAAGTTCAACCATTATTCTTAATTTATCTTTAGAATTGAAGCTACCGGCATACGTAGTCTATGGTTTTTTAAATGTTAACCCAGCATATGAGTACACTCCGCCTGATGTTAAGCTAAAGTGTCTGCAAATGTCTATGTGCAACAGTCGCCTCCACTATGCCCAAATTTGACGGGACACACTCTTCTCGTCGGTATGCTAACGACTCGAGCTTATATAGTCGACCGTAAAAGCTGCCATCTACTTTCGCACGATAAACTTTACATTTAAAAACAAATTATAATAAAGTATTTGATGACAGAGATTATTCATGAACTATCGTATTTATTTTGATTGATTTAATCCGACGTTTCGAAGGCTTTGTAGCCATTTCGGCCGTGGCGAGAGTCTATAACCTACAATAGATATTTATATTATACATATATATTATATTTGCTACGTTTTATAAACATACTTGTATCATTTGTGAGCAGTACGTCTAGTTTATACATAAATGCAGATAAGCCCATTGGGAATTCGCGAGTGTGTCATGACCTATTTTCAAAGTTACTCCAGACCGTTGTGGTTATACCTACCTACTCGCGCATAAATGGACGTAAAAATATCAACAAAGGACTTCAAAGACTTTCTTTAGGGAATAATTCCCAACCAAATATTTCTTTGAATTGTAACTTTGATATTTGTAAGCTTTGCATAAACAATAATAATGCATACACACAATGCCCTGACCGCAAACTAACTATAATGCCGACATACTACGTTATGGGTATCAGAAAAAGAAAAATACAAATATATAACAAACACCCAGATCATAAAAAAATTACTACCCCCCACATTCGTTATATAACCAGGGATCAGTATTACGTAAGCAGGACGAGAAATTACGTATTACGGAAATCTTTAACTAAATAATTTTAGGAACACCTACACATGCAGCCATCTGCAAATGTTTCCCAAGCGCTCCCGAGACGCTCAAAGTTCAATGAAATTTTATTATATGGACGTGTTGTCTATTGTTATGACTGCATCAGTCGTAGAAATGTTTTAAAATAATATCATTTATTAAGTCAATAAAATTAATATATTTTAATGCAAAATAGGAAAGGAAAAACATATTTTAAAAGGCGGAAAGAGTGATGCAATATTTGAAGAATAAATAAAAAGAAATAATTTTTAAAATTAGTAAAATTAAGGTCTAAAATAACCTAACAAAGTAAGCGTTTTGATATCTAAAATTAAACGTTTATAAAACATAAGGCCTCGGGAATTATGAAGAGGGTTAAAATGGACAGGATATTTTGACAAATGGCTGCTAACAATAGGTGAAAAGGGTTAGAGTAGGAAATAATAAACCCAAATGTTTCAAGTACATTCATGTTAATATAATAAAGGGGTGATTCCGTTTAATAATAAACAAACAAAAACGACAGAAACAGCCGAAGTATCGGATCAATAATAACAATTGAAAACATATAAAAATTTCATTCGTCATAATTTTTATTATCCTAGATATGGTAGATGTTGATAGAGTTGGTTTTTCAAAATTAAAACGTCGTAAGAACCTAATCTCAGTGCGTTTTGGTTTGTGGTTTAAATTCTTAAAACCAATATTAATCATAGTGACGTCTAAAGTTATTATTATAATCAAAATAAATGTCGCAAATTAGTTAATATTTCAGAAATTTATTATAACTTTTTTGCTTAAAAATAATTATCTATTTTAAAAATTAAAATAGGAAACGTTGGAAGCATTTAATCATTATTACATGAAAAACAAATTACAACAATAAACAATAATTATAAACAATGATAAACAAAGAAAAAAACAAAAACGTGATGGAATTCTTATAAAAATATTTAATCTGATGCTAGTTCGTGAATCATTCTAATAATATGACGTCATCGACGCAAATGTAGACTCCGTAATGGCGTTAGTCAGCGAAATTAAAACTCGCTAAATAACTTAGAAATTACTTTAAAAATTCCTTAGAAAAAATCTAAATTTTTCATACCTGATTATTATTAAATTAATGACGTTTGATTTATTTTTGGATAAAAGCCTCACAATTATCATAAAAACATCAATTAATATTTTATTCAAAAATATAATCTTAATTTATTAACTTCAATCCATAAAATTATTATTATATCAAATAAAATATGTTGAATATTGAAGCAAACATCTCGCTTAAAGGGGAAGTCGACAACATCAATCAAGACACCCACTGAGCTCACTTCACAATAGATAATGAGGACAGGACATCTTATATATAGAAGTGAAAAACATTAATTATGACATATTATTTAATTTCTTACTTTGGTATCCTTAAGTGGTCAGAAGGTTCATTGCTATCAGGAGTATATTTGCTATAATTTCATACAAAATAAAAGTTTTTATGTGGTTTTTATATATTTTTAAATTAATTTTACCCATACGTACAAAATAAATACTAGATATGTGATAATATGTGCAATCACTACTAGGTAACATCCCAATCGGGGTAGGTAGAGACTATAAGACACATTTTCGTTTCAATTACTTATGCATCATTAAAAGAAAAAAAAAATTCATTACACAATTACATAGTCAAGGTTTCTGTTCTATATAAAAATAATTAATTTCTTTACTAAGCAATGTTTATAATAATATCAAGATATATATTTGAATTAATGTTAAATAGAGAAACATTTTTGTCAAAATTAAGTCAATGTTAAGTAGAAGTTAGTAAATCATATTATTATTTATTAAAACAAATGGATATTTAGAAAGATATGTTGAATTATTTAACTTATTTCAATTAAAGTGTTAGTAGTTCTAGAATCTAGATTCACATTTAAGACTCTAAAATTAAGCTGATTAAACATAAGTTATGGCAGGAGATTATGATATGCAATTCTAACTCTAATCATTTAGAAGATATTGTAATTACTTACACTGGACTGTATTTGTAGGACATTTTCTAATACAAAACAGTTACTTTTACTGTACCGATAGTTTTGACGTAGCAGATTGATATCACACAATTTGATAAGACAAAAAATATTTTGCGCGTAGGTAACACCGCAGTGACATTCTACGGCTGTAATAATTAAAAGATAAGGAAAAGTCTCCACTATTTAGTAAACTACTGTGATAACAATTAGTCGAAGTGACGCTACAGCTATTTATACTGCAAAATTCATCTAACATATTTCGTGATAAAGTTATTAAATAAAACTTAATAAAAAATGCTACTTACTTGATAGTTTCCTTTTTCTAGCACCTAATTAAGACAAATAACAAGCGATGTCACTTATAACACCCACTAGGCACCAATTTCCAGCACAATGATCGAGAATCAGAGACGCTCTCGCCACGGAGCTGGCTGACAGATCTCCGCCCGCTCGCTGGTCGATCGACTCCGAGAGGTTACCTACAAAATGCGCAATGTTTTGACCATGCGCATTGACCTTCAAGTAATTGACATGCGCTTTAAAATTTAATTAAATTCCGATATAATAAATATAAGAAATTCTAAAATATTTCTACACAAATATTTCTGTAATAATAAAATCTATAAAACTCAACCAAAACACCGCCCTTTTTATTATGATTTCTGACGTTTATTAATTAATGCCATCTAGTGGTGAGTAGTATAAACAAATATTATACTAAATTAACTACTTAATAATAGATGTCGCTAGAAATTTCAGTAACGAAAAGAGGTTAGGGAACAAATTTATTTTTATTATAAGGACTAACGATAGTAACAATTAATTTATCTGAATGATATAGATCTCTTTATATTTTGATTACATTGGATAATATATAATTAATATTAATTTATACAAAGTTATAGATAAATACAATTCATACGCTTTAGCATTGTTTTAACTAGTAACTTTTATTTTAAATTAAATAATTGATCGCATTTACTATTAAAATTAGATCAATTACACGTACAGGCTTCATATAAAAATGATGGATACAATGTATTTATTGTAAATTTCTTCTAGGATTTCACAAAGAACTAAAAGTAAACAGCCGATATAATGACTTAATATAAAATAATATTATTGCACAATGTTAAATAAATGTTTAAATATAAAAATTTGAATGCTAACTGCATCTTAACTTCCCGTGGGAAACCTTATACAATCGTGGGAACAAACTGAAGCCGATTCTCTCGGGGCGCAGTCAGATCATCTATTTGTTTGGAACATTTTACTACAGTAAAATAGTAAATACTTCATGTCTAATTAATGCGACATTTTGAAAGTTTTATCGTCATTGTGGTCTCAAATATTTGAAATATTTTTCAAAACTTCACTGACGTCCTATCTATTTAACACAATGTGGTTTAATAACGCAAGTAAGTGTTAGAGATATCGCCCCGATCACAGCCTCTCTAGGAAAAAGACCAAAAACTATTTCTTCCTACTTTAAGTAGCGTTTTATATAGACTTTTACACTCGTTCAACTTATAACGGAGGTTTTATGGCGAATTTATTAAGGCTTTAGAGCAAGTTTGAAGAATTTTAAGAGAGGTTGTACACTAGGATAGTAGAGAAACAAGAAAATACTACAAAGAGTAAAAATTAAAGTGAAATTCCGGAAAAACCCAGCGAATGTTAATTGAAATATTGTTCTAATAAAAATAGACTGATAACAATCTGGCATGTCTATAAAGATAACTAATATTGATCTAGTGATAGTTGAATGTATTTTATATAACGCTGTATAACGGCCGCTAGGCTGTTAGCGATAACGGCGTAACGGAATATCTCGTTTAACGACGCTCTGATAAGAGACTATAATGATTAAATCTATTTGCCTTTCGTTTCACCGCGTGTTTGTTGATTTATGATAATATTTCGCTTTTGTGTTTCATTTTCGTATCTAAATTAGTGATATTATGTTTTATCTTGCAGTTTCTTCGTCGTTTTCGCGTTCTTCTTATATGTCGTTGTTTGATGTTTTTTGCTTTATTATTCTTGTTCCTTGCATTTTTATATAGTAATAATCTGTAATCCTTCAGCCGCGACAACATTCACCACATAGTGCCAGCTTGAGAATACGAATGTGGAATAAAGGTTTTAGAGAGAGTAATGTAGGTACTGCATGCGAGACTCTTCTTGCCTTCTTGAATTCTTAAACGCATAGTAAATACGAAATGACTGTGGATCGTGAGAAATAATGGCTTGTCATAAAAAGTAAAAAACAATTTATATTAAATGAAAAATAAATTAATTATAAAAAAAATCTAAATATTTGAAGTTTTTGTTTATTTTATATATTAACTAATTATTTTATTATTATACGATTAATGGGATTTTAATAGCACTAAATAATATACCAAAGACAATAAATATAATATTATATCAAAACGACACGACTCGTCAGACTCTGTGTCGATTGCTTATTGGTTACGAAATCCGTTAAAATAACAAATGAATGCAGTCTTATCGTTGTGCGCGATTTTAAAATGGCGTCATCGCTAAATAAGGAAAAGGTTTATGTTCCCACTATGCCGTCTCATGATCAATGGAAAACTAATTCGCCAATTATATTTATATTCTGTGTAAAATATGTAATTACCACTGACCTTTGACCTTATAGATACTATACGTGACTATGCAGAAGATGCTAATGATTTCAATTGCAGTATTATTATTATTAATAAAATAAATTGATAATTTGATTCTGGAAAAACTAAACATTACTTTTAAACGCCTCTGAAGACATTTATTGTAGCTACAGGAAATCTATATTCAGGTAACACTGATAGATGGGAAAAATCTCAACTTTATTCACCCATAATAATATCTTAATTTGTATAAAGTCAATGTCCGGTTTCTCGTTGAGATGAAAATATTTTATAAATATAACAAAAACTATTTGCATTTCTCATAACAGTATTAAAATTGCGTATCATTTTTACACGTCAAGTTTATGGTATTAAATGTACATCAGCGAAATATTCGAATCCGTTTAATAGTTTTGAATATTCTAAGAAAAAGCAGTCACAAGTTCGTTGTATATAATTATTCTTTCAATACATAAATACAATGCTTTGACCTCTAACTATAATACTCTGTACTCTGGGCGACATACCTATAACATCCAAATATGAACTATCAATTTAAAAAAATACTATTTACAGGAAATTATTTAAAATTATTTTGCTTATAATTCCCGCTACAACATTCAATAATTTGTCTCGACGCGTTTCGCCACTTCACGTGGCATCATCAGGATATGTGAAGTGGCGAAACGCGTCGAGACAAATTATTGAATGTTGTAGCGGAAATTATAAGCAAAATAATTTTAAATAATTTCCTTTAATATGGATTTCCGCAAAGTAACGCCTGAAACAACCAATTATAATACTATTTACATCATGCTCGTTTTGCTTTCGGTATATAAAGTAGTTTTTATTATAGTGTAGCCAAAGAATTTAAAGCGAAAATGTCATGACACAGATCCTTTGTCACGTACGAAAATAAATAAACGCACCTTCAATACCTGTCTACTCGGGTGTTTCCTGATAAAAGGAAAAGAAGTAAGGATTTATTTATAATCTGTTTTTGTTTTCTACTATGACATAGAATCATCTTCCAAGGACCTTTTCGGACTGTCTACTTTGATGTACTAGAGGCGTGTCATTTCAAGATTGGCGGTGTAATGCATCTCTTGAACCCCGCAAAACGGAAACGACTGTAGCTTAACATCATACGAAATGTAACTATTATAAAAAAAATCTAAGAGCATGATTGTTTTTTTTTTGTTACATTCAATAGTTCTAAATAATTCAAAATAATTGTCGTTTTAAAGTGCGTTGCAATAAAACTAATTTACTTCAGTTAATTTTAAGTAAATGTTGAAAAATGACCTCGAAATCGGAGAACCTTGGCCAAGTCATACAACTCTGTACAAGATTGGCAAAACCGACTAATTTATGTAATATTATAATTTGATCGTTAATTTTAATAATTGTAAAAGTTTAAAGTATAGAAAGAAGAGTGATAAAACATGATCCTTAAAATCTAAAAAAAAGTTCACATACAGAAATATTGAATATAAAAGTTACCAACGAAATAGGGATGTAAGAATTGTGAGTAATATTTAAGAAAATCACATATTTTTTCTGATTAATTATGCAATTAAAATGCAGTTTCTCGGGGAATACCTGGAACTTGCCGCGAATGACTAATAAATAGCAAAATCGTGAAGTCTAAGACCTTGAATTACAAATTAACATTTTTTTGTTCGAGAACGGAGATTTTTGATTTAAAACTTTGTTCTGAATTGCCAATCGTTAGATTTATCTATAAGACCAATCATTATGCACAGTTGTTTGGTAATGAGGGTAGAAGAGGAAATGGTAAGTTACGTTAGTTTAGTTAGGTATATATCAGTTGGTGAAATGATTAGGATCATGATATCGAAAGGAAAAAGAAAAATAAAATAGTTACGAAAGATCTATGATGATGAAAATGATGATAAATTCTTTATCTGAGCTGGGAACTGAGCCGGTTTTACCACAGAAGTCAATTAATTTTAGCTTGATTTACTTCTGTGGGTTTTACATTCATAATTTGCGCGTCACTTGCCATTGAATTTAAAGCGATACGCGACAGTTTATAAAACACAATGTTATGTTAATGGCCTATTATAATGTTTTAATTTTATTGTATATTATTCATGTCGTCATGCTTGAACGTAAATTTAATATCAATAATTTCAAGTTACTTTTTTTGTTTAGTTTTTCAGTTGATTATCACAGTTTTGTTCTTATTCTTGAATAAATTATATTATTATAATTCATAATGTAGTGAATGTATTTGGAGTCTTACAATCATACATGAAATATAATAAAAAATATTTTAATATGAACATTTTAATACGATTATTATTCCCAATAACAAATATCGATCCCAATTGTTAAAGCTAGTATATTCATTTCTTTCTTTTTTTTCAAAACATACTTTCAACAATATATTCGATATGGGATATTTTATGATTATTTTAAATTGAAAAATGAATGTTTATGTAGAACTTTTAACATAATAACACTGCCTTGAGGTATTTAAAATAATTACAAGACATCGCGCAAAGTAGAAAGAAATTCTTTTAAATTGGTACCTAATTGGGGCAAAGATAAATGGCTGAAGAATTTTGACAATTATTTCTGCAGCTCGTGTTTCATTTTAATGAACTAATTCCTAATATAGTAAAATAATAAATGGTTCACATTAAAATGTAAAAAATATATTTCCTTGAAAACGCTTTTTATTAGTCCACGCAGAATTCTTTGCACATTTTTATTTAATTTTTTCTTATCAAATAGTATGTATTATCAAATATGTCCCAATAAATAGCAAGCCTTGGTTTGCAACAAAAAGTTAAATTTCATACAAATCGCATAATTGCATCTTTTTGGATGCAGAAAAACTAGTTCTTGCAATATTAACTAAATCATGTTATGGAAAATAAATAATATTCCATTGAATGTGTTCTTTCAAAGTAAAGTTTAAAACGCTGAAGAAAAAGAGCATTGAATGATGTGTTAAGCGATAAATTGACACATCGAAAGAAAAAATAAGTTTGTGAAAGGACACTGCGAGCGTTACTATTACGTGTTCGCTCGAATTAAGTTCGATGATACAAAAATGTTATTTTTCCTATGCAATAAATGTGGCTAACTAAAGTTCCGTTCATATACAATAATTTTTTTTATATAGAAAGGTGAATTACTTTTCAACTTTAATGTATACCATTTTTGTACAAATAATTCGGATAAATAATTAAAAACAAAGTACAACCAATCCTTTATCCATTTTAACCCCCGAGCCAGTTAGCCAACGACCGTATTTTAGGAATCAATGTTTCCCATTAAATTTATGCAACATTTATGGTTACTATTTGATCATTGTCAATCACTGTCAAAATTTATAAACAACAATAAATAAATTTAATCCTAATTACAATGTTGAATATTCTTATCATAATAACAAAGTTAAATATTTTCTAATTGCGCAATGCGCGTAGCACCGTAATTAGTCGTGTGAGCTCTAATAGGCTTTAGCGTCAAGTGCAGGCTGCGCGGGAGTCGAGCAATGCTCGCAAGCCTGCAGATAGCAAGCAACTTCGCGCATGCGTAGTCCACTCACGCCGCTATACGCCGGCGAACGTGTTGATATCACATCGATATAAAAGGGACAGTGCCCTTTTTTAACGTGCATTCGTTATTTTTCCGTCTACCAATAACATATTTTAAGAAAATTAAAATGTCTGTGCAAGTGTTACACAGCCAGGAAGATGATACTGAAGGCGTATTGGCTGCGAAAGGAATTTCTATGGCAATTCTTTTTGCTGCTTCCATGATTTGCGGGTTGTTGCCGACACTCCTTTCGAAGAAGTTCAAATGGATAACGCCTGCCGAAGCTGGCGACTTGAAGTCGAAGAACCGAGTTGTTCTGACATTGTTGTCCTTTGGCGGTGGAGTCCTGCTAGCAACTACTTTCATGCACCTAATGCCAGAAGTACAGCATAACATCGATTGGTTAGTCTGTAAGTACCCTGATAATTATTACATGTACAAATTTTATAAACATAGAATTTAATGAAATCTGCAATTTAATTAAGGGAGATCATTATTTTCCTTTAATCTCCGCTTTAGTGATGGCCTTAAGGGTCTGCCAAATAAACGAAATAGGCGCCTATAATGTGTGAAGGTAAATATTATAAATGCGTCCAGTTTACCTTGTATGGAACGTTTGTTTTGTTTTCATATCTTACTTCTTCGTTTTGTGCGATAATATCTTGCAATGGCAAATCTGTAACGGCGGCGTTATGTATGCTACTTCTACATTTGTAGATAGTGACTTGGATATCAGCGACTGACCTTCCACTATACAAACGAAATCTACATATATCCGAAAATATTTACGACTATTTTTAATTATAATTTAATCTATTTTAATATATGTATTCAAAAAATCTCTGATATTTCATGAAATATTGTGTGTTAAAAATTTGTTTTTAAGATAATTTCATGGTTTTATTGTTGAAGAATTATTGTTCTACTTATATTTAATAAGAATTTTAAAAAGATTTCTTATTTGAAATAAAAGCTATATTATAAACTAGCAGTTGCCCGCGACTTCGTCTGCGTAATAATGAAGATATAGAGTACTATGAAGTTTAATGATGTTTCATATTTCAGTCAACAGAGAATGCCTTCCACACTGTGTGAACTTAAAATGTAATATTTCTTTAAAAAACAATTGAAAATATTCTATAGCCTATGTTCATCAGGGATTTTTTACGATTCTAATGGTAAAAGAATTTTTCAAATCAGTCCAGTAGTTTCGGAGCCTATTCAATGCATACAAACAATCAAATGTTTCCTCTTTATATAATAGTATAGATTAAATAAGTCCAAATAGAAATATATTATTTTAACACTTCTATGTTTTAGAAACAAATTTTTAAATTATGTATAATAGTTTAACGAAATCTCCACGAAAAAACAATAATACGAAATTTATCGTTATTCTAACAAATCAATAGTACAAAATATATTTTTATCAATCGACCTACAAAGATATTGAACAAAAAATATATTTTCTTGTTTATGTCTACTTTTTAACCGTAATCCTATGATAATTAATTTAATGTCAGAGGTTTTGAAATTTCAGGGATTAATTTTATTATTCGTAGATTAGAATTGGGTGGCATGTTTATAGGAAGCTTAAAGGAAAAATAGAAATTTAATTTATAAAGAGAATAGTTTTCGTTAAAGTTGTTATACTTAATGGTACATTTTCTTGGCACAATTCTTGGCTTATATTATTAATGCTGAATTCAAATTGTTTTCTAATATTAAGTCGAAATTCATGTCAGAACAGTTAAATGATACTAAACGTCGAAGTCACCTACTCAGTTTTTAACACGCTTTTTTATTTTTTTTATTTTATGTATATATGTATGTATGTAACGGAATCTTTGAGTATAATTTTCACCAATTTCCAGAAGTCTGATTAATTTGAAACTTTGCATACGTATTAAGGATCGATGACAATGCAATAATTTAATAACAGTTTCCCATTATCCTTATTAGGACCGCCAGGATTTATAAATTCTTTTATAGATCCTGTGTAGTGGAGTGAAAGAGATAAAGCTAGCGCGCGTGTTTTTTTTTGTTTTTTAACTATTTATTTATTTTCTTAATATGTATTAAAAAGTCGCAATTGCATACAGATTGTTATACGAATTTTTTTTGCAAGTTTATTCATATTAATTTATTAAAATTATCTAATGAGTGTAATTACTTCACCCAGTCTTTCTATGGTCGGATGGAAAAGAAAATCCAGATTTTAAACATGTACTGTACTAAATTTAGGTACAATACATTTTATTATTATTGTTGTTTATTGCTTGCTTGACCATACCTTGAAAATCATAAGAATACAGAAGTAAAATATGTAAACATGTACATTGTATATGATGAAAAGTTTTTGATGAAGACTTTTAAATAAATACAAAATATACGTAATAAAAATTAGAAGAACTTAAAGCTAAACATATAAAATATAAGTAACTTAACAATGCCTCTCACTTCACACGTAACAAACTTCACGGACGTTAATATTTAAATTGCCAGCTCTAAACGCTTGTCTAAATTTACTCGTATTTTCAGTAAAATTAATCGTGAAGATGTAAGTGGACTAAGACAAGGATATATTTAAATATTTTAATAGGATATTGTATTCTAAGACTGACATTGCGTTCACTTTTAGTAATTTTAATCCTCGCGACAACAACGATGGCTGTAAAACTTTCGAAACTAATAAAAAGTGAACGTGATTTACGCCGCAAAAGGTCTACAACGCTATATTTTAAAATACGTTATGCGGCTTAGTCGTTCATTTTGATTATTGACGGATATAATCGGAATAAAGTAACAAGAATAAACGCAATAATAAGTTGCATAAAATCTTTTAAATTTATACAATTTTGACCACTCATATAATCATAATAATAAACTATAACGATATACACTTACATAAGAAAAACATTCACTCGCTCTCTGTATTGTCATAGCAATTCACATCTATAGATGAAGCCAATGTCCTCTAAAAATTGCTTCCTAAATGCACAATCCAGTTATTCAACTTTGTATAAAACGTGTCATTAAAGTACCAAGCAATCTAAAGTGTAATGCTGCTTTTACACTAAATATTTATTAATTAATAACAAATGAAAAGCGAGCATTATGATTCGTTTAATTGGACACGTAATGTGAGACTGATTATACTCCTTAGCATGTGTCTCCATCTCAAAAAGAATAATTAATATTTAATAATGAAAATAAGCCTTTAAAGTAATAACCACTCGAATGTGTTATTAGTACTTCACTTCTATTTCAAGTAGGTACAGTCTGCAAAATGATTGATTATTAAAATATACTTCACTAATCTTAAAGCTTAACTCGCTTTAAAATAACAAGCATTCAAATGTGTCACTAATTTGTAATACACTTCCGTTTTAAAAAGGTACAGTCTGCAAAAAAAATTAAATATTTAAATTTATTTTACTAATTTTCAAATTGGTTTTAAATATTACCCTGACAAGTTTTTCAAATAAAGTAATCGTATTTTATAATAATAAATTGTTCTAACATTGCTATCGTAAGACAGCAATTTTATTCAAGTAAATTCTTTTATAAAAATCGTTTTTTTTTTTATTAAATCACATTATTTTCTACTGAAACATATAAATATTGTTTATGGTTACAAAATATTAGATCAAACGTGGTCAGAGTTTAAGTCAAGTTTTTGTTCGCCTCAAAACTAGTTCCTGCTCGCGCAATTACTTTTTTTTTTACAAAGGACCATGGCGTACAATACGTACGAGTAGAATTGTGATAATAGGGCATGAATGAGGAAACTTGACAAATGCTAATTTATTATTGCAAGTAATTGTTCGATATAAATAAAAAATATTTTCAATACAATATTTTACATAACAACTTTGTTGTAAATAATATAATTATTTTAAATCAGATAGCTAATTATAATAAATTAATATTTATAAACACCTGAATTTAAGTTTTTATTTATATAAACATGCTATTACTTTCAAATACAATGCCCTGATTCCAAACTATGACAGGTGCGAGGTATCAGTTCAAGGCCAACACAAACATATAACACGTGTTTAGACCGGGAATGGAACCTAGAACTTGTAACGTGAAACTCGTGTAGCAAAATGGCGTACCGACCTTTGCGCCCAATAATAAATATTAATATAAAGTTATTTCATACAAAAGAAAGATTTCGCTATCTCGTTTCATACGTATTAGTAGATAAAACGTAACGTCAGATAAACGAACAAAGCATTGTGCCTCATTTATAATATAATATCTAATTGTTGATTCGCAATCGATTCTGTAATATAATTACAGTGATCGTTAAACACATTTAGGCTTAAAAATGTTACAAAACAAACGAATTATATTAAATTAAACGATTAGATAACGAGGCGGTGCTTTGAATAATTCTATTTGTGAATACTTGTATCTGATTTATATCTATTATTAATAATGCTATTTTGTAGATAGACTATAAGTCTAAGCTTCGGTTTGATCTTGCAATACTAAGAATCTAACCGAGCTGTTAAAAGATTTACTATTACGTTTATTTTCACCGTGTTAATAATTTGCAGCTATCTTGTTCAAGTCGACTTAAATTAGTTAAATATCATGAATAACTTTAGACATGCCTAGGAACATACTCCAAACTTACTAGTACTAATAGTTTAATATTCGTTATTGTTAATATTGTCCATATTATTATAATTATGGGAAATATTTACCGCCTAAAATGTAGGGAATTTACCTTCGAAAAAAACGACGATCGCGATGGCGTGACATGAATTTAAATATTCTAAATATTAACATAAACGGAGCTCAATTTCAACTACAACCTAGATTATAGCTAATGAAAAAAGTTATACCAACAGGATATCAACCGGAAAAATATGTGCAATTATAGAAAAACAAAGTCATAATAAAAAGTTTAAAATTAGAACTTATCTTAATTACTAATTTAAAAAATACTATGTATGAAGATATACACATTATGAAAGTGTATTGTATTCACTATGATTACGTGACATGAGGAGTGACTGCGTGCCCCGCTAAGTGACATTTTGTAACGTATTTGGACGCGTAATAAAAATTGTCACCTGGACTTGTAATATCATCATATGCTATTTATTTATTAATATTAGGAAAACTAACAATTAAATTACTGCAATCCCACTGATAGTGACAAAATGAATACTGAAAAAAATTAAACAAGCTACAGCTTATGACACCTCTTAACCCGCAAATGTAAAGATTAAATATATCAAATTAATAATTCATACACTGCTAATATAATAAGTTACATACAATACTATAATTGGAAATCCTAGTTTTAACGGAAATAGTCAACTATCCCATGCTTAGTATACAAGGAAAGATATACCTAAAACTAATTTAGCCCTTTTTAGGTTAATTTAGAAAACAAGTTTCTAGAATATTTTAACCTTTAATAATGATCGTAATAAAAATGTCATATAGACCCACAACTATAATATGAAATATAAAATATTTTAAAATTTTTCATTTACTATTCTTGACCACGCTAAAGTTGACAACGTGTTATGTAAGATATTAGCATACTGGTTGAAGAGTCATCAACCACATTTAAATAATGTACTAGAAAAAGAATACTTAGTCTATTTGTCTCAACTTTGCATACAAATTTTCAATCTACAATACTTTTCTCTTAATTATTCAAATATTATCGCTAAATTTTGTCTTTCTTTAATACTTTTTTGGTAAAACTTATGTGAAATAATAAAGTGGATTAAAATGGATTAAAAATATAATTATCACAATGCATTGTGGCAATAGAAAGACCAGAAGAAAAAAGAAAGATGACACTGACAGACTAAACGTCAAAACCTCAAATCTTCTTAAATAAGTATTTTCGGCTTGTAGAATCGACCGCCACACTTTAATACCAATGTATTCCAGTATTATCAATAAAGAAGGCTTTTTCATACAAGTTTGTTTTATAATTGTTTCTATTTACTTTTTTAATATAATATATAAATAAATATTTATAAAAAATATATTACGAATAAAAAATGTTTACTTTTCTTTTCTTTCTTATAAATTATCTTTGAAAATATATTACTTTCATGAATGGCTGTTAAAGTTGAAAACAATGGCAACTTTACTCAAACGACTTTATAAGTTTGTTTTTCTTTAGTTAATACGTATTTAAGTACTTTACATACATATAAATGAAGTCTTGATCTCTAATCAGAATTCCTTAGACGTTCCTATTGTTTTGCTGACGTTTTATAACGGTTTAGAATTAAAATTGTTCTTATCTAACACGTGAATAAAACCAATGCGACTATCATGCGAACAAGACCTCTAACGGGAGAAATGGAAAAAATAAATTCAACACCGATATGTAACCCATACATTAGGTCGCACTGTACCTACTCATAGATTGAAACCCCATAATGCCCGCAATTGACGAAGGCATCTCGTTGAATAAGTATTATTAGAAGTGTGTTAGCGGATTGTGTAATAGGCGTATTTATACAAACCCCCTATCACTATGTCACACACACAGAATTGTATAGTCAATCTAAACGCTGTTGCCAGTGACATTGAAAAGTTTTCCACATTTAAAAAAAATAATAATAATTTTGATTCTATTGCCCTAATTACTAAAGTGAATAAATTAAAAATAAGAATATTACCCCTAATCATGAAAAATTAGAACGAAGCTGTACATGCAACACTGAATGTTATTAACTTTTATTCCGTTTGGGCTCGTCTCACATTGCAATTCTATTATAGCTATATGACGCATACAATGTTTGTGATAAGTTGCCTTCGTGGTCAATGGGCCTTGATTGATAAACTCGTGTATGTGTGTTGTTTATATTATCCGTTAAAATAAATATGCGGAATTACCATTTACACGTTAAAGTAATAAATTAATAATAATAATATTTTTGTGTGAAAAGAAACAGCTGTCAGTTGTTGTAAAAGTGTATTCTTTTTATCAACAATTGTTAAGAATCTTATTGACAAAGTTATTATTATCACACTCATTGTTTTGTTAAATGGAAATTTTAATGAATTATTTATTCTATAATTTATTTAATTCTATTCATGATTTAGTCATGTTTTTTCGTAATATTTATTATATTTAAATGGTTGCATATATTACCTATATTATTTTTCTTTGTCAAAATTATTTTTTATTTAGTCATAGTGGAGGGTATTCTAGTTTGAGGTTATATGTTGACAAATGTATAATATATAATATGGTACAGAAATCGAATTCTTATTGTAAACTTGCGCTTAGGAATATACTAACAAAAATATGGGCAGGACTTACGATATAGTAAAATGTTGAAAAGTGAAGTTGCTCAAAGGGTAAATATTTTGTTTACAATTTATAATCATTATTGATAACTCTAGATAATTGAATGTGATTCACGTAGTAGTCCGGTTAATTAGAATGCATAGGAGGATTGTTTTTATGTCTTGTATATTTATTTATAAATTTATTCGGTCGTTTAACGGAACTTTACTTTCCTATCATGGGATTTGGAACAGGAAAAATGTCTAATTTAGGTACTTTCTTAGTATAAAAACAAAAATAAAATTAAGCGGATTCTTCTCAAATTAAGTAAAGTTCACATTTGAGGTAAATATCGTAGTAATTAAACAAAAATCATTTATTTCATTTTACATTTATATGTTGTATACATAGATCCATCTATAGATACATGTAAACGAACGGGTCCACTGCTCCCGCTCTGTTTTAACTTAATGATAATATTTCAGAAGTTCAATTTTATATTAAAGGTTCTATATGCTTTTTAAGCGAGAATATTTCGTAACATTAGACGGCGCAAAGGGACACATTTTATTTGTATGTAAAACACCTCTGTCACACATTTTGAATACTATGCCACAATGATTTTGTAAAGAGCAAAAACAATAAAAACGGGATTTTAGTTTTATTATAATGACTATATGGTCCAAAAGAAACTTGTGAAACTGCAATTTTGGATGAATATCGATTTTTTTCTAAGGGGACACGTCATTGTCGGTAGAAAAGTAGAACGCCCCATATACGTACATATATATATTATTATTCACTACAAAACTGTTTATCCAATCTAATCAAATTTGATCTAAGATTGTTAACTAGCAAATTTTATACATAATAGATTTAGGTATTCGATTTTTTTTAAATATAATTAAAACTAAAATTTACTATCTAAATAAAACTGAAATCTTACAAAACAGAGAAACCTGCCTCAAGGCTTACGATGTTAAAACACAATTATAATTGTTCAATTAGAAAATAAGACAAAAAAAATCAACTTTCATTTACGTTTTCTATGGTGACCTTAGATAGGATAAGAAACCTATATTTTATGCTTTTTACGCTACGTCGATAAAACAGTGTTCATGTCTTAAAGCCATCCCATCTCCTGCTTTGTTTACATCGTATACAAATTATTATATGTGCTATATATAAATTATAATAATGATCTTTTACAATAATAAATATATATATTTATATAACAAAAATAATATACATTCATTAGCAATATTAATTAATTTAAAATAATTTTGGCGGCTTACTATGACGTTTATTATTTGATTATTTTAATCCCAATTGTCATAACATAATTGAATTTAAAATAAGTTATAAATAAAAATATTTGAAACACAATAACCTAAAACAATACAATGTAAATTTATATTTTTGCCCATAAAATTATTGAATTTATTAAAAGTATAATATCATTTTGTATGTAAAATAAACGAACGTCTAAATATTAAAAAGTCCTTGATGTGTGCATAATGCGAATGAATTTACGTTTACATGTTATTCAGATTAGTTGGGCTGTTGTTGCGTTCTTCAATAATATTTATCAATTTTAATAATTTAAATATGACATACACAAATACACGCTACAGAGAGGCTATCATGTTATTTAAATAGTTCATTTGTATCGAATTCACTTTCAAATTATAATACAATTCAACAAGAAAACAACATCCATTCTGTCCTGACATATTTTAGCTTTATAAGATAATTTGAAAATGCGAATAAAATATTCTATCAAATAAAAATCCTCTGGTATACGGAATAATATTTTTGAAAAATTTGGTAATCTGACCAGTTTTAATAAAATTTCAATAATTAAATATATCATAGTAACATATTTCATGATAGACATTGAAATCGTATATGCTATGGCTCGATCGTGTATTACACATTGATCCCCCTATTGGTAGCCAATTTGTTAGGAATAACCCAAGGTTTATATTAACACAATAAGTACCATGTTAAATGAAGCTACAAGTGAGTTATGATGCGCAATAAATGCCTTTTGTTTAAGTTCAAGCCATATTATAATAATTGCCTTGATCGTGCGCTAACAATCCAAGTTTAACATGCAACAATTATTTTTATAAGTGCGACCCCATTGCATAAGACATTATTGTTGTAGAAAAATCCTACGCAGAAACTTACGCTTTGACGTTTGTATTCATGTGGTACAATAATCTCTAGCCCTAGTGCAGATTTTAACAAGCTCCATACAAAAAAATTGCTGAATATAGCATTTCCAAAGTTATCCTTATATCGTATAGTAGGTACATTAAATATGTCACTAATTGCTAGTATAGAAATTAAAAAACGAGATCAATTGATGAACTGCATTAAAAATTAAGTATACTTATCCATAGTCATGCTATATAAACAGATGTAACAGAATAGCTCAATATTTATTACCTTATTATCCTTCATATATCTTAATAATAATAGTAAAATTCTTGTATGTTAGTATATTACATAAACATGATAGTGTCAATGTAGTTCGACTGAATATCTCGCCGGGTCCCATTAGCATCGAAATTTGACAGGAGAGCGATTTGAAGTTGTTTTTGTGTACAGTTGGTTTGTGAAGATTTTTCGTTATTGTATTGAGTATTTAAGTAAATGTTTTGTTTTTTTTTCGTGGGATCTAGAATTATATTTTAAAGCTATTTCAACAAATAAAAACGAAAATTGTCAAAATGTTAGTTCCGACTATGTTAATAGGACTCGGAGATATGTATTTGTCTTTTTAAAAACACATCCAACTGTCGAATTAACATAATTCCATGTAACAAAATGTTATGAATGAAGGTCGTTTGTCTGAATGAATGGCGAATCTTAACACAGATGGCGCGTAGCAAATATTCGGAAACGACTTAAAACATCCTAAGATGTTTTGATCAAAACGCGACATTTACACGAAATGTTTTCAAATAATCTAAGACATTATGAAAGAAATGTCTTAGGAAGTTTGAATACGCGTGTGAACGGTTTATGTATTTTAACACTGTTCCTCTTTACATTCTACAAATATTTTTCGTAGTAGACGGGGTTTTGTAAGCACAAGTATATGTATTTTATTAGATACTGCGCAATGTGTCAACGGAAAGCAGATTAAATAGTAAATTGAATTTATATAAAACTTACAGATGCATTGCAACTAAAATGTCATTGAATTGTCTTGTTCATTTGTTATTTTTAGAATCGCGCGTATTTCTTTACTTTTGTACGTCTTGTATTTTGACAAAAATAACATAACATATTATACGAACCGTCATAACACTATAAGGTCGTGTCATGAGTTTTGTTTTTACTTTCAAACACATTTCTAGAATTCGATTTCATACAAATCATTGTTTGTCGACACGAGTATGAAAACAGCTTTGACACTAAAAATACGGGATTTGACTAAGAATATTCTTAAATATATAAAAAAAACATTAAATATTGAAGGCAAATTCACTCATGCTCCTAGTATTAAACAGTGTATCGAACGAGGTGCATAAACTTAATTGCGGTTAAATTTTTTTATTAGTCGTCTTTAGTCTAAACAAAGCTCGCGAATACAATGTAAATTAGTTTCTATAACCACTATATTAAACAATCACATTCATAATATTTGATAATGGGACTAAGATCGCTATCATTTTGTCGCCGACTTATTATTATACAATTGATATAATTATACATACATACTTAATAGGCATAGCGTCATTGTTATTGTCTTTCATTTAAATATTGTTACATTTATGTTAATATTTATTTATAACTATGCACGCACTGGCCGGTGTATTTTTAAAGTTAGCCCTTGACGACGTGATTTCTTTTAAATAAAATACAGTCAAACCTGGATAGAGACCCGAATATTATTCTCACCCATATAGGTTTCTTACTAAAACTGTTTCTCACTTACGAAGGTTTGGGAGTAGTTACTCTCATTTATAGAAAAGTTGAAGAATATGGCGTTTAAGTCGACTTATAAGTTTTGAGACTTCCATTGAAATATTATTGTAAACATTGTCGATTACAGACCTAGACATGAAATGGACGCTTGAATGTCTCTCTCTAACAGAGGTTTCTCACTCTCAGGTGTTTCGCTCGCTTATAGAGTTTTCTCACTAATCCAGTTCTCGCTTATCCAGGTTCGACTGTATACCATTTATACATAGGTTGAACAGAAATTCAACGAAGCGAAATAACTTGAAGTAATTTTTATAAATTAAATTACCCAGATAAATACATCCTATGTTACAAACAACATACATAGTCATTATAGGTAATTCCAGGTCTCTTCTTTTTGCGTTGAGCGGGCACACACACTGCGTTGCAGTTGGAAATGTATATGTAACGCAAAATCTTGTTCGAAAAACGTTTGCAAAGGTCGCCTTTGTGTCGTACATTGTATGATACAAAAACCAAAATGTCAAAAAAAAAGTTAAGCTCTAAAAATACGCTCAGAAAATGCTATTCAGACAGAACAGTATGCCTCGTAATAATACACGAATATAAATGTTAATGAACTCAAAACAATTACATAAACGTCTAAAGAAACATCAGTCATCTCTCTATTTTAGTAACTAGTACAAAATTTTCAATAAATAAAAACATTAAAATTGATTAAGTAATCGCTGTTCTACTTTCAAATAAGCTTCCTTCACTTACGGAAATAACTTTTAAGTAGTAAACAACGCATTAACTAGCATTAACAGAAATTAAAGAAAAAACAAATTCATTTTTTCATTGAATTTAATGTATCGGGGAAGAGATGTTAAACAAAATGTATAATTTATAATATTATATATGGGGCGCTCGACTACTTTTGTCAATAGTTAACTTTATATTTTAAAATAGGTTCAATTAATAAAAATAACACTTAAAATAATGGCACTGGAAATGGGATTATTTTTAATTTCTATAAAACGAAATAGATACAAAAAAATATTTTTTTTATTTAAAAATGTTGTTGCTAATGATTTCCTTAATAATACGTTACCTACTTAATAATGAATTAGTATTTTTTAAATATTATTTAAGCCACAAAACCACAGTAACAATATCTATAGCATAAAAAGTACCTAATCAATAAGATGAAGGAGTTTTCTAAGAATTTAAACCGGACTCAAACACAAGTGTTGTAACTTGTAAGTAAATATTATTATTATAGTATGGTAAAATTATACTTCAAATAAAACCGCAAACAAACCGATATTTAGTACAATAATAACTACTAAAATTGCATATCTTTCTTAAAGATATTTTTGATTTGACTTGGAACTTGTGTAAATGAACAATTAAGTAACGATGCATAACAAAGAAAGAAACAAATGAAAACCGACGTCACATTTTTGGATTAATTTTATTGGTGATAGATATTGCTTCACTATTTAAAAAATGCATTATAACCGGAATGTCTGTAGAACCATTGAACACTGCATGTTTGTAAACATTGATCGTTTTAGGAGTTCTAAAATAAATAAAAACATCACGATAGAGTGGCATTTGAAGGTCGTCGCGTTTGTATCTATGTTGTAACGAATACTTCTTGCAATGTAATGCAAGCCACGCTACATCATGGCCGCTCACTCCAAATCTTAAAATACGTATATTTATACTCAAAAACTTCTTATTTATTTATAACACAGCTTATAGTATTAGCAACATTATTATTAATTATGTTGTAGATTAGATAATATCTGTAATTATTTCTAATTGTCTATCCTACTTTAACATCTTTTGTCAACATCACTTAGCAAAAACACTGATGTCTGAATTTAACTAATTTAAAATGCTTTAAGCGGTTTATTATCACGTATAAATAAGTTTATTTTTTCATTGAAATTACAAAGTAAACATCGAGTTTGGTAATTATATTAGAGATGATACTAAATAAATTTATTACGCTTATATTATTAAGTCCAGTGTGCTAATGCGATGTTACGACGTTCTATATTTAGATTAAATTTATTGACTTTATTCGATTTTTATTTAGCATTTACATGACTTCTAGTATTATTTAATTACAAGCAAGAAAATATATTATTGTCGAAAACAATGTATTAATGCGAAATGGCTTTCAATGTAATTAATTAACCCTGAACACTTAATTTTTCAGCTCGAGGGGAAATGAAAGAATTCGACTTCGCATTAGGAGCTTTGTTAACGTGCATTGGTTTCTTTATAATGTACTTAGTTGAAGAATTAGTACATATGTACATAAGACAGAGAGAAAAGCGTAATGGACAAAGAGCACCTTTAGTCAGGAACTTAAGCGTGAGAAGAAGTCGGTCAGGAGTCGAAAAAGATGTATCTTATTCAACCACAGACCTTATCGATGCTGAAAACTCGAAGCCTGTTAAGGTACTTGAAATATGCACATTTTAAATGCACTACATAGTACAAGTCAATTTATATAATGTAAAACTTACGATGATATACTTACTCATATAAAGTAATATTGGTTTTCGTACATTATATATACATATACGTAGTCGTACATATATAACAAATCAGCTAATATAACGCATTGGACTCGCTCCTGACACGATGTTCAACATCCTCCTCTGTATAAAAAAAGCATATAACATATGTATGAAAATATTTACACCTATTGATATTGAAATATTTTAGTAATATTTTATATTTGTGCCTAATAGTTGCCGTGTTTAAAGATTTATTATATATTAGTAAATAACTATTACTGCATGAAATGGAATAAAATACACACCAGTAACGCTCGAGCCTAAAATCAAAGTTGCCTAATTGTTTTACAGGGTGAAGAATCTCCACCACCTCACAGTCATAATCACAATAGTCATGGCCATAGTCACATGCCTGTCACGAATGTAGACGATGTGACGTCAGCACTACGTGGGCTGCTCATTGTGCTTGCACTATCTGTTCATGAACTATTCGAAGGTCTGGCTGTAGGTTTGGAATCTAGCACGACGAATGTATGGTACGTTTTAAATATTTAGGGCTGCTATTTCATTCTTTTGGTAATCTTAAGGTGGCTTTAGTTCGTAATTCTTTATTCTACTGATGTAAATATACTTGAGAAATATATATTTAAAAAAAAACAACGTCATTAATATTCTCGGTAATTAAATTAAATAAAATATTTTTATTTGAAATATTTTATTTATCTACTAACTACTCTATAAGTGGTTTGCACACGCATGTGCATTGACATGGCTTCTACAGCATACGGCATACCTTTTATAAATCACACTAAGATAGTTTAAGATTTACGTAAATTCTTTAAGTTCTTAAGGTCTAAGACGACCACTACGGCGCTATCAGTAAATCATAATTGAGTTGCCGGTCCTTATTCCTATATAATTATTAAATTATGTAATTTATAATCTCAGCAGAAATTATAGATCGCATTGTAGTGCTAACGTTAACTTCCTAGGTTATTAACAATGCCGAAGTAATGACTATGATAGGTAGTCATCAGGTATCCATTTATTTATTTTTTATTAGGTACTAATTATTTTGTAAGTAATATGTTATAATATTAATTTTAATTATTTATTTTCCTCGAAATAGAATCGGAGCTTCGATTTAATTTCTTCGGTGCACTTAAAATATTTTGCGATAAACATTTAAAATTTATTTTAAAAAAATGAATAAAAAATACAAAAACTTTTGTATAAACAACATTTGTAATTTGATCGTTAAAGTTTTTATACTACATCTATTAGTGATTTAAGTTTAAGAAAAACAGCGCCATCTATTACTAAGTAGCGGCAACCAGGATAGTCATCCGAAATTTCTATTCTGTAATTTTAAATTAATTATTTAATAAATAAAACACATGAATAAATTACTATATTTAATTATTTCAGGTACATGTTAGGTGCAATAGCAGCTCACAAATTAGTAATCGCTTTTTGCATAGGTGTAGAACTCATAGCTTCACGTACGAAAGTTTGGTTATCTGCAATATACATAACCACGTTTGCCGTCGTATCCCCACTTGGTATTGGGATTGGTATGATACTCGTAGGTGGAGAAGGTGCCACTGGAGCTGGTATATCATCAGTCATTCTACAAGGGCTAGCATCTGGAACACTTTTGTACGTGATCTTCTTTGAAATCTGGAAGAATGATAGAACTGGCATTTTACAATACTTCTCGGCGCTCGTCGGATTTTTATTAATGTTTATATTGCAAATTTTCAGTAAGTTATTTTTTATTACTCTATATATTTATTATATGAATGATATATTTCTTTTAAAGTAGAAATTTGTTTAGGATGTAAGCTTTATATGCTTCGTTCGTGCCCCGATAGTTTAAGGTCCGGGCGTTGTATGTGGATTTATTATTTATTTAATTTACTCGACGAACGTAATTAATAAAAAATGTGATTTTGTTTCAGCACACACCCACAGTCATTCTCATGGTGGACACGACCACGGTGACGAAGAACATGACCAAGCGCATGATTGAGCTGTTAACGTAATGGACAATTTCTGTGATTTTGACAGAATTAGATATTAATTAATAATATAACTGTATCGAGTAGAATTTAATGGTGTGTCATGCATGGGCGATTTATTGCAGTTTTGACGCTGTTCATACGTAGCAAGCTTCTACAGTAAACTTTGGTGTGAATAATAATCGTGAAAATACGTTTTATGTTTTCGTTATTCACCGATTGGATTGTATTTTATTGAATATATAGCAAGACTTGGAATTTCTTTAAAAAAATTAAGGAAGACTAAGTATATAAGAAAATAAAGTTTGTGAATTGTGATGAATTGTATCAATTTCAGCAGCCATTTTTGTCATCGTAATTTTGACTCAATAAAAGCTGATGTAATTTGAAAGCCCTAGATATAGATCTAATAGTTAATATTGTGGTAAGATTCGTAATGATTTCTAGCACCAATACCAAGGTATTGGTTTGAGCTGTCAGTGATATTTTATTACTTTGACAGTGCATGCCAATAGTTTAGTTGCCAAATAATGTTTCTGTGTATTGCCTTTGACTTGGTCCTCATTTGTTTGAAGTCTCTGCTGCGTCTGAATAAAATATTGCATAATGTTGTATCGTCCATTAGTGTTTAATGCCAAGGCTGTGCATTCGTGATTACTTGCATTAAAAATGTATTTTTTCTACATTACGTGTAATCAGCCTTAATACTTTTTTATATTCCAAATATTAGTAATTTAGTTTGTAAATATTATTTTTTAAATACTAATGTCTTTACGGCTAAAATATGATTTATTTTTATACTTACATTTTTGTATATATATATTTTTCTCTTTATTCGAGGCTGTTATTGTATATCAATATGTATCAATTTTAGGTACATGTTAATAAAAATATGAATTATGTATAATTGTAAGCTTTCTTGGATGGGTTAGACAGAACTTGGAAAATTATTAGCAGTATCGCTATCGATACGCAATGCAAATAATATTATTAGTTTGGTTATTATTCACAGAATATACTTTAAAATTTACTAAAGCATCAAAAGACTTATAATACCTATTTGGCAAATCGGCACAATAGGGATGTGCTGAATATACCCATTTGCTAATATATTAGTTTTTTCTAAATATAACATGTCAACATTTACCTTTTGTAAATTATAATTTAAGTAGTTTATGTCTTTCTAGTCATCATGTTAGGAATGATGCATTTGGGTTAATTTAAATAAGCATATAATATTTTTTATTAAAAACTAATCTATAGGTACCTACAGATTATGAATTTTGTACTAACACTTTTTCTTCAATACTTCTAATTTAAGTTCCTAAGTTATATTTTGTGCAACTCAATAAAGTAATTGTTGTGATAATATATTATAATAATTTGTAAATATAAAGGCAAGAAGGTGGTGTATAATATATTTTTATTGTAACAAATATTGACTTTCTTATTTTTCCTATCAATTTTTAAAGATGGTACAAAAACATAGTATTCTTCTTGTTATAGAATCCAGAAAAAAATATATGTTGTAACATTTTTCTCTAGCGCCATCTTTCAGCGAGTAGCAAACTTATAGAATTTATTGCTTTTGTCAATGTGGAATTTTATACCTTAAAACATTTTTTAAATCAATATAATTATGATATATTCATGTAATTATGCTTTTATCAATTAATTTTTTATTTTTACTTTTCCATTTTAAAAAAGCAAAGGGATCGAGCCCCTAAATCAAAATATATTTTTTTATAATGTCGATACTAAATATTTAGTGATGTATTCACAAATACATCACTAGAATTGTCATTAAGTTGACGGTGTTGACCTTGAAGGTTAAAAGGAAATCGAAAAGGAAGAAAGGTTTCGGTTAAACAGTGCCTGAGCTATTTTGTTTACAAATTTAAAAGGACTTACTGCAGTATTTAGTGTTACAAAGTTTTTCTTTTCGTTTTGTCACGTAAGTACAAAGTATCTATATATATTAAGTATTAATTAGAGAAGAAAATGTAACCGGAAACGTAATTAATTAATAGACATAATCGTTACAAATACCTATATGTAAATTTTATGATTAAAAGTAGAAAGCGATGTCTTATATGATATAACCGAGTTGAAAGGTGAAATTATGTTGCAAACACATTTGTGGGGATGAATGTTCACTCAATAGAAAGTTTTAATATGAACTTCAGTTTGTTAGCGTTAGTCAAGGTTCTCTATACAGAAACTTAGTTTAAAATAATAATATTGTTTATCAAAATGGGTGTATTAGTAGAAGCAGCTGTGTGTTTGTCCATTGTACCAGAATGTTAGCAAAACACTGTTTTATTATTATTTTTAAGAATATTATCTGTTATGCCAGACATACTCAATCACTCATAAAACTAATCATTAAGCAAATATTTTAATCATAAACATAGTTGCACTTGTTAGAGAAAGTTTTCATCTCATAAAATTTGTATTTCTGATATACCAGTAATTGTAAATTGTTTTTGCTTTGTATTTCTCTTACTATTTTGGTCTGATTAAAATTAATCAAAAGTGTTCAAGTTTTAAAATAGTGTTCCTTTTTTAAATATTTTTTGTTTCAAAAAGGCAGCCAAATACCATTTAAAAAAAATTATAAACTCTATAGTAAAAACTATTTTATATATTTAAATTTGCCAGCTCCTTTGTATTATTTCAATATTATTTTTCTCAATCTCAGGTGATCAACGTCCATCGGTGCGAAGAATGTCTACACCAAGTTTATCATCAGAAGTGCAACTGAGGTACCTCCTCCAATGGTTTTCTGAGTTCAGTGAGCTGCAACGAGAAGATTTTCTTCCAGTTCTTGCTGCTGCTCAGCAAGAAAAACACGATGAGCTGGCGAATGCTTTGGCTGCATTAAATTGTCAGGATAAACCTGTCAGCTTATTTCAATGTCGTGTGAGTATTGTTATCATGGGCTGCTATTTTACTGACTTTTTCAATGAGATATTTAAAAGTTTTATATTAGATTTTTTGTGGACTATTTTGTCCAGTAAAATGCATGCTTAAACAGCAGTATATGTATTATAATATAGTTTCAAATATTATATAATTAATGTCATGTTTTGTTCATGTCTATTTAACTTTATGCAAATAAACTCATCTTAGGCATCTCATAATACATGTGTTGATGAGAAATATATCTGCTTTAGCTGCTTAAGAGGTTAATGCAATGCAAACTATGAATTATCTAATGAATCATGTTTGGGTTTGTAAGAGGAGGTATGATTGTTTTCTTTGTTTTAGTTATTACACCGACTTATCTAGTTATCACTGCAGCTATATTTTTCATCAATCTAATTTAGATCAACAATACAAGAGAATGAGATGGAGAAAAAGTAATATTTCTTTTGTAATACAATTTCTAGGTGAAGTTATTTAACGATTGGTATCCAACATGGTCTGAAGAGGAGAGGTTCCGGCTAATGAAAGGAGTTACTGAAATGGACTCTGATTTTGCTAAGAAAGTTCAACAATGCAATATTCCAAATGGTACAAGTGTTAATGGTGTAGTGGAAGAATTTGGTGCAGTTGTTTTGGAAAATGGGCATGAGGGTGAGAAACCAGGTGATGTTATTATAGAGCCTGTGCAAGAAGTTGATGAGCCTAAGGAAGAACTAAAGGATGATGAGGAACAAAAGGACAGTAAGGAAGGAAATGATGAGGAGCAGAAGATTGAAGAGGATATAAAAGACATTGAAGAACAAAAAGTTGAAACATCTGAGGAAACAAAGGATGTGTAAACTCAATTTTAAAGACTTAAACCTGTATTTTGAGTGAAGCTTTTGGATATTATTCAGAATGAATTGGAACCATTCCTATTAACAATTTTTGATTTTTTTTCCCAAGTTTGAGCTTTTTACTCATGCTAAACTTATATATTGAATACATAAGAATATCCAAGAGTGACATTTGAAATATTATAAGCTATAATTAAAAGGTTAAAATCATTCCTATTATGGTTGCTAATTTTTTTTAAATTCTCAATATTTAAAAATTATATTAATATTAAATTATGGTAATATATTTACAATTTGTATCTTTTATAGAAAGTACGTTATAGTGAATGTTATGGTACATTCCATTTTTTTAATAGATATTAGTTAAACAAATTTAGTGCCAAGTATTAAAAAAATTGGTATTAAAAGTACCTAATTTTGTAAACAAAAGTATTATAAATGAAATCTCGTGCTGATTAAATCATAATTTAGATACTTCTTAGAATCTCTTATTAAATTATGGCAGCTATTTCAATAAAATCAATCTACTAATAAATGAAAGCACTAGTAGCACTTTTAGGGGAACACAAACAAAATTTTTATCCAGTCAGATACTAAAAACAAATTGTTCTTGTATTTTGTGTTGCCTTAAATGTGCTGGCGTGCATATTATAAAACTTAATGCAATTTTTTTGAGTTTACAATTAATATTTTATTTAAATTTAATAATTATACAATGAAATTAGACCAACGAAGTTTTTATTTTTATAATTAAAGGCAAGTAATTTCCAACTTAATATAATGATTATGTAAAAATTTAATATAAATGAATATAAATAATAAAAGTTTTTTAATTTTTATTAAAATAGAAGGCCATGATAGATTTAAGAAAATATATATTCTTTTTTTAAATATTCGTCTTGTTTTTGTTTTCTTTATGCGAAATGGCCAGATATAATGCGCTCTAGTACAAGTAAAATTATACCAAAATAAAGCCGTTATTGCGAAAGAATTTAAAAAAAAAACCAAGAATAATAAACCAATATTTTAATAAAATTATTTCATAATTAATAGATTGTACAATTGAATACAGCAACAAATTATTGTAATTTTTCAATTAAACTTCAGTCGTTTAACATATTACTAAGAATTATAATGGCACAAAGCTACATACATGTTTTATACAATTGGATCACTCAGAATTCAAAAATCAATCGATTCCCTGAAATGAATCCCAAAGTAGACCCAAATAAAACGATTAAAATCATTCTTCTAGTTTATTGAGAATCCAATCTATATAGGATCCAACTCTGGTATAGACACCAGGCCATCCTTTAGTCCCACATGGCGAAGGCCCATAGGACACGACACCTACAGCCATCCAATTTCTATTATCACTGCTATACGCCATGAGAGAGCCGCCTGAATCTCCCCTACAGGAATCTTTTCCAGAAAGCCCGCCAGCACAGATCTGTGTATCGACGATTCTACGATTCACCCGACCGAATACATTACGACATTCACTCTGAGACACAACTGGTACAGTCACTTTTAATTTTACGTCTGATTCTGATTCTGGAAATTGTAAATAAGAATAATAATGTCTTTTGGTCATTCGTTACCTATATTTTTAACAGTGATTCTCAACCTTTTTGTTGCAGCACGCGAAGAAAAATGTAAGTTTAAAAGTTGTTTACTTATCAATAATAAATACACTATATAAGATAGTTTATGATAATAATTTTGAATCTAAAATAATATATGCTACAAAAACAACAGCGCGATTATTAAGGGATAAATACAAGTTAATACTAAAAATAAATCTAATGAGAAATTTGAGCCTGATACATTTGTAAAATTTGGCACAATGGTTGAGAAAGTATAGATAGTATAATATGCGTGATGATGAATATACCGCGGGTAGTGTCACAACTTTTAAGCGTCACTTGGATCATTGGTCATGCTCATGTATATGGTATAAAACAGACAAAGAGTACGAATAATAGATTTCGTGGTATATTTTAATAGATTTATTTGCAGTTTATCAAAGATTTAAGCAACTAATTTGTACTTACTTGATTCAGTTTTACCCCATCCAGCCACCTCCATGCCGTATCCTTCGAATGTTGAACGTCTCTCATTTAGAGGCAAGCAGATCGGTTTAACATAATCTGTAATAAAATATTGAATTATTCAACTAAAAATACAGAAATAGTCACCACGATTTTACGAAATAATTAATTATATGATATGTTTTTTTTAAATTATTTAATTGATATTAGATTTTTTAGATATATTGGTGTTAATCTGAAGCTGGAGTATTTAATAAATTTTGTTTCACGAAGTTAAATCGTGATATCTAAACATATAGTCTTAAATAAATTATTATAAATATATCGAGTTAAAAGGTTGCTAAAACTGCATATTAGGTATCGCAATTTTCTCCCCAAATAGTTAAGTAATTTTATCTAAAACCCACCTGTAAACCGCACATTATTTGATAATCGCAGCAGGGCAATATCATTATGCTGGTTCTCATTTGCGGGGTCATAATTCTCATGTGCAATGATCCTCTCTACAGCGACATCTACTGGGGGGTCACTACAACCACTTTTGGTGCAGTCACGTGTAGACGAAGTGTTCCATTCTCCCAAACGCACTTGTGAGCTAGAAATTAAATATTGAACACTAATTTAGTAAAATTTGATTTTTACGATATAGGTACACTCGATAAATACGAAGAAAAAGTACAAATTATAAAATTAATACTTAAGTATATGAAATTACCATTAATACTTTCTGTCAAACTAATATAACTCGTAAATAGTCACATAGTTAAGCCTAGTCTTGTATATTACCTATAATTGAAGTTTTGGCGAGCATCTCGCGATGATATTAAAGCCATGAATTACTACTGAATATTATGCAAATGTTTTCCCTTTAATAAAACAACTGAAAACAACTTACAGCCTCCAATTATAGGGCAAATCTTGTCCTTTAACGCAATGCGCGGCTGTTAACACATATCTCGATGATATTAGCACGCCGCCGCAGTAATAGCCGAAACCACGAGCTGAAAACGGCAAAATCAATAATTATAATAAAACCCTTTATTGCACAAAAATCAGTTGACATTATCTACCGGCTAATCAACAACAGACAAGATGTGGATATCCATGGAAGCATCATATTTGTGTAAATTCATATAAGTATGAAGGCATAGTGGTTTAATTTTTCCTTATGTATTATATATAGTAGCAATTTTGGAATGTGTATTTTGGAAATGTTTACATGGGGCCAACTTAGACGTTCAGAACTAAGGTCCCAAACAATAAATTTAATTTAAAAAAAACACCAAATAAACTTAAACCTGATATACACAGAGACCTTTGTAATTGTTTTTATTTTTATTAAATCGCTCTTTCAGAAATTTCATAAACGATAGATCTACTAACGTTTATCATATCGTAGTAAAGCCATCCATGGATGTTCGTCCAATTCAACTTGAGTCCCACCGACTATTCTATCGGCGCTGTCTTGAAGACCGCAAACGTTGGTATTAGGCAGCAAAGACGTCGTCGGATTCTCACCCCCATTCCGAGAAAATCCTAAGTATTCTTGCGCACAACATATCTATAAAATACATTACTTTTAATATCAATCACAATTCAAATTTATTTATTTATTTACTAATTGTAAGAGGGGAACTTAACACCATGATTCATGTGCGACGACCTAATAATAATATTAAAAAATATAAAAAAATTCGATGATTAATTATTATTTTTTATTATTACTTTTAAAAACATATTATTTCGTATTTTAAACGCAATCGAAATCTCAAATGCATTAATATATACATTTTTGTACTTACTTTTGGTTTATTATTTCGTTCAAATCCACAATGTAGATGTCTTAATAGCTGTGAAAGTTGAGGCGAGGGAGCCTGTTGCAGTTGCGAATACAGGCCGCTACATAGTTCTAACGCTATACAGTTTGCTCCATTATTACATTGTTCTGAAAAAATTGAAACCTACAAATAATTTTTAAGTCGACGTGCGTTTATTGCAAATAAGCCTTGTTGGACATTTTCAAATAAACACTTTCATAAAAGTTTAAGATGACTTCTTTAAAATAAACAAGGAAATATTAGAAAACCATTTGCCACATTTAAAGCCCCCTAAATAGGAGGAATTTTATTGTTCAATTTTAAAATTTGTTTATATTAATTAGATTACGTAGATTGCCAAAATTGATTCTGTATGTATGATTTGTACCTTAATTATTTTAGTAAGAGCTGTTCCGAGAATATTCCATTACTAAACATGTACTTTTCTTCACACAAATAATATTTTTAGTATTTAAAGTAAAGCTATAAATCACAAAAATTGCTATTACCTAAAATTAATAAAAATATTACAAAGCGTTCGTTAAACAACAGAAAGGAAATAGGTCAGTACTAAGTACTATGAAATTTTTTGATTTGAAGTCGCTGAACCTGGAATTCCCAGTCAATTAGTGATATTAAATTAAATTACAACTCTAGTAACTTGGTAAAGTAATCCAATTAAAGCAGAACAGGTTTTGTGACGCACGCTCTTTCTTTTTTGATAATTAACTAACTAACTAACTTTAAGTAATGTATTGCTGTATTATAACTACATAGGAATAGACAGAAATGATTTTAAAAAATAAATCAACTGATGGGCATCAAAATTGAGCCTTCACTGGCATGCCTCCGCGTAGCCTATTACGCGAATTTTATATAAATATTAAAAAATGTAGGTATTTGTTTTGGGTATAAGTGTTTTTGTTGCCCTTATCCCACAGTAACATAGGACATCCTAGTTTGGTATCAAGACATAATAATAATACATATATTTACCCCGATCCCTTTAAATAAGTCAATCAAAATTCCATTCTTGGGACAATTGTGTATTACGCATTTTAGATATAAAATCCAGAGTTCTAATAAGAAAAAGGATATGCTTTAAATTTCCTTTAAATCGTGTTTTTGTTGACCGGTTGGGTAAAGGTCAATGTACTTACTTATTTAATAACTGACTTAAATAAAATGATTTATTTATAAACAAAAACACCCAAATGACGTTATTCGTTTAATACTAACAAAATCGGCAAATATAGTAAGTAGTTAAACCAATTCACATAGTTTACATTACATAGTAATACGCTTTTTTGTAAGACACCGTTTAAACTTTTCCTTATATTCGATATACTTAAACATATTTTTTATAAACATGCGATCATCAACATTTTCTGAACATAATACGGAATCACGATAAAACTTACGCCCAAGCACTACGGACCAACATATCTTGAGGAAAAACAACACGAATAATGTCTTCATCATATCGAAGAACATAAAGTTTATTAAATCATAACACTGAATAAACACCAAACAATTACAGTCTGGTAACACTATACATTCAATGTTAATCGTGGGACAGCTCGTAGTCGACTGCGAATCAAGTTAACTCGTTCAGTGATGACCCTGACTCTCCGACCAATCGTTGAAAGGTTATCCACAAAACTCTTGATATTATGTTAAACATACATTTATTGAATATTTACTTGTGTTTTGATGGAAATAGCCGGTTAGGCGATGCGAAACCATTTGCCTGGCTGTGACAATTTCCTGTTGCAACCACACTTTATGGGATATTAGTTTAATATTGTATGTAAAATATAAGGAAAATCAAATTAAAATACATTTATAACATATAAAACGCAATAAATATGACATAAATAAGTATTTAAAGTAGAAAATTTGAACGTGAATTTAATAACGTGAAAATACTTGAAAATCACCTTCTTCATAATTTTTTCTAAATATAGATTTGAAACCTATTTGTGACCCCAATACTAAACAAAGTCCGCTTTACATTTTTACAATCTGTTTTAATTGAGCGGGATCGTTAGTGACTTATTACCAACTTATAAATCATTTTTGTTTATGCTAATTAAATTCTAAAACAGAGCCACTAATCTGCAGCATCTGCAAAGCAAAATATCCGTGGACAGTGGACGTCAATTATAAATTATAATTACGCCGAGTATGTGATAAACATTACGCTTGACTGACTTTTAATTTCCTCCTTCGTACTATCATAAAGTAATAAATAGTTTAACATCAAAAGGAAATACCGCTTATAAAAATATAGACACCCTCTGGGTTAGTGCGCGGATCAGTCTTAACCCGGATTTGATAATAGATTTTTCTTTAAATATACCTATTATAAAAAAAACAAATGTGTCGGGTCAGTGTGTTCTTTTTACCCTGCTATCTATAGCTCAGGGTATCCCAGTTCGATATGAGAACATTGTATCGTATATGAAATTATTTATATATCAATTAAAATAATAGTTCATTACCAACTGTTAACTTAATGTATAGGTAACGTTAATAAGTAATTAGTTTTGTCTTTTAATTACCATAATTATTATTGTTTTATTTTTTGCATTCCCTATGATATTAATATGGTTTTTAAATGGCTTGAGAATAATTTTAGACATTCGTTGTTGGACGAAATCCAAGCAAACAACATCGAAAATACAATATATTAAAGATGCATAAATAACATAATTATATAATAATAAAAACACTAACATAATACTCCTAAAGTAATTACAAGTATTATCTTATTAGTTTTAAAATTTCCGATGACTCAGTTGATACTTAATATTCGCATAATTAATGTACTTACGAGTAATTACGTCATTAAAATATTAGGGTGATTTTTAAAATGATGTCTTTCATTTTAGTATATTTTTATACGTGTTGTGGTGTCTTGAAAATTTGTAATATTAGAATTTGTGTGTTTTTATTACTACAAAAGTTGTAATTATTCTATAAGTGAAAAGATGTTAAAAATATTATTAATTATTAGTCTCGCGAGTAAGTATCAAACAAGTGAAACTTTTAAATTAACAAGACTGAATGAAATTAGGAATCTGCTCAGAAAGGGTGATGTGAATATCTAGAATAAGGTAGGTAGGTGCCTTTTCAAAGCCGTTGGCGTTCTAGTGTCTGCCTATCCCAATAGGAACGTGAACTAAGAAATAATAATAGTAAATTTTAATTCTTTTTCCGTAGCCATTTCTTAATATTTGTCTACTCTAAAAATAAAATTGAACACAATACTGAATTGAATTAAATATATTAAAGGAGATGCTCCATATCACTTCTTTTGCTAATAGAGTAGTGCGTATAACAGATAAGACATAATAGTGTCTATCTAGATGAAATAATTAAGTAAAAAAAATAAATTGGTCCATTGGACTAATCCTTGTAGTGTAGGTACATTGTTTCTGATATTTTCTCTATGATAATAAACTCAGTGAAATAAAATAAAACATTCAATATAGATATTTTATTAACAGGCACATCGAATTCGTACACCACTGAATGTAAAAAATGTATAAAAGTGGATGATTGTCCAGAGTTGTCGAAATTCTTCCGAAGAAACGCTTATTCAAGTCAAAATTTAAAATTTTATACAAGCGTTGCTTGCGGTTTTCATTTATTCACACCAAAGGTTTGCTGTGAAGATAAAATTATAAATACAATTGGCTATTGGAATGATTTTAATGAGAAAATTGGTGAAAAAATTAACAAGGAAGAGAGCATTATTAATGAATTCTGTGATATTGAAAGAGAAGGCAGACAAAGTAAAATTGTCGGAGGAATCACGGCTTCGATTGGATTGTTCCCTTGGATGGCTAAGCTGGGATATGTTGGTAAGTTAGACAAAAACTAATTTTAATGGAAAATAGGTTGTGTTATTTATACTTTTTTACACTTATTATTATTTTACAATTACAAGACTTAGCTTGAATAAAGATAGTAACGTTAAAATTCTAAAAAAATGTTTTAATTTTTATAATATCATATCTTAAAATTGCAAAAGTTAAACGAAGTTTCTGTAGCTCCCTAGAATATGTAGAGTCGGTTAAAGTGGTAAAGAGAAGACTAACCATATAAAGATTAAAATAAATGATTCAATTCAGACATTTAGGTGATCTCTTCATAATATCCATTATTAGTTTAATTCCAATAATAAAAAACACCGAGCTTCTAAAAACTTGCCAATGAAAATCTTTTGGTTGATTCTCAACTTTTTTCTTAAGAGATTTTAATTGTTCTCGCACTATCTTTATTGTTTCCATATTACCTGAATTCAGTAAAACATTTACAAGTTTTAGAACCAATTTAGTGAAATAAGTAGTAATGTCCAAGAGGTTATTCGCCAACATAATTTAACTTAAAAAGTATAAAATTACTATCGAGTTTAACACTAGATTTACTAGACCAGTCAAAATGACTGGTCTTGCAAGATCAAATTAAAATTCCTACTGCGTGTAACATTTTCTTTAATTCTTCTAATCTTCTTTAATTTATAACAGAAGAATTAGTTTTATGAATTTTATATTATTTTTATATATATATTTGTAACAAATATATACTTTTTTGGTTTTGGTAGAAATAGGTATATTTAAGCTGGTAAATCTAGTGTTAAAGTAGTATTCGTCGATTATCATTTGCATGGAATTAAACGAGTAAATGCGATAATGCAACGTCTATACAATGCTGGAGAACCACACTACAACATAAGTGGCTTAAGTTTGAATTAATGCCTCTAAAATAGTTACGGGTAAAGCTCAATATTTATGTCATTAATAAATACACTATATCAGCTCTAGTGAGATGACCAGTAATCGATTATACAAGAAAAACAAGCCTAGTGTAATCAATAAAAAAAATATTTATTATACTATTATTATTATAGCTTATTTAAATCATTTTAAAGTCAGTTTGTCCAGATATTACTTTAACTAAATGTTTAATAATCTCATTTCAGATACAAATTTTAAAGAGAGCGACATAGTATACCGTTGTGGTGGGTCTTTGATAACTAGAAGGCATGTGCTCACTGCTGGGCACTGCATCACAAGGCTTCCAGGCCAGATAAAGTTGTAAGTGTTTGTTCTTATATATTTTGTCATATCTACTGCCTATGCTTAATAATAATTTTGTAACCGAAATTAAATCTATGATTGCAAAGGATAGCAATACCTATTGTGAATATTTGACTTTAATTATATTTACTACTGAAAGAATCCTTACATTTTTATAGATACTAGATCCAGTGTCGTGATCAATGTATTATTAAGTATTAGCATTTTAATTATAACACTCGTGAAATAACCTATGACATATAAATTAAGCATAATAAATAAATGACAAAGTAGCTGAGCACAAAGAGAGAGTCAATCTGCGCGGTTTAGGTTATACCTAAATTCGTTTCCTCAGACCTGTACAACCAAGGTGACCGCGACGCTACAACTAATAATAATTAGATATATGTAACCCGTAATTAAAATTATTAAAGTTCTTTCAAAATTGCAGGGAAATAATTCTATTAGATGCTGATGGGCATGCCCAGAAACGTTTCCCAGAACAGTTACTTCCTCATCCAAACTTCGATTCTCCACCGAGCTATCATGATTTGGGTATTATTAAATTAGATCATTCAACTAAAATTACTGGTATGAGGCTCTCTAATTCATTTATCACTAAAATATCGGATTAATCAACTCAAATTTACGAATATCCTCAGATATTAATACTACTATAGTATATGTATAAATGTAAAATACATATAAACATGGTTGATTTTTAGATAACGTTAAGCCAATATGCTTACCCTTTGGATCGACTTCGGTTTCGTTAACAGAATTATTACCCAGAACTTTGATGGTGGCTGGCTGGGGAACACCAAATGCAGGTGCAGTATTTTCTCTTAAAAATTTTCACTGATTTCTATTTTGTAAATACATATAAAAATAAATTCAAAATTGTAAGCCATCGAGATTTCGAGGTTGTGACGCAAAATTATCTTAAAAAATATATTTATATCTACAGGTGTTTATAGTCTAATGCCCTAATATCTTGCAGGTTCAACGGTATTTTCACCTCGACTTCGATACACAAGATTATCATATTTTAAAGAAAAGGATTGTCGGAATTTGTTTTTAAAAGATTTCAACTTGACTTTAGGGAAAGGTCATTTGTGCACAGTTCCTGACAAAGAAAGGGATGCATGTTCAGGTTTTAATATTTTATTTATTTAGTATAATATTTTAATACAGTTTAAGGACTTATATTTAGTGCTAATAAAATTAGTATTATCGTAACTCTACTGTTTTTTATTCATTGAAACAAAAAGCGTAACTATTGTTAAAATAACAGTACAGTAATTATTGTATAAGTTTTACTGGATAGCAAGAAGTGTACATTTCAACGGACGATTTAGGGATCACACTGTATGCATTTCATACAAAAATGATAACTTAGTCCCCGAAATCCTTCTATTTGTTGGTAAAATGTACAATTATTGCTATCAACTAAAACTCATACTTACCGTACTCGTTTTTCACTTATAATTAACGTGGCAGTGGTCAGGGTTCGATTCCCGGACGAAATAATAATAGTACTAGGTTAGGTTATTTCTTATAATGAAATACATATATAGTAAATTTTTTTTTATTGTTAGACACGACATGTGATCTCCAGTGGCCTGATGTAAAGCTGCACTGGAGGTCCATGAGCGCTGACGACTGGAAACCAAGTATTTCCAGTCGTCATCACTGTAAATACATACATACTAATATATATATTTTTTAAAGTAGGCATTCGTTTCTAGTTTGGCTATTAGGTATATCTTTGAGTTTTTCTTATCCTGTTATTCATAACTCAGAATATCATAATTTAATAATAATTATTGAAATATTATTGGTACTGAGCAAAGATCGTATTTATATTTTCAGCCATTGATCTTCTTTTTTTTTCAGGTGATAGTGGAGGTCCGTTATTCGTTTGGGCAGGTGATGGCAGCAGTACTCAAGGTGTGATCTTAGGCGTAGTATCATTTGGCGGCAAAATATGTGCAGCTGCCAATGTACCTGGTGTCTATACTAAAATAGATCAATACATTGATTGGATACGCGAAACTGTACATATATAAATATATATATATTATATAAACTGTACATGTACATATATGTTCTACAAAACGTAAATTAATAGGCTCTAACTATAAATAGAACGTTACTAAGCGACGAATAAATCATGTTTTGTTTCATTCGATCTTATTTTATTTAAAACTCAATAGAAAAAGACACAACATAATTTAACTAATTGATTTCGTAGTATTACTTATAAGTAAAAGACTAAACATCTAACTCCATTTCAGCTAAAATATTTACGTATATAAAATGTAAAATTTTCTATAATATTATATCTACGTTAATAATTATCCATAAAATTCATGTTTTTTTTTTTGCTAACATCTACATACATTTAACACAATAAAGGTTGACATACTTAATTGTTCAAAATTCCTACTTAACCTCATATCATTCGTCAATGTTATCTAAAATCCAGTCCATATAATGTGAAACCCTGGTATAAACACCAGGGCGCCCAATGCCACACTGTATTGTACCATAAGAGACAACCCCACGTTGGATATAGCGAATACCACCAGTCGCCCCACGTCCTTGGTAAAGAAGTGGCCCACCAGAGTCGCCAGTACAAGAATCTTTATTATTTAACCCTCCAGCACACAACTGATTCTCTACAATTGTTCTCCTGGGAAAAATTAAAATAAATTATTATTATTAAAATATTTTCTAAAGATTTTGATCGGTACAAAGCTTTCAAAACGTCAAATTAAACACCGGTCCTTTCTAAGTTGCTGTATAATAATATCATTTTATGCAAATTTTATTTATTAGTGAAACTTGACTTTGACTAGACTTTCCAGGACAATTAGAAAGTGGTTGAAAAGCGACATAGACATACTTCGACGTTTAAACCAGATATTATAAGAAGTAGATAATTATACACATTTAGATAGGCGTCAGATATATGATGTTATTATTGAAATTTAATGCACAAATAAAACATTTTATTAAAACATTATTTCAATGTTATTTGATTAGAGTTGAAACCGCTCACAAAGAAATTGAATACGCATTGTTGAATTTGATGATAATACAAGATACAAGCTTGGTGTAGACCATGGACGTAGCTAAGATGGGGCAGGGTGGGGCGCTTGCCCCACCCTGGCTCTAACCTGTAAGGTACCTAATCAAACCTAAAAAACTTAATTATCTAGGTACTAACTACAATACTTAATATCCGTAAGAAAGTTCACACTCAACAGTCGTCAGTCGACACAAACAAAATTAACCGGGGTAAGACAGCGGGTATAGTTTGCTAGTTACATATTATTTTAGACTGCTGCCCCACCCTGAGCCCATGGCTGGCTACGCCCATGGTGTAGACATATAAACGATTTTGTAATTATTATTTGTTGAATAATGTTGGCCGTGAAACGCATAAATCTCTAAGACATTGGACATGTCGACCCTTTACAATCAATATATCTTCAACCACTGACCATAGACATCTGTCTCTTATTATAAATGTAATAGACAAAAAAATTGTGTTGCTATTTCAACATTATTCGGTAACTTACGGCTTATAAACATCTTGACAGTCACTGTTGCTGACAATAGGTAGATCTACACGCAGTAAGACGGGCGACTGAACGCCATTCTCAGCTAAACCCCACCCCACAACAGAACCAACTGCTCCGACTAAATCTTCATTGAGTAATTCTCTTGTCGTTGGTAAACAAATTGGACCAACACTGTCTGCAATAATTGATATGACAAAACATTATAGCAGATTTCACCATTAGTACGTACAACTAAGTAAAATAATTCGTGACCCATCCTAATGTCAGTTTGTTAGTCCTTACGTTATTAACGTTTTAGGCTTCTTTGTCACACACAGCGTCACTTAATAGTGCTCCATATTTGTCAGTTATTTAGCCGTTGATCAATTTAATTATTAATTTATGGAAATAAAAATATATTTACCAGAAGAAAAATCAGCTGGCTCTGATAAACGCAGCAAAGCTATATCGTCCGAATTCTTATCTTTAAAACCTGGATGAGGTATAATTCTATCTATTGTTACGGTCTGAAAGGCAAATTAAACATTTTCTATTATATTTATTAAGAAGTGATAAAGTTTTATGCATTATAAAGGGACATACAATGCTGAGAAACCAAGTCCACAAAGAAAATAATTTGAAATTCATTAAAATTTTCATAAAATTTGACTAATTTTAAAGTATTATAATGAGTTATTATACGTTTTAAAATCTGTCTTATTATTATTTATTACCTTAATAGGCGGAGCGCAATTCATGACACCATCATAATTTTCACAATCGGGATCATTTCTGACATCGTGTTCACCAAGAATAACACTCCTAATTGTTAACGATCTAAGATTTGTAACACAATGAGCTGCTGTTAAAATGTACCATTTAGTAATTAACGTAGCTCCACAACTTAAACTTTCGCCACGAGCTGAAATAAATCATTATAATTTGTCATATAAAAAAAACTAACAACCCTTTTGGCGGCCATTTATAAAGCAGACGTCACTGCAGATGTTATTAAAATTAATTGCCATTAAAACTAAAAACCATGCAATATACTCTATGCAGCTTATTATAACGGTTATTTTGAGTAATTGAATCCGATAAATCGAAGCCATTGCAGCCAGATTCGTAGGCGCACTTGTAAAAGTAAAACGAATACATCGAAATATTTTTGTTTTGATTCAAAATTTTGAAAAATTTTCATGTGACGTGAAAGTTTCATTTATTGCATTAGTTTTGTTATTAATGCATATTAAACACATTACATACACCAATTAATTAAGATTTATTTCAAAACACGTGTATTCTAGCACGTTTTAGAATTTAATTACCAAGACGTCAATTGATAATTATAAGGAATTAAGTGATTCACAACAAGACACTGTTAGAAAACAGTTAGTACGGTATTCTTTATTAAATTTAGATTTATTTTTCTAAATCGTATTGTATTTTTAAATTGAAGACAAAATACTCACCAGAGTCATAAGAGATTAGAACCATCCAAGGCATCTCAAATAGAGCAGTTTTGTTACCTCCTAATATTCTATTATCCTCTAAAATTCCACAATTTTTTGGTAAAAGTCTCAAATTTCTATGTCTACTGATATCGGGCGGTTTCTTCAAGTCATTATTACTGTTATCCTCATAGGTTACTTTAGTTGTTACTTCATGGTTGTTATGATCATTTGAAACCGAGTTCCAATATTCTCCAGAATCGCTGTGATCTCTATTATGATTCCATTCACTAAATTTAATTCCCAATTCATCGTGGTTTGAAGTTATACTTGATGGGCAGCAGACCTTAAACATAATGGACAAGGCTCTTGACTCATAAATCCAATTCCTTTTAGCGGATGTGTTGACATTTCTTGGAACGCGACCACAATTGGTTCGCCTCTTTTTTAAGGGACTTCCCAAATTGAATTAGTAACTAATTTGTTATGCTATAGGTAAAGTAGGAAATATTATTTCTTTGAAATGAGGTTGATGGACTACAAAGCAAGGTACACTTAAATATATAAAAAAGAAGGAAAATTTAAACCTTTTTAATGTCGAATCAAAAAATATAAAGCAAATTATATACCAATGAATCAACTCCAACATAACCACAGTTTGCATTCTGGAGTCTTCGTCGGACTGAGTTTGGTAAATTGTTTCCCCATTGCTGGATTTCATCCATCCATTTCCGACAATGAGTTAACTTTATACACGTTCCCCATTCATTATCTATCCTACATCTATCACCAGGCCAAACTACAAAACACAATTAAATTATGTTATCAACTAATTAATTAATTAATTTTATTGCTTTCAGATTATTAAAACAATTATTTATAACAAAATAGCTTATTTAAAATTAAAACAAACAACGTATAGAACTTCAGCAATAATAATAAACAAATAAATAAAAATCGACATATTCTTACCTAACATAACCTTTAAGAGAACATTTTTATAATAAAATAAAAATCAACTTACTAGCACTAAAATGAGCTGGTAAAAGCAACAATACTATAGACAGATTCATAAACATTTTTCCGTCTTATAAGCATTTCACACCGCATTATACACAACAGTCTTCGTGTAGTAAACAGTTGCGAGTAGTGAATGATAACCCTAAACCAATCACGCCGACCTCAAAAAACGGGTAAGCACCGAGCAGGTCAATCGACTCGCCAAATGATGCTCTTTAATTCATAATAGCCGTATAATAAATTCGTATTTGAAGTATTTAGTTGCGTATGTATGTAGTATGCGCTCCTTTGACGTTTTAATAACTAGTTGTAGTGGGGAAAAAAACATTGTTTTAATCAGATAGTTATTGTGACGTCTTCACAATAACTTCATACAGTCAATCTTGCGCATTTTATTATAAGTCATCTTTTAAAAGAATAATCAATAAATAGCAATTTCTCGAAATTCCAATAATATCGAAAGCTTTAATTAAGTAAATATGCGAAAATTGCCATAACGGGCGATACTGTTTTAATTAGTTCAGTAAAATTTATGTGCCTACACATTTACAATTCAGCTAAGGAAATCTAAAACCACGGATTTTTCTCACTTTAATTAATATTGAACATAATTCTTTAACTAATCGAAATGTTTCTGCGATAAAGACAGCAGAAAGTTCTCGAAATATTCGTAGAAATTATAATAATCAAAACAAATGCAATAATAAGACGCATGTAATTTTTTAAATTAGTTAAATTATGTTCGCGAATAATCTGCGACATAATTTTTAAATGTAGAATTTGTTTCTGTATTTTGATATTTATTGTTAAAGGCGAAAGAATCATTATTAATGCAGTTGCTAGTCTTCAGTTTTTATTATCAATCAAAGAAAATCACGTCCTATTTTGAATTTGCGCATTCTAACGCAAATTCACAAATGCTTTATGTATATTGTATAATAAATAATAATCCATCTCTAGAAACCAAAGCTCCATTGTTTATCTATTTTAAGCGGTTACTTCATTCTTATACTGAATATTAATAATTAAAAAAAACAAACGCAATCTAGTTTTATACATTTTAAAGCTAGAATGACGTAATAGTAAATGAACAATTAAAAACTATATTATTTTTATACGTATTTATTAAGAAAAGTCACACACCGATAAAATTCCTTTGATTACGTAATATCAACAACACCTTCGCGTTAGTTAAAATTAAAATTAGATACAGTTTATTTTTTATAAAGGAGCTTATAAATAGTAATGCACGTTTTTTTGTTGACGCTACTGAAAAGATCTTGACGTTATTTTATATGCATATTAAAAATCAACTTAAAAATGCCTTTTGCTTTCTTTTCTTCGACCAATAACAAATACTCGATGTTTTTTTAAACTATCTTAAAAAGATTAATGTTTATTTGAACGTGAATAAAAGTTTATCGATCAAAACGAATGCATTTGTAATGGCGCGAAGTAGTAATGGCCGTCTGCTTCTGTTTTAACTTTAGTTGATTATAACACCAGCCATGATCCTGTCATGCGTTATTATTCTTGTTATTTTAGTGAATAATAATGCGGGCGAGGGTAAGTTATAAATAAATAAAACAAATCTTAACTTTTAATCTCAACAACAATTAAATTTAAAAAAAAAGTTAAATAATATTTCAATTGATGTTATTATGCATGCAAATTTACGTTAATTATAAATAAAAATAATAATTTAAATACATAACAAATGAAGCTTAAGATGACGAGTGCCTTATAAATATATTTATTATTTGTTTTAAATAATATTTAATACGACCACTTAATTTGTAGGAATAACCATTGTCTCAAATGTATCAGAGAAGCCACATATCAACACGTGAATTGTAATATTTTGCTTTTGGAGTATCATGTAAACCAGATTTAACACATTTTGTAGATTAATTTATAGTAAATTAATCATTTTAATATAAACACACGGACACATCGCATCATAGAGAACATAAACGGATCACTAAAACTACATTTGCCCTTTATTATTATTATGTTATTAGTCCAGAGACTAATAACGTTTCTAATAATGTTGTTATTCGTGTTTTCTCTTGTACATTTTTAGTTATAGTTATGTTTGCGAATAAAACGTATACATAATTGTACGCATATATTAATAAAATTAAAATATCCGTATTGTTATCCGTCATATTAAAGTCTACATTGCCAAATATGAGTGGATTACATCTCTATAAGTTAGCATGACTCCGAAAAATATGTAATTCAATTATAGTTTCAACTGATTGGAGAAGGCTGAGCAATCATCCATCTTGGAAGACGCTAGATTTACAATTCTGTGGTGAAACTTCCGCGGATCGAATAATTGGTGGTACAAATGCCGCAATTGGACAGTTTCCTTGGTTAGTGCGGCTTGGATATGTGGGTAATGTATTGTTCAAATTATTCCAAATAATGCATCACATAACTACACTCATGGTTTCAGGACCTTAATCATATAAAATAAACTCTAATTATAATTGTATTTTTATAATGATTATTGATGTGTAGTATTTTATCTTATTATAAACGTTTCAGTTGAGGGCGAAGATGAACTGGATTGGTTATGTGGTGGTACTCTCATAACAAATGAACACGTATTAACAGCTGCTCATTGTACTGCTGGAGAAAATAGTGCAGAATATAAACTGTAAGATTATTTTTTGTTATCATTAAATATAGCAGAACCGATGAATTATATGTTATTTGTTATCGATTATATTTTAAATAAAAACAATTGCTACATTTACAATAACAATATGAATGGCACGTGCGCTATGATTTAATAAAGAGTATAATTTGTTTTGGAATTTATCAATTTAACCTTTATTGTGGAGATTCAGATTTTTAAGTATGTAGGTATACGACACGGGAGTTCGCTAATACCAGCCTGCCTTCTGTATCCACTTCACCACAATCGCATTATAATTATTACAATAATAACAGGGAAAATGTTTTTTTTTTATTTTTACTCATTACCCAACTCACATGCACGTTCACGAACAATTAATTAAACTTTTAATGAAATAGACTAATAATTCGAGACCGAACATTCATCACATCAAAAATATTTATTTAATTAAATGCATAATTTTAGAACATGGGTGCGTATTGGCGAGTATGATATCAATACGAATCCTGATTGTCAAGTCGGTGTTTGCGCACCACCAGTTCAAGATATAGGCATAAAAGAAGTGCGAACACACGAATATTTCAATAACCCAAATTTTCACAATGATATTGCGATTATTCATCTAGCAGCTCCTCCAATGCTCAGTGGTAAGTTTTTAAATTTAAAACTCATAGGTACTTATCTAGCGCGATATGATTTACAGGGACACCACTGCATTTTTTCTCACTGAAATCGGGTATAAGTAGCCTACAACTAGATTGATATTCCGATCCTGTGATAGATTTAAATAGGGAGATTTAGTGATAATATCGCTTTTGTTCATTCTTGTATTTTGCCCTCATATTTTATTTCCTTTAGTACAATAAAGTTATTATTATTGTTATGAAATATCTACAATATATACAATAACATTACAGTTATATCGATGGTTTTGTTTTTCAGCATACGTTGTACCAGTATGCATTCCTAAACAAAAAGAAAGCAATCAACTTCGAATTGGTGAATTAGTCGTAGTTGCTGGATGGGGCAAAATGAATATAAGTACAAACGAAAGAGCCAGTATACTACAATTCGTACAAGTAATTATTTGAAACGACATTCCCACTTATAAGCAAACCTTTTAATAGGTATATATACTTTTTTAAATCATCTGTTATTCTTCACAGGTACCAATTCTGAATAATGAAGTTTGTAACGATTTAAATGCGGATGTATTCCAAATATGTGATAAAGAAATTTGCGCAGGAGCACAATATAATAAAGATGCTTGTGGTGGTGATTCTGGGGGCCCACTTATGAAGGTTTGTTAGGATTTTTATATTTTAAATCTAAATCTTGGGCTGATATTTTAAATCTAGTAGAGAAGTAACAATTTAAACACCATGTTAAAGTAGGCATAACAAATGTCATCACGGCGTTTTCTCTAGTACCTATATTTAAGTGATTAATTCAAATAACTACAGATATTATGTAATTGATATAATACCGGTGGTTATTCGAGATCATAATTTACTTAAACTTTTACTTGAACTGATTTGTTCTTATGAAATTATGATTCATAATAAAAAACACAATTCAGATGTTAACGGATTGTAGTGAGTTTTAGCGCATTTGATTGTTTCCTAAAGGCGTATTATTTTCATTATTAATCCTCAGTATATAAGAGCGAATTAATATCCATATAGTGTGCGAAAGCAAACAATTCAAAATAAAATTATGCCGTCATTTGTGACGTCACAATGTCATTTTTTCGACATCTGACTTCAATGCAAGTTTTATTAAACATTCCGCAACTTTCTTCATTGAGCCAGTGACTGAGTAATGGAAGATGTGTAATACAATGTCAAATTACGAGTTTTTTGTTTTTAACTTTATGAACATTTCAGGTATTCGACACAGATGATGGACCGAGAACATTTATAATTGGTGTCGTTTCATTTGGACCTACACATTGTGGCATAAGAAAACCTGCGGTTTATACATCTGTAGAACATTACATAGAATGGATTCTAGACAATATGTAATAAAAAAGAGAGTTTATTTTTATTAATAAATTATTTGAAAAGATTTTTTCTTTTTCCGAAGATAATCCACATCCACATCACCACCAGTTAGCCACATTATTTTATAACAATAAAACAATACAAATTCATATTATAGCCCCAAATTATTGTGATATATTTATTGCCTATTAGCAAGGAAAATAATATTGACTAAGTATATAATATAAAAGTGTACAAGAAATAATAAATAAACTTCAAAATATTATCACGTGTATAGGCGCTCTTTAAATTTCGTCGACAAGCTAAGAAACAATGTACACGAGGCATGGACGCCAATAATAATTTTGATATGATATTTTTAAATTAAAAATGAGTTCGATTAAAATAAACTAATTTAATGTAAACATAGAAACACGTATTCGCGGAGTGCAATCTAGTGCCTTACTAAACTGCATTAGCCCGCTGGACCAATAATGTGCAGAATATATAACTGAATAAACAATACCGAGGAAATGAATGTTGATTATCATATTAATAACAGGGAATTCCAATTTAAGCCGCAGCCGCGTAAATAATGCAGAGAATCCTCTTATCAAACACGCAAAAGTGTGTGGATTAATTTAGAAACATATCTTTTCCTCAACAAACATAAATTGCCTAAGCAAAATAAAGATTTTTGATTTTGAAAGATAATTTTAGATGACTGCTTTTTTTTAATTTTTGTTTTATAATAAATAGTTTTTGTCTTTAAGTTAAGTTGCTTTTTTGATTTGTAATTATTAAGATATTTGAACGCCCAAATCAACTTTCTGGTTTAATTATTTTACTAATATTATTTGTTAAGTTATTTTAATACGAAACTATACGTTATAGAATCGTTTCATTGTTTCAATCACTGAGAGAAATTATACAAAAATATATCTGAGCCTAACATTTTTTAAATATTTAACTCATATTTTTCTCATACTTCATTTGTTATATAAATTCATATTATGTTTCTTTTTAGCTTTTTTCTTGAATTTAGTATAACAACGATCTTTGTTTTTATTATAGAAGATGTTATTTCCAGTTTTATTAATTGTGTTATGTATAAATAATAGAAAATATGTATACCTACATATATACAAAGGTATCAGAACAAGGCCGACACAAACACATAGCAGCCAGACTCGAAAAGTTCTGTTTAAAAAATATCGCGAATTTGCTTTGGTACTCGTGTCCCTCACTTATGCCGGCAAGTTCGGCCATTTTGAATGTTCAGTTAATTTTTGACAGGTGTTTTGCTTGGATGTGTTTTGGCTTGTCTTCGATTTTTGCCTATTCCAAAACATTGATCAAAAATCTGTATCAAATTTTGTGTGAAAAACAAAATTAAACGCGCCGATGCATTCCAAATGTTAACTGTGGCATTTGGTGAGGCTACCTTGGACGAAAGCATACCGTATGTCATTTATTTCGACCGAGAATCAAACCTGGACACTTAGGCCTTCTTATTATGTTAATGATATTTGAAATCTTTTTACGAGTAAGATTTCAACAAAAGTATATTTCCAAAAACAAAAAATAACCTAAAAAGGGATGTTATCATATAAATTAATGACAATAACCAAGGATGATTGTATTATTAACAATAAAACTAGTATCTTCATTGCGAGTCGTGCGTTCATCGCGCGAGGTCGTACGCCCCAGAACCGGCGTTCTAATTTATTTGTAAATCAACGGAATGAAAAATTTACTGAAATTAACTATTTTTGTTGCCTTAATCACTGTATCCAGGACAGGTATGTGTAATCTTTATATACATTATTACGAATAAAATGAAAATAAGCAAGTTTAAAAGAATTATTACCACGAAACGAGTTACCGGATTTTCCTCGCACGATAAATTGGTAAAATTTTTGTGGCACGTAGAGTCGCCGCTTTATTTATAACAACTTTAATATCAATAACATCTATCAGGTCTATTTACATTTTATAATAAGGCAAAAATGTAGAATAAATTATTAAAATTGATTGCTTTGTATATTAAACAAATTTTAATTATACATAAACTTAATATTAACGTTTTTTGTGAGATGTGGGTGCCCACCTTTTTTATTATTTTTTTAATAATAAATATTTTATGTTTACAGATTATGATCGAAACTGTGGCAATGGACAGTGTACACCTATAAGAAATTGTAGTTACATTCAAGAATATTTAAGAAAAGATAATAAAATATTTCTTAAAAATTTAACAACTATCTGTGGTTTTCAAGATAAAGTGCCACTTGTGAGTTTAACCTTTAATGATTTAGTTTATCCTGGCATCTTTATCGAACTAGAATATACAGGGGGAATAAGTTTGGACTTACTATCGTGATTATTTTTATAATTAAGCTACATATATTATTTCGCGAATCACCTTAGACTAAACGAGTAAAATATGTATATATATTTTTAAATTCATCACTGTAAGCTTTGAAATTTAAAGCTTAAAATTTTATATATAACTATTTCTAGCAGTATGCATGAATAAGAAAAAAAACAATAATTTTTCAATTTTAGATTTGTTGTGCTCCGATAAAAGTAGACCAGATACAATTTGTGAATACTGAAAACCCAGCTACATTAAGACCAGCAGCTTCAACTACCCACGTACCAATTGCAGACAACACCTTCATGTATACAAGCACGACAACTCCGCCACATACTATTAGAACTCCTGAAATACTTAATAATAGCAGCTCATTGATTAATAATAATGATAATTTAGTTGAAGAAAAATTTGCAGCGAATAAATTGCCTGGTAGAGATATTTGTGGAATACAAACATCGGATGAAATTTTTGATAGAATTGTTGGTGGGGATTTAACTAAGTTATCTGAATTTCCATGGATGGCCAGAATTAAATACTCACGTATGTAGTATGTGTACTAAAATGCTAATATATTTTGAGTGATCTTTTTTTTTCTAATAATTTCTTTTTCAGGACCTAATAATGCAGATGCCTACTTATGTGCAGGAACATTGATATCAGATCAATATGTTGTTACAGCAGCTCATTGTTTGGAATCAAAAACTTTTAAAATGTAGGTTTAAAGTCTTGTAACTCAGAACACAGCTGTGTATGAGATTAATTGATTATAATCTAATATTATTACTCGTAAAACACTCGAAGAAAGACACGCTTTGAATCCTTTTTGAATCTGTTACACAATAAGAACCATTTAAAACTCTTTTACAGCATAGGTGTCCGTCTTGGCGATTGGAATGATGAGACTGAAATAGACTGTGATGTGGAACGTCGATGCAGTGATCCTCCAGTTGACGTCGCAATTGAGAAGACCATTTCACATGCTAATTTTAGCAAAATTAATTATCACTCAGATATAGCGCTTCTCAAACTTAGTCAACCCGTTACTTTTACAGGTACCTAACTATCAAGTTTTTATTATAAAAGTTTACATGACAATATTTATATTGATGGCTACTGTGGTAAGTTTGTTACATTTTATGACGACTCCCGGTCAGAACAAAGTAGTTCGTAATATTATGTATTATTATTGATACCATATTATAAAAAAAATGGTGATTGTTTTGACTAGGACATTCTGTTTAGGTTATGTATGTGTATGTATAAGTAGTTATTGAACCGTAAATATATTAGCTTCTCTATTCAAATACATACATTTTTACAGAATTTGTACGTCCAATTTGTTTGCCAAACACAGAACATGTTGCCAATGTTTCTAACGAAGAGTCCTCTAATTATTGGGCAGCGGGTTGGGGACGGACCGAGTATGGTAATTGTCTATTTTGAATCTTATTTCTCAACACGGCGGGATTATCTTAAAAGTGTAAAGTTGCATAAGATCTTTTAAATAAACTGAATAACTAAGTAGGTACTTATTGAATTTCTTATTGATATTAGATTTTTTTATGAATGACAGATTGGAATATTCTTCCTCAATATTTGTGCATGCAGATAAGGCATATTAGGTGTGAAATGTTTTATCTAAGTGTGTAAAATTGCATAAAAAACTTTAAGTATTATTCTTTTAGCATTGTCTTAGGATATTTGCAAATTTAAAAGGCTTATTGCGGCTTTATATCGCATTTATTTAAATATTTTACTCTGATCTTTCGAAAACTTTACAGGTGCGTTTTTAGATTAAAAAACATATTTTTGTATTTTAGATTACATCTCGCCCGTCAAAAGAAAAGTACTTCTGAACCAAGCTCCAGTAGAACTTTGTAAACCACTGCTAGGCAGATCCACTGATAGCGTGTTACCCTGGGTCATATGCGCAGGAGGTCGCAAAGGGGCGGACTCGTGTACTGGTGACTCAGGAGGTCCTTTAATGCAAATAGCTAGAGAAGGAGAGAATATGAACTGGTTTCTCTATGGTATTATTAGTTTAGGAAAAAATCCTTGTGGCACTGAAGGTCAACCGGCGGTTTACACAAGGATTACGTATTATTTAGATTGGATTAACGCTAACATTGAATGAAGCTTCAAACACTAAAAAGCCTAATATAATTTTCTATAAGTAATATGTTTGTTTAATTTGTTTTATTTTGCAAATAAAACTATGTTCATTTAAATCGAAACTTATTTTAATATTGCACTTTCAATAATTACTTATATCTATATAACTATCGCAATGAATTTCAAACAGTTTATTGTTTATTTTTGCTACTCACCGATAGGTTCGCATTATTTAAGTATGCTTGTTTATTTGAGTAACTAAATTTACATTGTATTTCGGTTTACAGTATTTTAGACATGGTAAATCAGAGATAGGGAATAACATCAACACAACTATGTGAGATTGAGTAATTGGCTTAATATCATATTTTTAATATCTTGTCTACTTATCATCCAAACTATCAGTAACATTTACAGAATCCCAATCATTTTCAATCCTGTTTAAATAATCAGCCATGGCACCATTGAATGTCTCGGGAGTTTCATTTATTGACACTTTTCGAGAAAAATTAGGTGTGGTATAGTGATTATTTTTTCTAGAAATTCTTTTCCCAGTTTTTCTCGGTGAAAGATGTTTTGCATCTGATGGGGCTGAAAGTGATCTTGGTGCATAATATCGTTCAAATAAAAGCGGTTGCTGTCGCACTCTCCCGTACATTAATTCCATTTCGTGAAGAAACTCCTCTCTCCTCATCCTTTCCTCGTCACGTCTTGTTTGGAGACGCATTGCGATATCTTCTTCATGGCTAAAATAATAAACTGGTATTTTTAAAATTTAATGAACATTTTATTCTGTTTAAAATTAATATAGCAAAATCGAGATTGCAGTGGATTAAATTCATAAATAAATGAAAAATTCGATTTCACTAAACATGAGATGCCCTGGCATCTATTATCAAGTAGCCTAACCATGGGCGTAGCCAAGGTGGGGCAGGGTGGGGCTCTGACCAGTAAGGTACATAATCAAACCTAAAAACCTTAATTATCTAGGTACTAACTACTACTACTTAATATCCGTTCACACTAGACAGTCGTCAGTCGATACAAAAAAAAATTAACCAGGGTAAGACAGCGGGTATAGTTTGCTAGTTACATATTATTTTAGACTGCTGCCCCACCCTGAGCCCATGGCTGGTTACGCCCATGAGCCTAACAACAAATCTTTAAATCGATAATGTTAAAATCTTGTAATGTCATTTATAGAATACACTTGCATCATCCGTAGGTTACTATTGGAACACTTGAAGTTGTCAAATTATGTAGGTATATTATATATCGCGTTGTTTTTATTGATTACTATGACTACAACTAAATAGTTCTACTACACATTTTTACTTACTTGTTTCTAACTAAATGCCAAGCAGGTTTAGATCGTAATAAACGGTCTCGTGTTCGCAAATCAGCTCGACGACATTGTTCTGCAAATCGCTGAGAAGCTTCCATTTCAAATCGTCGTTTGACATTTTCCACTCTTAAAAGTGCAGCTAAATTTGATCTCCCAGTTGAATGCTGTCGTAAATCTAGTGCTGAATATACACGATCATTGCTATTAGTATTTAAAACACTTGAATTGCATTTCTGTTCGTAAATTTTCTTCGTTGCGTCTAGTAACTGAGAACAAAGAGCATATTAGTAAATGTTAAATACGTTATATAAGTACGTGTAAATACAAGTTTTAGTACGAAACTAACTTTCTTAGCAGCTCTATCGGCTGTATTAAAAGTGAATGGCTGTGGACTCGTCGTTATAAAATCTTCTCTGGAAACATTTTTATATTTTCTCCTGTCTTTTATCGGACTGCGTGTTCTTGGTCGATCAGACGGAGTAGCTGAAGGTGCTATAGGAGAAGGATCTCTAGGCAAATCGCTGTGAGCCGCCGGAGTAGAAAGCCGACTGTCACGAGCCGCCATGCTGCTGGGAAGTGCTGAATGGCGCAGCATTTCTTCAGCTCTAATCCTACGATTTAGGTTTCTGAAATTTGTTTTTTTAAAACAATCTTTTCAATACTTTTAAACAATATACTTAAAGATCTTCGTGTAAATACGAATACATAATAAAGATAATATTGATATTATTTACTATTTATTTTATTTTGTGATATTGTTAAGCTTGCGTTAGCGTTATAGAAATGAGCTTTTAAAGGTTTGTTTGAATACCTAAAAAATTCATCCTCCTTCATTTTATCATAAACATAGTTAGAAAATAAATTTTTTGGTACAGGTCTAGCTCTGAATCGTTTCTTCTTTTTCTTAGGAATAGAATGTGTCGCGCGTTCACATGGAGTTCCTCTTGCGCTATTTTCTTCTCGCTTTGTAAAACTAAATGGCTTCATTGACGCTCGTAATTCTGCTTCACTATTTATCTTTGTGATCGCTCTTCTGTTCAAATTTAAAAAAAAACAAAATTATTTTTCTACTAAATTAACCTTAAAACAAAAAGTAGTATACATGTTTAAAAACCTCATTGCTTGATCTTCTAAAATTTTATCATAAAGCGGAATTCGCGATTCAATAGGCACAGGTTTTGCTCTGAATTGTTTTCTATCGCATTTTCTATGTAGCATATCTTCTGATAATGATTTTTGTATTGTGCGTAATTTATTAACCATTCTTTCATCTTCATCTCTAGAAAAATATTTACTTACAAAAATACCACACGATTTTGTTAACTTAGGGCTATATGTAGTATACATTTCATCTGTTTGTATTTTGCTCTTAAGCTATTCAAATACAAAAGACAAAATACATGTTTTTAAATAATCTGCTTACCTCTCAGTCATTCTAAAAGGTTTGGTTGCAGTCACACTTCTCCTTCTTCGCAAACAAGGTGATAAGGTTCGTCTTCCTCTAATAGGACTAGAAGGCATACTACGACATTTGTTTTGCATATCATCATCATAAATCTTGTTGTCGAAAAATCTAGCAAATTTGCTGTCCATTTCTTCTCCTTCTACCTTACAAGTATCATTCCAAGATATGGAACAAGCTGAATGATTTCTTTTAGGTTTTGTGATCTCCACTTTATCTGTGGACCTATCTTGAAGGCTGCCTTCAAATAGTTCATCTTTAGAAGCGAATTCAATAGTATCTTTTTTGGTACCTAAATCCTTCATGCCTCCAACTTTATTAACTTTTAAAGAGTCAAATGTGATATCGTTAGCATTTTTCAGTTCTTCCATTTTCGAATCATTTTTACGGGAGATGTGTCGTTTGATTGAGCGAACTATTTTTGTTTTATTGTTGGTTTTATTGGTTTTTGAGAAACTAGTTTCATAATCATCTCGTTTACCAATACCATTATAATTATCAATATCATCTAAAGTACGATTTAACATTTTATTTTTCTTATCTCTTAATATTTTTAAAGTTGAATAAAATTCATCGGGTGATAAATGATTTATATCTTTATAATCTGGAATGCTTTTATAGAATTCTTTCAGCCTTTCAGCTTCGACATCCGGTGCAATTACTGAATAGGTTGTAGATGTTGAATCAATAGACGCTTGTTCTAATATTGGTTTAACTTTCCTTTCATAAATTGTTTTAGGCATTTTTGTTATGGGATCAATCGGCACACGTACACATGAATTAGCAAAAACACTATTGAAATGGCTCATAATAGATTTATTAGTGTATACATTATTTTAGCAACATTATGAGCTAATAGTAACAAAAGAATTCTACTAACACCACTGTTGAATACTTGAGTTACCATAGAAACGAAGTCTAACTATTAATAATTAAGGGTCACTGTTTTTATTCTATGGAAATTATTTTTTAAATATATTTTAGAATAATATCTGTACTTTATTCCATTTTAAACACATTTCTTCTTCTTCTTCTTTTATTGATGGCCTCTTAAGTCTGATGAAGACAATTCTGCCAATATCGAGTATTCGAGCAAAAGCCCAACAAGAAATTATAAAATTTTAATACGTAAACCACCATGTTTAAAAAAAATCCTTAATATATTTCAAATAAAATGGTATCTTATTTGTCAACGGCTTAAAAGCCAAAATTCCTTTGCGTTATTCTATGCCAGATAATTTAAAAATGACATTTACGTCCTGAATATTCTCTAAATACAAATAGATACAAGAGAAATAAATTAAATGATTTGTATTTTAGTTAAACAAATATAATAGTAGCTTATTTTTGAACAAGTAGTATATGTTATAGACAAAGTCAAATAGCAAAATAAACGAACAGTTGTTCATTAAAGTGGAAAGTTTAAATTATTTTTAAGCAAGAATTGAATATTTAAAATTATTGTGTTACAATTTTAAATTATACAATGCACAATATACGCCAAACATCTTTAATTTTACGAAACACTAATTATTTATTACGTACACTTCCTGGAAAAAGAGGTTACAGCGAAAGTAGTACACAAAACTATGAAATCAAAGAAAAATACGATATTATTGTTGCTGGTGGTGGCATGGTGGGATGTACTTTAGCATGTTCCCTTGGTATATATGTTAGCTTTATTTGAATAAATGCAGGTTTATTTCTGGTTTTTGAAGTAATGATTCCTTTGCAGGCAAGAATTCCTTACTTTCTAATTTTAAGGTATTATTACTCGAGGGTAGTCCAAAGCAACAATTCGAGCTTAAGCCAGAATATAGCAACAGAGTTGTTGCTCTTAATCAGAATACCAAATCTATTATGAACAATTTAAATGTGTGGTCACATGTTGAACAGATGCGTCTACAACCCGTGAGGCATATGCAGGTAAATGTGAATATTGTCATAACCAAAATAAACATTGTTTTACCATAGATAATAATCAAAACCAACCTGTTGAGTCCTACTTTATGGCAATTATTACAACAAGGGCTCGACCATCAGAGTTAGAAATATAATTCTAACTGGCATACATTTGTAGCATCTATATTATATGAAATATGTTATGTGAAAATGGAACATTCAGATTAATTAGAGTTTAAACTATCAAGATTCTATTATATCTTCTAGCAGGCTCTGTGATCCATCTGTAGAGGTCTTATGTACAATTTCCAAATGAAACATTATAAATATGGCATTATTTTAAAAAAGTAAATACATGTTTTGAGTTGAGTTGTTGTATGTTTCTGTTGTCCTTGTCCTGATACCCACAGCACACTTTGGAGTTGGAATATTGTATTTATTACTTTTACATACATATATTTTTTTATTATTCTCTGTAAACTCACCCCTGTGATTTATTTGTGCAGGCAGCGACTATATAACTTTAACAACTTTACTACTAACATTGTACATTTTGATAAATTTCAGGTTTGGGATTCATGTTCCGAAGCTATAATAACTTTTAACAGCGTAGAAATGTTGGATGATGATGTAGCTTATATCGTCGAGAATGATGTCCTGTTACATAGTATTAATAAGGAATTAAACAATACTAATGTGAATATAGTTTATGGAGCACGAATCCAGGACTATGTGCTGCCTAAGCCGAATGGTGATAGTGTGGTCAAGATGGAAAATGGTGATGCTTATTCTTGCAAGTTATTGGTAAGATTTATGTTTTATTGTATTGTGGGGTCCTATTACAATAGTCAGAACTAACATTTTGGCATTTTTCGTTTTAACATTTACGAGAAATAAAAACGAAATTAACATTTTCTCAATCCTTTCTAAGATACTCAAAAATCTACACAAACAATAATAACTTTAAATTGTTCTTCTTTAAAATTGTTATTTTGTATATCCTACTATGTTATTAAGACCCAGCAATATGTTTAATATATTTTCATAACAACTGGACATTTAGTTATATTATTTTTTTAAATAAATATATTAAGAATATCATATATAAAATTGAATAATTTAATAATTATAAGGTGGTTCTAAAATATAAATTCCAGCTTTAGAATTGTTTTCTTTTTCTAAAAACTTTTGTTATGAATTAAATTATATTTTGCAAAATATAGGTATAATAAAACAATTTTTATACTGTTCATAAAAATTTATTCAAACGTTCTCTGGTATTAAAGATTGTTTCTCTAATTTATGTTCGATAGCATTAAAACGATTCTCAGTTGTCTCTGCCAATTTATTAATAACTTTAGCAATGTCCGCTAACTGGGTCTTAATATCAACCAAACATATTTCTTGTATAGTATTTATTGTCATAGATTTAGGTCTATTTTTGTCTGAGCCAGAATTCGTATGTTTTCTAACATTTTGACTTTCAAGCGAGTATCGATCAAATAAATTACTTTTTCTTTTAATAACAGGTGTCTTGGGTGTTTCTTCTTCAATACATTTTTTGATACAAAATTCGTAGTTGTTTTTACGAACTCTTTTTGTTACCTCTTTTCTGCTAGCTACCATTTTGTATATAGATGCTATTAAATCTTTTGGTATCTGAAATAATAAAAATTTGGATTTTTTTATTTTGTAACAACCACAGTCATTTATTACATCTATTAAAAATATTTACCCTACTTTCTCTTGGATCATTCGGTCTAATACTTATTGTTCTCATATGAGACGCAGTTAGCAATGCACCCCATCGTAGTACTGCTAATAGTTGCTTAGGTGCACATCTTAAAAGTGGACTAAACAGCATACTCTCCAAATGTGCTACCAATTGCGTCTGACGTACTAAACGATCTAGTCCTGCGCTTACTTGTAATGCCTAAAAATAATTTGTTTAATTATTTAAAGAGACTTTCGTTTCTCATTTCCAGATACCTATACATATAATATTAGTTATATGTATTTGGCGCTCACTGCTTCAGTTACTTGTTACCACTTAGTGCTCGCGTAAAAATATATAAAGATTCAATATTTATCACAGATATCTTTACCGAAAAATAAAATACCATACCTGTATATCACTAACAGCTAAACCAACCAACAAGTTCGTCAATATAACAGTAACTAAAAGCACAAATATCAAAAACATCCCATGTGCTGTGAAAGGATACTGTATCTGACTATTAGAACAATTATTGTAAAATATATCCTCATATTCCAACTCTCCCGACATCATCATAACAGTTTTAACCAAGCCAGCTGGTAGATGGAAGGAGGGATAGTTACTAAATAACACACTGAATGCTAATCCAAATGCTATTAACAAACAACTGTATGCCATTAAAAAGGTTGCGAAGTTTAGAGACACTGAAAAGGAAATACTACTTTTTAAAACAGACAATATTATTCCACTTTCAGACTTACGCTAACATGCCTTTAATCGCTTTGGTCAAATATAGTTTCACTAAGGCATTCTGTAATCCAAACGCTTCGGTTTGGTTATTTGTAAGACCAATACAAATCCCAAATACCGCCGAACTATACTATTAGACCTATTGTCTGTAGAAAAATAACTTACCTGTCGTAAACATCTGCACATATAACCCAAAAGTAGGAAAACGACCTATAATCATCATGAGTTCAAGCCAACAGAAGAATATGGTTACAGCTGCCACATCGTGTTGCCAATTCGATGTGTTTTTTATTATTTTTCCATTTACTGTAATATCCACGTCTCCATATGGTATCTGGAATTTGTTATTAACACTAAATCCTTCTAGATCCATCATTATATTAGGACCCTGGAAGGTATCTTACTGTACAAAGAAAAACTCCAACGATAATGAACCATTGCAACCAATTTTCCCATTGTCTTATATACGCCGACCAATTGAGACAAGCTTGAAATATTTCTTTTGATAGAAAACATAAATTCAATATCATTATAAGGTATTGTACTGGTCGTATATATGAAGGTACTTCACACGTGGCTTCTTCGCATAAAAATGTTTCTGTAACATATAGTAAAATAACTCGGTCTAAAATAATGACTACGGTATTCTCGATTCTATTAATAATAACTTTAATTAATACTTACGCAAAATGTAAAGGCTATACAAAGTTATGAATATTGCGTGATAAATGAAACTCAAGACAAAAAACTTCCTAATCCGTCTCCATTTAAGAAATAGAAACGTTTCAGCTACCGGATGTTTCAATACATCCTTATGTCCAACCTGATAAAAATAAAATATATAACTGAAGACTGTAGATTAGATGGAGAGAAAAAAATGAACTGCTTACTTCAATAAAAGCCAAAAGTAATTCCACTTCTCCTCTTGAAATACAAGCAACTAATGGTCTAAAATCAACAGTCAATTCGCAATCGACATCGCCCAGTTCGTGCTCGCTCACATGCACTGCATCATCTAGCTTTACTAAATATCTTGGTATTACATCTGGTACCCGTCTTACAATGAAAGAAAGAGCTGATACACCACCATTAGTTCTTAAGGTTACATCACCTCCATAATCTATAAGAAACAAAATACAAGAGCATTGTTTTCCTTCTAATAATATTATTAACCAATGAACATACCCAGTAAAAGCAAAACACAAGCGGAAAATTCGTTAAGTGCAGCTATGTGAAGTGGTGTGTAACCAAAGTTATCCGGGTCGTTTGGACCGGCTCCGGCGGATAAGAGTAATCTTGCTACGTCACAAGCCCGTGCTCCTCTGACTATCGCACCATGAAGTGGAGTACGACCATCAGCATCCCGAGCACGAACATCAGCCCGACGTGTTACTAATAACTCGACTACCTCCACTGATTGAGCTAGAGCGGCTGCAATTTTAAATGTATTTTAAATTACACAAAATATGGAATTATCAAAAAAATAACATTTGATCAATTATTACCTAAATGAAGGGGAGTCTGTTCTTTCGAATTAGGCCAATCAATTTGAGCCCCATGGTCTAATAGTAATCTAGCGCATTCAGCGTGTCCATCTTCAGCCGCCAAATGGAGCGCTGTAGCTCTTCCTGGACCCAAGGCTGCCCTAACATCTGCACCAGCATTTAGTAAGAGTTTTGCACATGTAGCGGAACCAAGAGCTGCTGCTACGTGTAAAGGTGTTTCTGTAAATACCTGTAATTTTAGAAAGTTATTTAAGCTAGTACTAAATACAAAAGTATTATACTTGGTAATAAAGTCAACTCACATTAATTAAAGCAGATAGTTGTTCCAGAAGCCATGCATAGGAAATAAAAGTTGTTAGAAAGATGTAATAGAAAAAAATAATTATAATAGTATGTAAAAATAATTACCTGGGGCGTATCAGGGCACGCACCAGCTTTAAGTAACTCCTGAACGACATCAGCTGCATCGCTCATAACGGCATAATGTAAAGGTGACCTTTCACTAAGACCTGCATTGATGTCTGCACCGAAGTCTAGAAGAGCCTATATAAATGTGAATAAAACAATAATATATTATTGTTTAAAAGTTTAAAAACAAACTCACCTTTACGCATGGTAAACTTTTTGCACTTGCTGCGCAATGTAGAGGCGTCACTTGAATATCATTAGCATCTACCCATTTTTTAGGATCTGCTTTATGATTCAAAAGTAGTCTTACGCATTCCTCGTTTCCTACCAGACAGCTTAAGTGAAGACATGTCCTATAAATAGACATTTTCAAAAGCATAATAAAGCATAATTTATAACAAATTCCTTTTCTTTACCATAACGTACCGGCCATCATTATCTGCACTATCAGGATCGACTCCAATTTCCATTAAATGTGATAGAAGTTTGCTATCACCAAACCAGCTAGCTAACAAAGCAACTGTGCAAGCATTCTCATCGCTTTCTAATGCAGCTGTGACCGCTTCTTCCTCCAGCCCTTCTTCAATAAACGGCGTTATTATATCGGCGTTTGTTAATTGTTTTAACGATAATTGTATTTCGTCTGTTGAATTAATAAAACTTTTATCAATTTTTTTTTATTATTATAGACTTGAATATTTTGATTGTTTTACCAAGTTTCCATATATCTCTTGAAGGTTTTACTCTCAGCCTTTCAGCCAGGTCTTGTCCATGCGCAGATTCATCACTTGATATGTATCCTGCTTCTACGTCGCTCGAGTCTCTTTGATGCATTCCGACACACCATCGTGCACTGCCTTCTCGATAAACCTACAATCGATATTTTTTTATTCATAATTTTCCGTGAATACTATAAATATTAAATTATATTTTTAGAATTTGCTTTAAGGAAATCAGTTGTTGGAATAACCTTATTTTTTTCATTATTATTTTTCTTTCTCGGCATGTGTGTTTAATAAATGCGGCGATATCGCTGGCTCTAGATCAAAGCAATACGCGAGTTCAACGCGGACTGAAAGAATTTCTATTTTACACCATGTGTCACGATTTCTTTATGCATGATTAGGGTATCCATTTATTTCCGACAGTCTCATTAATTTTAGAAAACTTTTATTTATATTTAACAATAATTGCTTACTTTAAATCGTAAATATTCAGTAATTATTCACATTGTTAATTAACCTAATAACGATTTATACGTTACGATAACTTAAAAACTGTCTGTCTGAAGAAGAGAATTTCTAGCTACCGTTAACTATATTTTCTAGATGCACGTGTGCATGAAGTTTTTTGAAAAAAGAAAATAAATTAAAACATCCCGTAATTTTAAGAGAGATGGTCAATTTAAGAAGTCTTGTAAAATCTATATTTGCTCTATTAAAATATTGTTATATATACGAGACCTAAAACCTAGAGCTTAGTATGCGATATCGAAATAATGGGGATTGCGGCTTCCTATCTATTCATTTTTTATGATCGCGAAAAGACTGGCTAGCTGCCGGACGTATAATATGTAGTTATATTATTCTATTAAAATAGCGACAGCTGCATTCTACATTAATGCATCTGCTGCATAAAAAAAACTTAGAATCCTTAGAAACGCTCAAAGTTATACCTACGTATAAACAACTTATTAGGAAGAAAAATAACAATATATAATACATTTCGAATAATAAAAATATACGATCCGATACAACGACTTGAAATATAACGGAAAATCATTCACCTACTTAATTTTTTTATCTTTCATGTTCGAAATATCGCTCCACTTTACCTTTAAAATAAACAATTACAAAAATAACCAATGCGTACGCGTGCCACAATACTCTCACATTTCGAAATGCAATAGGCCGGGGTGATAGAGAAACAAGTGAAATGTCAAAACTAATGACCGATAATATTGTAATAGTAGTGAACTAATATTCGAAAATATTAGATGTTTTCTTATCAATATAAAAATATTTCTCGTTCTTACGTAACATACAATTTATTTTAACATCTACTATATAGTTTTTTGACTTTTTGTTGTTCAAAACAGTATTATTTCTAAACCACTATCTGCATAAAATTCTATCACAGTGCGTTAAGGAACTATTAATATTCCTTCAGATATGATCTATATATATAAGGTAAAAGGCCCAGTTATTGACACTGACCCAGTTTCTGACACTTTTCACTTTAATTTCAATTTAAAGAAAAATTGTTTCTTATATAAGTTAATTAATTTTTTCAAAAGTAAAATAATTTAATTAAGTACTGATTTTATAATAGCAATAGTTATAAACAAAACAACTTTATACAAAAAAAAATATTTAAGGCCCTGAGTGACGGTCGAAGCGATTTTTCAGTTGTAGTCTAAGTTATTGACGTAAGAGTGTCCGTATATTGAATACGCGTTTTAACAGTCATGTAAGTATAAAAACATATATAATTATATATTGTATGATTAATAATAGCCTTTTCTTCGCTATAAAATATTAAAATATCATTAAAAACAATATTTTATTATTAAAATATGAGTGTCAATAACTAGGCTCAATTTTATTGGCATGTTGTAGTTATTGACACTCATAAGGCGCGGCCAACTCGATTTTTAGTGCAGGCGCGACCAACTAGATTTGCAGTTCGCGCGCAAAACACATCTCCATAAAATGTAAAAATATTTATTTAGGTTTATAGTGATTCTTTGTCTTATAATTTTCTTTAATTACAGTAATTAATTAATCTTGAATATTTTGTAGAGTAAATAAAATATCATTTATTGTTAAAAATTAATTTTAATACAAAAATATCAAGTGTGGACAAAATGTCACTTTTGTTAATTTTTGAAATAATTATTACGGTAATAATTTGTTTTTAATTGAATAATAATTTTCATTGATGATAAAATACTTTTATTAATATTATTTTAACTTTATTTTTTGGGATTAAAAAAAAAAGTAAGCTACGATGATAAAGCGTTAGAGCAAGCGATAAAAGAAGTAAAAGCTGGTCAACCTGTTAAAACTACGGCCTTGAAATTTAAAATTTCACGAACAACTTTATTGTATAAAAGAATTTAAATTAATTTTAAATTGTGTTTATTTGAATGTTTTTATAACTTTTTATATTTATACGTCATTTTAATTAATAGTGTGAAAATTATTATTTATTATTACAAATTGGAACTTGATAGTACTTATGTAACCTAAAAAATAATTTTCAAATGAGTGTCAGAAACTAGGCCGATGTTAGTGTCAGAAACTACAACCAAATAAATTTTAAGTGTCAGAAACTGGGTCTCTAAACGTTAATTTTTAAAATATTAATTTCTATTATTAATTTGGTTAAAAAATTATTTAACGCATATAATCTGTTCAAGAAATCGCCAACTTATTTTTAAAATAAAACATTATTGATTCACATTAAATTTTTTATAAGTTATCCTATGATAATCTTAGAATCACTCTTAAAGTGTCAGAAACTGGGCCCTTTACCTTAATCTGTGTATTGTCATGTCTTGAGTCGCAACAAAGGCGATAAGGGGCACGACACACCTCTTTTAATTCCTTCATATTCACTCTATACGCGTATAATCACTACGTGCCCAGTTCATTATAAAATTGCACGTTTTCCTCAAATATGAAACGCCAAAATTTAATTTAAATTTACGATACTGAGTCACCTATTTCTATACACGCTACAGAGTAAATGTTTATTACACACAAATGCTACAATTATAACTTTTGTTTACCAAATTATGTGTATTCGACTGACTGCCTGCCACTCCAGCGAGCGTTTAGGCCCTGGGTTCGGTTCCCGGTCGAAATAAATATCTATTCGGGTTAGGTTATTTAAATTGTTATACATAATGAAACTGTCACTTTTACAGTTCAAAGGAATACAGTGCCAGGTAACTTTTATGAATTTATGCGGCTTACTATGGCGTTTATTTTGACTATCCTATGCCGAAGCGTTTCATAGGCGCATCGATATATGTGCAATTTTAATTGGACTTAGTGTTTGTAACTAGACTTATTCTTAAATCTTTTTACCTTAGATTCAGAGTTATTTTCACGCCCTTTAAATAAAAGACTACACAAATCGACACGTAAAATGTAATAATAATTAAAGATAAAACTAAACTTTCTATAACCACTAAATACAAATCACTTTTTAGGAATTACTGGTAAAGACTGAATACTTACAATGTCATCGTCATCGCTGCACCCGCACTGCATTGTCACTCGTTTTTTATACGACATCTTTGAATACAATTATATTTTTTAAATACAGTTACGAGTTTAAATTGAGAAAAAAATGTGTAAAAACGGCTTATCGGTTTACAACGTGAGCCTTTTGCAGAAGTGGCCGGATAAAGTTTTATTTATTGATTTATTAAATTTTTCATTGATGATATTCTTGCGTAGGCCATTGGATTTTTATTCCGAGTTAAAATAGTTAAACGATAATTAGTTTACACTTTTTAACACAAAAAGAGTTTACAAACACTATCAGTTTTAAAATTTAAAAACTAATCGCTTATTTATGTAAAAAATAAATGCAAATACATTATTATAAGTGAAAATATTAATTATAGTTTCGTTAGAGACTGCCGTCTCTGTTCCCGCCTGTTTCAGCACTATTCCACAGGTTTTCTCACAAAGATTAAAACCAAATAAACTGTACCGAAATAATAACCTGATTGTGTATACTTCGATAGGTAGGTAGGTATTTTGTAAAACTAAACATTGGAATTCTTTATCGACTGCATGAGAATTAATCACGCACCATTGTATTGGGGTAAGCAGAGGTAGGCGAAAATTCGAAAATTGTAATTTTCTTTTCAACGTCGAATTAAAAGAATCACAATATATACGATAATTAGCATATTATAATCATATTAGCAATTTACATAAATAATATAGTATAAAGTAGTCATTCTCGATTTTGTTAGTTAATTGTTCCTGTTCTAACATTATGAAAATGACCCGTTATCCATTGAAACATATCATCACGTGTCAAGGATAGCAAATATCAGCACTATGTTAGCATAGAATGCACTGAAGTAAAAGTGAAATGTATTTAGTGAATTTGTTCACTAAAACTATAATTATAACAGAGTAGCCTTTTTTATGCTATTAATGAGTAGCTATCACTAATCTATGCCCTCTAGTTCTTCCTTTATAAATAAATATAATATAATAAATTAAATTATACTTTTGTGTAATTTTTGTTAAAGATATTGTATGCGCCTATGACTATGAGCTCCAATAGAGAATAAGCATTGGTTGTTTTTTAAACAATCAATAATCTAGTCAACTCTACTTCACACTTCAATCTCATTCGTGCACATTTAAATACTTTTATATTAAAAGCAATTTTACTTCTTAATTACAGATTGGTGCGGACGGAGCTAACTCGGCTGTAAGAAAGACGATGGGTGTACAGAATTTATCATGGAATTATGATCAAATGGGCATCGTAGCCACTTTATATTTGGCTGAGGTTAGCTGACTATGAGTATCAATACAATGACTTTTCTAGATGACATCTCTCATAAATTTTCCTAACGGACCTAGTTCAAAAAATCATCACGTTTTGAATACTATTATATTATAAAAATATTATAGAAATTATAAATTTTACAATCCATCCACTATATCTTTTAAAATGTTTCTAGGAAATGATAAACACGACAGCATGGCAGAGATTTCTTCCAACAGGTCCAGTAGCCTTGTTACCTCTGGACAATAAACGCAGTTCGCTAGTTTGGTCTAATACTAAGGAAAATGCGAAAGAACTTTTAAAATTATCTGATGAAGAATTTGTTGATGCTCTCAATGATGCGTTGGTTAGTATACTATGTATGACATATGTCAGGGTGCAACTTGGCGAGACCGTGTTCCTTAAATTATTTATCTTAGGAAACCGATAGCTTATTTATTTTATAGATGATAATTCGAAATAATTTCTATTTTAAGTGGAAACAATATCCGCGTAATAATTCTGTCGACGCATGCACATCGTGGTTGAGCTCATGTTTGAAAAGTTTTGGGTTAAAAGACGGCACAGCGAGGCAACTGCCGCCATCTATAAGAAATATTGCGCCTAACTCCCGTGCTGCATTTCCACTTGGTTTTGGACATAGCACTAGATATATTGCACCTGGAGTGGCTTTGATTGGGTAAGAACCGTTATATAATTTTATTCCTTTATTTTCGTATATTGATAATTTGTTACGGCTAGGAATCGAAACCACTACCACACAGAGGTCGCCAATTGTTTCATAGTTATCTCGATTTAGAGAGACACGCAATGTTAATGATAGTATGAGATCTTCGATTGTATTATAAAATAATTTCGATAAGATAATATAGCTAATGTGTAGTCACTTCTGCTGAGCTGGTTTGTTTGGGCACAGATGGCAACCTCTGTTTATATTCCTACTGTCATCTTAAGATTCAGTTAAAACTTTATTGCAGAGATGCAGCGCACAGGGTACATCCTCTTGCAGGGCAAGGTGTTAATCTTGGATTTGGTGATGTGAAGGATCTCACACGATTCTTAGCTGACGGTGTTTATGCTGGATTTGATATTAGTGAGTTTAATATTACAAAAATTTAGTTATGTTTGTTTTTAGTAGTAATGGTACAAATAAAGAGTTTAAAAAAGAAATATTGACTCCTAATAATTACTTCATTTTCCATTTGTTTTTAACCTTTAACTATTGTGGTGGGGGCCTCTCCGGTTTTGAGAAAATAAAATTTTTGAATTACTCTAATTAGTTAATTTGTTGATTTTTATAATAATTTTATTTATTCTTGCTGATTTATGATCTCATGTGATTGATGATCCAAAAAATGCTAAGCGTTTTCTAAACTTTGCAATGATAGTGCCAAAATGCACCCACTGAAGCTAAATATTAAACACTAAACCCTAAAATCCTAAAGATTTTTAAATACAAGCACATATATGGTCTCTGAGGCCTTCACTTCAGTCAGTAGTTAAAGGTTAAATAAATGAATCTGCCTATTGTATCAGTGTCAAAGTAAAACCGATATAATATGTAAATTTGTAATTAATTTTTTTTTAACCAGATGATTCTAGAAGCTTAGAGAAATACGAGACTGAACGACAGAGACATAATGTACCACTACAGTTAGCTGTTGACGGTTTACATAGACTTTATACCGTTGATATAACACCTATAGTTGTACTAAGAAGTCTGGGATTACAGCTTACTAATGCTATAAGACCTATTAAGGTGGGATATTAATTATTATTTTAGGCTTACCTATAAAATTACAATAAAAGAAAGGATATATGATATAAAATACCTCTATTATTACAAATCAAATGAAGTTTTAATTATAAGATAGGGCAGTATGCTAAAGATATTTAAAACAATGTTAAGTTTAAAGAATTAATGAAAATAATAATTGGAAAATATCAAACAAAATACCACTAATAAATACATAATTAAGATTTTACAACTATATTTTAAAAATATTAATAAATGATGGTTCTCTTATATATTTCTTTAATGTTAAATCATTTATTTTGTTACAGGAATTAATAATGTCTCAGGCTAGAGCCTAGGCTAGAAATGATCACATGAACATCATGCCTTTCTGGTAAACGGAAAAGGTTAAACGCGCTTCTAATTCTTCCCGAGCAGTTCACCAATCGGATGGCAGCCTCGCAAGGAAAATATTGTCTTAAAAATAACTGAATATTGGAATAAATAAATAGATCTCTGTATAATTATTTTATTAATGACCCTAATTGTTCTTTTTTAAATAGCAATTAATAAAGAAATGATCCACTTTACATACAGCTGGAATGGTGAAATTCAATTGTTACATTTAAAAATAGTTTATTATTTTAACTATGCAGATCCGAGGTTTGCATAAAAATTATGTTTGTTGCCAAAAAAAGTGAATAAAACATTTACACATTTTTTTTAGAGAGAAAGCTTCATTCTTGTTATATAGTGTTGGTACATGTGTATTTTTCTTAGAAGCCCGCCATGTGACCGCATATAAATGGAAGTATTCACGAAACACATATGATACAATATGTGAGTCATTATTTGCACAAGCCTATGATGAATAATAGTGTGTGCTGTAGTCTGTACAGTGAACTTTAGTCATTCGAATGCGATCTAGATTATAAAATTATAAACAGACTGATATTATTAAAATAATGTCTTTAAAATTTTATGTTTTATTTACTTCCTAAAATAGTTGTTATGACACATATTCGAAGACCACGTGTTATTTACAAAAAACAAATTATGCTTGTTTATTTTTATTATCATATTTATCTGTTGCCATTGTCTCATTATTATAAATATTTAAGCGAGTACGATGTCAAAAAAACTAAACATAATTAGAAAATTCAAGGAACTCATTACATTTTATTGGAAATAATAAGGACCTACTGGTTTGTTTTTGAGCTTACATTGATGTATAATTATTCTTTTAATGACATTGTGACTCACTAAATAATAATTAACCCACCAGTATATGAACTTATTTTCTGTTTTAATATTATTATAAATAAACGTAGCACATAAATGTGTCCTCTGAATGACAAGAAAAAAATCCTGTTAAGTATTCTAAATAAAATATGTGCGACTAATCATAGCGTTTATTTCCTTCGTAAAGTAAACGCCCCATCATCTTTAAATTTGATAACGACGTAAAATAACTTTACAACTAACTCAATACAAAAAACTTCGCATTTTCTGATACATCGTGTGCTATAGAGTAAAACGGTGTTAGTACCCTCTTATTTTAGTAATATATCGTTATGTTCATATTATTCCGTTTAAAATGTATTGATTTAATTGTATTATTATCAACTTTAATTTATTTAATTGAAAAGACGTTACAAAAAGAGTCTTACATCATCCTTCGATATTTAAAAATCCGTTAAAAGTTCCCAGAAGGCAATGTTGGAGTCCTTGTATAAAAAATATGGCCCCTTCATTTATTTGTTTTTTGTATCTGTACCGAGACGTATTGAAAAGAGTAAGTAGGTAAAAGCGAAGACAAAACATTTGGGTAAACCCCAACATTTTACATTAAAAATGTGCAAACAACGAAATATAAAACGTGTTAAAATTCAAAAGAATTAAATTAAAACCCAATCAATAACCAGTGGTGGCCTTACCCATTGCGAGGCCCATTGTCCTTCGTGAAAAGTATGTGTGCGAAAGTAGATCTGGTTGTTTGGTTTAAGTATTTGTCATATTTGACGAGAAGTGCTAAAGTTATACAAATAAATAAAATTTGAGTTTTAAAATATTTTACATCGAAACTTTTAAAAAAGAAACTCTTAAAAACGAGGCCCCTGCAAGAAATTGCCCCGTTCGCCACCCCCAAAGGCCGCCACTGTCAATAACAAACCATTGATATAAATTTTACTTTTGGATTATAATTTAAAATTAAACAATAAATTCTAAATAAACAATAGATCCATACTAACTTTGTTTCTTGACTTGAATAACAAATATTATATATCTTTAATAATATTTTATTAAGTAAAAGTTGTAAATGGACATGAGGGTTTACGTGTAAATTTAAATTTTATAAATTTATTATTGGGCTGCTGCCCGAATACTCAACATCTGCAGATAGTCTTAGTTAATAGATATGAAGCAATTATAAAAAAAAAGTTGAAAAAGTCTACAACGTCCTTCTGTGAACATGCCGTATCGCATAATTTTACGTGAACTGCTAATATAAAAACTCGATGACTCCGTTTTACGCCATTCGGAAATCTCTATAGCGTGTGCTGGGTGTTGGTCTCGCTAATTGTGTTTGTGAGTGACAAAGGATTGTGAAAGAAGACTTCTTGTATTGAGTATCTTCAGGTGTGTAAACTCAATTTCTGCTGCATCTTTTTTTTCTTGTATAACATAATGGGTTATAGTACAATTGATAGCTCTGAAATTGTGGACTTTTGTGAAAGTAAAAACGAATCTCTGACGAATTGGGTCCGCCAAGTAAAAAGCAAATCTTGTAAAGTCCGAAGTATGCGAAGAAGAAACTTACGAGTTATAGCACTTTTAACTAATTCCTTGAGTCGTGCTGAGAATGAATTGCTCTCTAAACAAAGAGAGCGTGCTAGGAGATGGGCTGAACTACAAATGGATCGTGGGTTTCACCAAAGCGAAGAAGAAGCATCAAGAAAGGAAAAGGAGCGGATCGATAATATATGGAATTCTGAGCTCAGCGGTTTAAATAATTTCTTTAGGGAGTTAGATCAAGTTAAATGTTCTTGATGGAACCTAGGTGAAGCTTAATGTGTATTAGTATCTGTGATATATGTAGGGTATTTTTTCTAAATTACAGTCCCATTGCGTTTCGCGTGGGCTGCCAACTTCGGCCGCCATCTTGGTTGCCGTCCGAGGCGCGCTCTACAGTGCTACAGATGGGTTTGTAAAGTATCATGCATTTAGTTTAATTACTTTTCTAGTCCTAATTATTTCATTTTTAATTTATCTGTTTGATATTAAAACTGGAATTGACAAGTCTATTCATATTGAATAATTGTAATATACTTTAGTGTAATAAATTTTTTTGAATAACATTTTGTTTTTCTCAATGATCTGATAATTGTATTTCACCCAATGTGTGTTGATTACATGAATCGACGCTTCGAGAACATGGCGGAGTTGGCGTGCGCAAACTCGAGTCGGTGACGTCATACTGTGGTACGGGCGGGTGATTGACGCACGGTGGCTTCGGCCCACGTACGAAATGCTAAAGCGATGGCGGTCGGGTTGTGTTCCGGGTTACCTTCATTGTGTATAGGTAAAAATAGGTTATCTGAGATGGCACATGGAACCACAACGGATACTCTCTTTACGGGTCTGCTCTGTGGCCCCCTTTACTCATTGTTATTCCCAGGATCGTATGAATGATCTGTTAAGGGCTCAAGGTTGGATGTAGTACAAAAAAGCACGTGATTAAATGAACCCAGTTTTAGCAAGGGACCCCATGCAACGTCGAACGTGCCACGTAAGAAATAGTAATTGATAGTGTCAGTAGTTTGGTGAGTTACAAAGCCTATGTGCATAATTGTTTTAGTGGGGGATCCGGGGTGCAATTAATAACTTAAGATGCTGATCGAATAAATCTATTCACAGAATTCATACAACCAGACTTCTGTTGATTTCTGTCCGAAGCCACATCGCGCGGATAGTTGTTTTAATATACCACTCGTTTAGGCACACTTCATCATCTGAATTTTACTAGTTGATGCAATTATGCTAGAAAATTGGAAATGCTGCGTGAAGGTTTCTATAGGTTATAGGTATTAGTACAAAATTACACAATGCATAGTTTTGAGGTGGCGGAAGGTGTAGTTCTCTTATAGCATTGGTGAGTTGCTGCCCGAGACATTAGCTCTTTATTGTAATCTATGCCATATTGCCGGTATGAGCTACTGATGTTTTTATTTATTGCAGCCTTTTCGTTGAAACTTCATGAACCTTCACCGGCAGTGTTGACACAATCATCAATGAATATGTCCTATACCATCTCGTTAGGAAAACACACTTATGCGATCTCACAAACAATGCAGTCCACACAGTTAAAGGATTCTGCTGCTGGGGCGTCACGGTTATAAATTTGTATGTAAGCTTCGACTGTTGCGGGGTAAGCGACTTGATCGCGGGCCCCCTTTCAAATTCATAATATTTTTATCGTATGGGTGAAATGTACAAGATTGTGTGATTTAACGTAGTTTTAATGCATGTCTTTAATGATTGCAACCGTCCTTGAGCGGACTCTTCGATCTTTGTGTTTAGTTCCTTGTTTTAGAGCCATGTGCCAATCCGTCATCGTGAGTTAACGGCAGATCAAAATACACAGCTCGCATCTGTTTAAGCGTCGTTATCTTCAGTGTCACTGTTCACCGACCAAGAGGAGGTCTACTCAAATTTGTAAATATTGAAAACATGCGCATGTTAATTGAGTTTTAGATGCAATCTCCGAAAAGCAACTATGTAAATAAAGTCTGCCACTGCTAGTTACCAACATCCTTGCTTGAAAGTTCCATACGCGAATTTGAGCGATACCAGACAGACTTCTTTCAGAACTGAACAAAGTATTTAAATATAGTATGTAAAGCACACAGTCGCTTCACAAAGAGGGAGTGTTATTTAAAGAAATAAAACCAAAGTTAGCAGATTCCGCATCATGGAAACACCGTTATCAGTAAAGGTACACTTTGCGTTTAAAGCCTCAGGTATATTAATATTTCAGCTAATTAAAGCTTAAAAATTGATAACACAAGAAAGGAAATGTAAACCGTCGCTTCAATCTGCTTTGTCCGTACGTTAACAAAAGTAGGCCTACTTTCTACGCTAGACCAGTATCCCGATCACACAGTATGGCTATTAAGGTATTCTGTATCAGGAATTGCGTATAATCACGACTGTTTGGTCCCAGTCAGGGTCAATCATGTGTGTTTGAATTTTATTGACAGATACTTCGGCACATCAATACATATTTAAACAGTTCATGACATCAGAGGTTGTAAAGCCAATTATTACAATTACGGTAGCACGTCTAAATTTTATTGTAGTCCTGAAGTGCACACAAATATATTATACATATTCTCCCAGAGGGAGTAGTGATGAAGCCGAGCTCTGATGTCCGAAGACAATTTGTCTAATCTTTATTGGCAGACGTCATTTTGGGTCGGCGTCAAGCGACAAAGAAAATGCAGTTTGATGTTTAATACCAATTTGGTTTCTATGAATACTTATCTGGATAAAGATGAAACAATGTAACGGTAATAGGTAATAAATAACATACATTTAATAACATTTTTGCTCTGAAAGGTGGGATGTGAGCCCCCAAAATATTAACCGAGTGTTTAGCTAGATATTGGTGCCTGGCCGTCTGAATTTTGATTGATGAACCGCGACATGCTACGCTTCGAGACTGCGTTACATCGCCATAATCTTTGGGTATTTTTATGAATTTTATGTTACGCGTAACTGCTATGGATATAACCTGGTATGATACACTGAGTTAAAATATTTTTCATGAACAATAACGTTGAGATTTTAACGAAAAAGTAGGTAGGCAGGGAAACAATAACCTCTGTTTAGATTGAGGCGACATGCACACCGGTACGATGCGCATTGCTGCCCCCGAATTATCGTTACTTCCGCATCGCAGCCGCAGGGCTTGCCTGCGTTAACTAAACTTCTCATCCTCGAGACCGACTGCGGGATTTTTCGTATGAAGTGGCAGCAGACTGCTTTGTTCTGCAAGTCCGGCATCTTCCGTCCAAATTATATGCGCTACGTACAGATGATTGCTACTGAAAGTGTAACCTAATGTTTGAATTGATGGATGGGTGGGTGTACCAGTGCTAGTCAGCGCAAGCTACTGGATGTCCTGTCTAGTCTGCTATAATGTAGGTAGGTGGTGCTATTCACTTAATAAATGTTAGTGATCATTACAACATCGATTTCAGGGATTTTTCGATTAACTAACCCTATCGCAGGACTTAATAATAATGTGGCCGTAAGCTGCGCATATAACATGGCGAATAATATAAGTTGAATCGTAAGCAATCTACACAAGAAAAAAATTGGGAGTTCGCTCTGGAGTTATAACCATATTCATGAAATCTTGGCATCGTCTAACCGAAAATTACAGTTTTTAATAAGTTCCTGTATTAAAATGTTCTGACTGAAGGCGATGAAGCGATAAAAACTGCAAAATACACATAGCGTCGAGTAAAATGTGAAAGAGTAATCTCCCATAGCAACGGGCAGTATTAGCTTCGGAGTCACTTAGCACCGAATCGTCGGGATTTATGTATTTAAGAGATTGCCTATATTTTCTTGCAGTGCGTTCGCGATGAAATTTACGTCATTATTGGGAATAAATATAGGTACAAAACCAAAAACACATTCCATTTTATAATAAAAAAAAAGCAAATTAAAGGGAATCTAAAATTATATGATAAATATATCAAAATTCAGTGTTAGGTAAGCGTTTCCAGATTCAATATTTTCAGATATTGTAATTACAAAAGTGCAAAATATAAATTCCAATCATGTACGGCAACGAGTTATACGAAACTAAAAAATGCACGAATAAAGTGCTTTTTAAGTATATTATAAAAAATAGATGCAACCTTGGCCGTTTAGATCTTGTGTAACGTCGGAAATATCGCGTGAGGAATGATAGTATAATAATGATGGAAACTTAAATGCTGCTGAAAGCTTCTATAGGATTCGAAATTAGTACATTTGTTACGGCTGGTCTGCTCTATGCGATTGGTGAGTTGCTGCCTTTTATTGAAAGTTTATGCTGTATTACTGGTATGAGCCACTGATGTTTTTATTTATTCCAGCCATTTCATGAAACTTCATTGAACACCCGACAGTGTTGACACTTAGGATCGTTAATGAATATATCTTAAGTCATCACCTCCAAAATAATCACAAGAATAATTTACATAAATGTACATTACCTCTACATGAGGATCGCACAATGCTTGCAGGGACATCGGTTCTTTTTAAGTTTAAATGAAACTAACTGATCCGAGGTAAGCGGTCAACTCAATGTTCTGCAAAATCAATACCGCAATGAGTGAAAATGAAGTGGCCGATCAAATGTCAGTTTTTTTATGATTACAACCGTTTTCGTGGCTCGTAGGTTTTTGTGTTCAGTTTCCTGTTTTAGTGCCATGTGACAATGATACCTCATCGCAACTCGGTGGCGCGTTGTGATGGCAGATCAAACTAGCTTCAATTTGCACATCGTTATCTTCAATATCATCGTCCAATCGGGGAGTTTCAGCACGAACTCTACATATATGCACACGTTAATATGAATTGATGCCATCTTCGAGGAGTTTGCTGCAAATAAATGCAGTTGCTAGTCATGAATATAACTTTTGCTTATGACAATACTAGCTGCGAGTCCCATTCAACCTGCAACTATATTATATACATCAGAGCTAAACAAAGCATGAAATGTAATTGCACCGAAAGTGCTTCACCAAAATCAAGTGTATCATTTCGATTTCAAAACAAAAGTTGGCGCAATAAATAACAAAGGGATCTATTTTAGATCAATACCCTAGTCCCGTATTCAGGTATGGATGGTGTGTTATTATGTGTTAATAGTAATAAATTTACAAAGGCGACTTAATATCGGTACGCATTTTCTGCCAGTTTTGTTAGGAATTATTTGGCCCTAATCTTGGGCTCATTATGTGTGTTTTACTTTCATCGGCAGGAGCTGTCTCATATTTCTGCACATTAAGACTGAAAATATTCTTTTCTTTCCTGGTGAAGATTATGAAACCAATTATGGTGACTCAACAAAACAGGTTATCGAAGTACGCACGGTGGTTGAGTGACTGATAAAATCTATTAAATAATTTATATCTACCGTGAATAGTGGATATCTATGTGATTTCTCTTGTAACAAATGCAAATCTACAACAATAAACCAAATTTATTACAAAAAAATCGATGTGGATACAACACTGGTCATGAGTTCAAATAAGCTAGTTCAATCAACGATTGGAAATTTTATTGAGAAGTATAAAAAATAATTAGGTAGGCAGGTAGATAAAATAACCTTTGTTTAGGTTAAGACTGCTAAACTTGTTCTTGAGGTCCACCACAGAATTTTTCATATGAAGTGGCAGCAGATTGCCTTCCCTTGAGTGCGTCTGTTCGCTCTACATGAACTATATGCGCTACCTATAACTGACTGTAAATCTAATATCTGAACTGGCAGAAGGGTGGGTTCTGATCGATGCCGCCTCCTGTGTTTTCTTTCTGGTCTGCTATAATGTAGGTAGGTGGTGCCACCACTTAATAGATGTAAGTGATAATTATAGCATCGATTTCAGGGATTCTTCGATTAATTCTGATTCCCAAGACTTGAAATAATAATGTTACCATAAAGTTCAATTAAACATCATTACCATGCTGTTTAAGGCGAACCTATCATACAGAGTTAATTCTGGAGCAGTCATAAACGAATCTATCTTTCTTGGAGTTACATAGCTAGAAGCCGAAAATGGCATGGACTCTTACTGAAAATTTCAGGTTTAATCTTAGGTATGAATATTTAAAAAATGTTCTAAATATAAAACACATAGCGACGTGGCAACCGAGTAATGAAAACTGCAAAATACACATAGCACCGAGTAAAATGTGGTTTGATGAAATTGTAATTCCCATAGCAACGGGGCAGTATTTGCCGCGCGGTCACATAGCGCCGAGTCGACGTGATTAAAGTATTAAAAAATGAAACTACCATGGAGAAAGCAGTTCATCGCTTAAAGTTGAGGAGGTGGACTTTTTATCTTTTGCAGGGCATTTGCATTGAAGATATGGTTGAAAATTAAATTAATATAGTTGCAAAACCAAAAATACGTTCTGTTTTTAAATAATACAAATTAGGCTGAATCTATAAATAATATTTTGGAAATTGAAAAATTATCCAAATTTAAAATGTTAGGTAAGCCTTTCCAGATTCCGATCTTTTCAGATACTGTTATTATATATATTTTTTAAAAATCGTCTATCATTGCAATACGGAAACATGAGAATATTCAAAACTTAAAAATGCACGTGAAAAATGAAGTACCAAAAGATTTTAAAGGAAATTCAATTTTGAATATTAATATGAATTTGAAAAAAAATTGTTTAATTACGCTAGCAGGAGAACAAGTGCAGGGGTTCTGGTGTGGGTAGGAACATTTATTTTCAGATTTAAAATAAATTTTAAAAAAGCGACTCGGCGTGGTTCGTACTTCGTTTCAAATTTTTCATTCTGTTTCGGCATAGCAAAGGTTCATTTGGGATATTTATTACAAAATTATGAAGTAATTTTAAACAATACCTTCACATTACAAATTATACGGAAATCGCACCGATTGCAATATCGAAAACTTTAAGGATGTTTAGGTAAGAATACCCAGTATACAGTAATCTTTCCAGATGAACTTACAGCAATCAATATTTGGCAAAAAGAATACAAAAATATGCGTGATTGTAAAAGTAAATAAAACAATAATTGGGTAGCTAGGGTAACAACTTGAGCTTGAATTATTCAACTGTAAAGAAACAATTATGTAAATAACGGATGAGTAAGAAAAGGTATGTAACTAAAATAACATGAGTTCAAGTATCAGGCGAAAACATTATAAAGGCTAATGAAGAAGAGGTCGGTTAATGCGATCGTGTGGGGCCGTGGCGTCTGCGTTGACATGATCGCAGCTGGCAACTAAGCTAGTATCACCGCGTGGACCGCTCGCATCCTGTGTGCTGTTGAGCAAATCGCAATCTGGAGTTTGCTGAGGAGCCCCGCGCTGGATCTGCAGCTGAAAAGAAAATTTGGGCTGGGTGGGTGTGCTGCGGAGGTGGTCTGCCTCCTTAGCTTCTGTCGAGCTGATCACGATCGAGGATCTGCTACGAGACTCCGCTAGGCTCGGTTGCTGTTGAGCAGATCACAATCGAGGGTCTGGTAGGAGGAACTGCGCTAGGCCTGCAGCTGAGAAGAGAAGCTGCGTAAACAGTACCTCCCCGGTTGCTGCGGAGCTGATTACAATCGATGCAGCGGGGATCTTCACTGCATCTACAGCCGACAAGAGGTGCTGCGTACCAGGCTGTCTCTCCAGTTGCTGTTGAGCAGATCACAATCGAGGGTCTACTAGGAGGATGTAGCTGGGTCTGCAGCTGAGAAGAGGATCGCGGCCAGGGGTGCAGCGTAGGCCGCTCGCCTCCGGTTTGCTGATCACAGTCTCTGCTGGGTCTATCTTCGTCTGCACGATGTTGAGTCGGAACGACTAATAACCCGTGTGAAACTTTGGGCCTGCTGGATGATTAGACTGCGATTAGAATCGCGATTTACCACTAAATAAAAGGTTCGTTTCTGAGCTGTTGTCATGTGAATCACTAGTGATCACGTGCTCTAAACTAACCGCCCGAACCCACTGTTTAGAAGGAGATTGTGACGTGTCGCTCGGAAGATCAATACTATGCTGCTTTAAAACAAGGGCAGATTCGAAAAGGACAGCTCTCATCAAAAAGAGGACTCCGAGATGCTGCGAGGCAAAGTCTACCAGTGGCGGCGCGAGGAAAGGGACTAGTAGCGTTGCGAGGCAAAGGTCACCAGTGGCGGTGCGAGGAAGAGGATCGCAGTGGCGGTGCGAGGCAGAGGACCACAGTGGCGGTGCGAGGCAGAGGACTACAGTGGGGGTGAGAGGAAGACTACAGTGGCGGTGCGAGGAAGAGGAGAACCACAGTGGTGGTGCGAGGAAGAGGAGAACCACAGTGGCGGTGCGAGGAAGAGGAGAACCACAGTGGCGGTGCGAGGAAGAGGAGAACCACAGTGGCGGTGCGAGGAAGAGGAGGACCACAGTGGCGGTGCGAGGAAGAGGAGGACCACAGTGGCGGTACGAGGAAGAGGACCGCAGCGGCGGTGCGAGGAAGAGGAGAACCACAGTGGCGGTGCGAGGAAGAGGAGGACCACAGTGGCGGTGCGAGGAAGAGGAGGACCACAGTGGCGGTGCGAGGAAGAGGAGGACCACAGTGGCGGTGCGAGGAAGAGGAGGACCACAGTGGCGGTGCGAGGAAGAGGAGGACCACAGCGGCGGTGCGAGGCAGAGGACCCAGTGGGGTCCGTCTCCTCAGTTTGCTGATCACAATCGAACATGTGATCGCCGCTGAGTTTTCACCTTAGGGGCGGACCGCGACCGGGGTCACGTATGCAGTCTATCTCCACGGATTGCCGTTAAAATTAGGACTTCTGTTAATAAAGATTTATTGAAAGATAAATATTGGTTGAAGATACCACGAGGAAGAGGACTGGTCTGTAACTAGGAAGGAAATAATTCATAGATTCAACAGATGGGCTAGGCCTGCTCCTTAAGGACTACAGCCCATCGTGCTGAGAGGGAGAGAGGTCAATCGCTCATCTTGCTATTGAAATGATCACATTCAAGGTTATAATCACTGGATTGACTGTTCATCATCAAGATCACCGCTAGGGCCGTTCTGAGCAGCCATGTTCTCTCTGTGTACAGAATCCCATTTACTATAGGGCTACTCAATAATTGCTTAATTTGACATTATACGGCGCTCACATTTCCATTATATTGTTGTTGCCGACAGATAAAACTGAAATGAGAATGCATCTCTATTAACTATCACGACTAGACTTGCCGCTGGGAAGACGAACGCAACATTCTGCTTTCAATATTACTATTAAGTAAAAACAAGAACAAACCCTTCTAGGTAATTATTATTGCAATCATTCTCAAGACTAGAATGAGAATAAAATTGGTGCGGTAAAAAGAGCTCACATTTAAGCACAAAACTCTAGAAAGACGATTAAAGGCCCTACGAGCAAAAAAGGGCCGAAGGTACTCAGAGGAGCGGAGGGACAAATTAAAAGAACCGGAGGGGCTGCGAGGATGAGGACCGGAAGGGCTGCGAGGAAGAGGTCCGGGGAGGGGGCTGCGAGGAAGAGGAACGGAGGAGCTGCGAGGAAGAGGAACGGAGGAGCTGCGAGGAAGACATACCATTATAGATCTGGATCGCCACTAACTATTATGAAGAAACGGATTGTCATAGTTATAATCATCAACAAAGTTGCCACAGAGAAGACCACTACGAAGTTGGAGGAACATGGACCATCGCGGAGCTGCCAAGAAGACATATACCAACGGAGAAATCATTACGAAGTTAGAGGACATGGACTTATCGCGGAGCTGCCAAGAAGACATACCATTATAGAAGATATGAAGAAGCGCACTGTCGTCGAAGCTGCCACAGAGAAGACTACTATGAAGTTGAAGGACCTGGACCATCGCGGAGCTGCCAAGAAGACAGACACATTATACCATTATAGAAGATATGAATCGCCGCTATTATGGGAAGAAGCGCACTGTCGACGAAGCCGCCACGGAGAAGATCATTACGAAGTTAGAGGACATGGACCATCGCGGAGCTGCCAAGAAGACATGGACCATTGTAGAAGATGTGGATCACTACTATTATGAAGAAGCGCATTCTCAACGAAGCTGCCACAGAGAAGACTACTATGAAGTTGAAGGACCTGGACCTGGACCATCGCGGAGCTGCCAAGAAGACAGACACATTATACCATTATAAAAGATATGAATCGCCGCTATTATGGGAAGAAGCGCACTGTCGACGAAGCCGCCACGGAGAAGATCATTACGAAGTTAGAGGACATGGACCACCGCGGAGCTGCCAAGAAGACATGGACCATTGTAGAAGATGTGGATCACTACTATTATGAAGAAGCGCATTCTTAACGAAGCTGCCACAGAAGACTACTATGAAGTTGAAGGACCTGGACCATCGCGGAGCTGCCAAGAAGACAGACACATTATACCATTATAGAAGATATGAATCGCCGCTATTATGGGAAGAAGCGCACTGTCGACGAAGCCGCCACGGAGAAGATCATTACGAAGTTAGAGGACATGGACCATCGCGGAGCTGCCAAGAAGACATGGACCATTGTAGAAGATGTGGATCACTACTATTATGAAGAAGCGCATTCTTAACGAAGCTGCCACAGAGAAGACTACTATGAAGTTGAAGGACCTGGACCATCGCGGAGCTGCCAAGAAGACAGACACATTATACCATTATAGAAGATATGAATCGCCACTATTATGGGAAGAAGCGCACTGTCGACGAAGCCGCCACGGAGAAGATCACTACGAAGTTAGAGGACATGGACCATTGCGGAGCTGCCAAGAAGACACATACCATTATAGAAGATATGGATCGCCGCTATTATGAAGAAGTGCACTGTCGACGAAGCCGCCACGGAGAAGATCATTACGAAGTTGGAGGACATGGACCATCGCGGAGCTGCCAAGAAGACATGGACCATTGTAGAAGATGTGTATCGCCCCTATTATGAAGAAGCGCACTGTCGACGAAGCCGCCACGGAGAAGATCATTACGAAGTTGGAGGATATGGACCATCGCGGAGCTGCCAAGAAGACATGGACCATTGTAGAAGATGTAGATCACAGCTAACTATTATGAAGAAGCGGATTGTCAACGAAGCTGCCACAGAGATGACCACAATGAAATTGAACGGACTGTTAATATTATATAAAAGAAGAGTATCATTACTAGAACCAGTATCAAGCTACCACAAGTAGCAGGGAACAAAAACGTGAAGAGGTAAATATTTATGTACAGTAAATACCCTATAACACAGTAGGTTGTTTCCGCGTTGTACGAGCAGACTCTTACAACCCGTCCTTAATACCCTGTATAACGCGTGCTGCACAGATTAATCACATTTAGCCCATCTTTTTTTAAAGGGGGGTTTAAATCGAATAATAGTGAAAAACAGTGTTTATGAACGATATATGTGCAAATAAATGCGAAATTGATTATTAATTGTACAAATCGTTATAAATTTCACAGTACAGAAATATAACACGTGAAACCCCCGCGTTATACGAGGGACATGAATATGCGTAATATTAAACCGCGTTATAGGGGTATTGCTGTATTAAGTCGAATATATAAGCAGTACTTCTCAACTTTGATATTCATTCAAGTACGAGATAACCTGTACTCAGTCATGTACTAACAATTGTTTTTATTTTTCAGACCAACTGGGACAAGATAATGAAATGTATATCACGGATTCGAATACTGCATAATTGAAAAGATTGAAAATAAAAACATAATAATTGTGAATTCTATTTTATTTAATTTCGATAAAAGCGCGCGCCTAACAAGTCTGGTTAATCATACTAGGTTGTAGACATTTTCCAATAAAGCTGTATGCATCAGGTTTCAGCCTGTATCTCCACTTGCCTCTGTTTCTCCTTTTTGCAGCTGCAACTCTCTCAATAAAGTTAATAATTCAGAATACACAGTTTCCAACATCCGAAGCCTGGGTCTTGTACACTAAAAAAGTTAATTTTATCTGCTTTTTAATTAAAGAAAAAACCTGACGTGAACCGATGCCAAAAATAAACAGAAGATTTAATAAATGTATTATACTTAAATATAACAGAGTTACCTTGAAAACTGTCACCAATTTTGTATTCTCATCTTCATTAACTAATACTGTCAGATAATAGAGTACTCTGTTCTGCAATTTACAATTAACATCAGTTTTACATCCAAGAAATTGTATAACTCATATTAATTGGTTGATGACTGAATTTATTAAGACAATGAAATTTGTGTAAAATAACCCATGAGACAAATCTGAGCCCTACATGTGGAAACTTCCCAGTATGTCATATATAAACTCTCGGTTTGATTCCTGGTCAAAATAAATATTGAAATTATAGATTGTATTATTTTAAAAAAGCAGTTTATTCAGGGTATCCTAATTTGGGGTGGCTGCGTTTAAACAAAAAATAATTGCCAATGTAAAAGTGCTATAAGTTATCAAGTAGAACATATGGAGCAAGTATATTTGGTCTACAAACACTAAAACATGAACTGCCACATTTAAATAATCTTACCAAGCGCACGACTTCATTTATGATGACGTCAATTACGTTTGACCACGGTATGAACATTTCCTCTTTGCCATAAATGTATTTTATTGATATTTGTATTCCTACAGTCGGAATAACTTGTAATGTCTCTGGAAATATATGTACAAATTAACTTTGTTGTGCAGATCTGGTTCATACAGATATATATGTTACTTTTATCATCATGCGCTAGAAAAAACATATTGACCAGTGTATTATATTTACCTGATTGAACACTGTGAGTTACCCAAAAGAATAATAAAAAACCTAACGTACACGTAATGATCATTAAAGTATGTAAACCTATGCGAACATAAAGCAATGCGATGATATTAAATATTATAGCAGTAACCAAAGTCGTTTTAGTCCATCTTGAGGTTTCTTGGTTACTTGCAGGTTTGAATGATATTTTAAATAACCTCGCATTTGGTAAACTTTTACGGGAGTCTATATCCAATGATAGCATAATTCCATTAACATTTTCGTAGTTTATAACTTTTCTAGACATATTTGCGAATTTTCAGCACACTCCGTCCGCACCGCAATAAACACTAAACACGCCTCAAAAATCATAGAGTATATACAGACAAAGTTTTATTTTTACGTAGAATGGCGTCGGGGTACTTTTATTAAAAATTAAAAATAAATACATGCACGAGATAATTTATCTGTTTAAAAACTAAATTAGTTGAAGTTTTTGACTTATACAAATAATATATGGTTCAGTTTAAATATGGTAGACAAAAATATCTTCTTTTTTTATTAGTGGCCTCAGATGTTTACTAAAGACCAATGTCGAGTATTTAGTATATGTAGTATAAAAAATTATAAAATTTTAACTCACACGTAAAACTTCATGTCAAAAAATTAATATTAGTAGATAAAAATATAAAGGTTATTCCTGGCAATACAAGGGGTTACGTCAATAACTATTTATCAATATGCGAATTAATAATTTTATGGTTATGAGTTGTACCTGTGTTGTAATTGTATATTGTAACTGTAAGTAGGGGAAAATACATAAAAACAATATAGTAATGTTTTGTCACTTGTCGATTTTTATGATTTTAATGCATATATATATCACTAACAAGAAACCATAATATATATTTACATATTTGTCATTATAGTTTTGTTAAAATGAGTGGATCAGGTTCCGACGAAGAAACATTGCTTTACGGAACGCCCTTGGAGCCTTACGAAGAAGGTTTGTGATAATTTAATACTATTTTCATATGAGTTAAAATCACATATTTCAAAATTGTGCATATTGGTTAGATGAAGTTCCTACAAAGAAAATGTATCAACAACAGCAGACAGATCAGCATGCAGTCGATGATCAAGGCAGGAGAAGATTCCATGGGGCATTCACTGGAGGTTTCTCCGCTGGCTATTTTAACTCAGTGGGAACACCTGAGGGATGGACACCAACTAGTTTCAGAAGCACTCGCTCTGAAAAAGCAAATAAACTTGTAAGTTTTTTTTCTTTTTCATTACAAAATTGTTTATGTTATTTTACATTTCAATCAATGATATCACTTACATACATCTATGATTTACATGTTTAATTGTTTTTATTTAATTCTTGTTTATTCTTGTTTTTATAGTAGGATCCAACTGCCAACTCTTTCCGTTGTGTTAGTTTAATGGTTGACAGGACTTCTTCCAAGCTGTTTCCTGTGACAAAGTTATTTTATAGGATACACTTGAAAGTAATGTGTGATAAAGAGTGTATAATTCTATGTTTAATATATTTAAGGCTCAAAGACCGGAAGACTTTATGGATGAAGAAGACCGTGGTGAATTTGGTATTGCGCCAAAGTTGATACAAACACAAAGTGATTTTACAACCCAAAAGAGAACACATAAGAGATTCTTTGATGGCCCTATACCAGGTAAAATATAACATATTTATGTTTTGATTCTTCCACTGGGGCCTTTATTCTTGAACTGATGTCTGAATTAGTTATTTCACTGCATTTCTATTTAAATTGAAAACAAAAATTACAATAAGTATATATGCATTACGCCGTACGCTATTTGATTCATAACATTCCGAAGTTTAACAATATTACTTTTAAGGACTTCTTGCTAACTGTTCTGTGTGAAATGTGTTCATGATATATAAAATGAATCAAATATCAAAACTGTAAATCCCAGGTGAACCAGTACTAGAACAATTGCTCCGGCCTGTTCATGAGACAGTGGCTGTTAGGATACTCCAGGCTATGGGATGGAGAGCTGGCCAGGGTGCTGGCGAGAGACAGACATCTAAGCAAAAAAAGAAGGCAAAAGAGGCACACACTGTGTATGGATGTTATTTACCACCAGAGTTGCAGCAGGTCTGTGTCATTGTCAATTTGGCTCTATTCTTCACAGAAATATCCAATTAATATTGGCTTTATCAGACACACTATCTGAAACAGAGAATTTTATAAGGTTATTTACAAACATCCTATAACTAAATTTATTACTATTATTTTATTTTGACATTTACATACCCAATTAGACAGTAGGAACACTATCTTAAACATACTCACGTCCCTCGTCGTTTCTGAGATAGACTTGGCTTCAACCACTTATATTACTCTTTTATTATATAGTAACCAGGCATGTAACACACTCCACCTAATGTTAAGCCAGAGTGTGATGAATGGCGACAATTCCTACCACAGACAGATGCTGCGTGCAACAGTTGTCTCCACTGTACCAACTTGAGTCTCATACATGCGTGCTATATATAATAAAAATATTACATCAACTATGAGCAATATATATTTTTTCTAGAATACACAAGCAGAAGAAGAAAATTCAAGTTCGGAATCAGAATTTGAGTATGAGACATTGTTTGCGCCAGATGATTATGAGCCTTATATTTTAAAAAGAAAGAATGATGTGTTTGGTTTGGGTTATTCTGGTCTGAGCAGACATTCCGTACTTGGCAACTTAGTTGGTGAATATGATAAGGGACAATCAACTAGTCATTTAGTTATGAAGGATAAAGGGAAAAAGGTAATTGATGATTATTTAAGCTTTATTAATATAGAAACACCAACTGAAAATTTGTACAATTTTATTTGCAGGTATCAATCCGTGGTCAAGCTTTTGGTGTTGGCGCTCTTGAGGATGATGATGAGGACATTTATTGTAGAGAGGATATGACACATTATGATTACACAATCGGAGGGCCTGAGGAGGAACTTAAGAAACCAAAACAAAAATTTCATAATGTATGTACAATAGAATGAAATTGTTCTTTACAAATTAACTAATAATTTTATTAACAAAACCTATTATTTCCATTGAAATGTAAATTTAATTTAAAAAAATTAAGTTTATCTCATATGAACAAATTGAACAAACAAGCGAATATTTATCAAATATTTCAGATTATAGAAGGATTTGTACCATCAGCACAAAAATTGCCTTCGCTGCCGTCATATCCGCCGCCTTCAATACCTAAAGGTTATATGCCATGCCCAGCCGGCACCAGAAGGTCTAGATTTGAGCCTACAACTGACAAACCACGTGATCAGGGTATGAAATTTTTTACCCCCCATATCTACTTCATCTTTACTTAATTAAATAAATTAAAAAACTTATATTTATACACATAATTATTTAAATATATATCGTTTTATTTTTAGGTCTAGGTCGTCATGAATTAACGGCTGAAGCTAGAGGCAATCTTTTAGGTGAATCGCCTATTCCTCCACCTAAGGAGCCTTCTGAACCATCGGCAATCGATCCTATTGCGAAACTATTAGGTCGCAACGTTAATTTCGTATCCACCGAACCCAAAAATAATAATTTGAATATTAGTACATCAGAGCAATTAATTACTACATCTCAGCCGATTACTACATCCATGCCAGATTACATCCCTATAAGTACAGATAATAAGACTGAATACAATACGTTTAAACCATTTGCTTCGAATTTGGAGAAACAGTTACGTTATGAGAAGTATCTACAAGATGGCGATGCTGGTCGCGTGTTGAAGGGAGATGGGTGCATGGACAAATTAAGTGAGTGGGAAAGGAATAGGGAACTTATGGAATTTGAACAGGCTGCCAAACTCTATAAACCATTATCTGGCGCTATGGGTGATAGGTTTGTATATACATAAAAATTAGACCGACGTGACGTTCTGAATAAAGAAGAGTTAAGTTTTCTTATAAAATTTCCAGATTCACACATGGCAAAGAACCCGATGAAGCTCTTAATCCTTTAGTAGTTGTAGCAAGAAGCAAACAAAATCGTGGTCCGGCTACTAAAGAGCAAATAGATGCAGCATCCAAAGGGTTATTTGGTGCTCCAACAAGAACAACTGAAGAATGGAGACCATTAGCACTTGTTTGCAAAAGATTTAATGTTCCAGACCCATTTATTATGAAGTGAGTTGCGTTTGAATTACTTTTATATTAAAAGGGCAATATTATATTTATTTAATTCTTATTTTACAGAGATACACCGAAAACTGAAAAAGCATCGACATATTCAATATTCGACTATTTAGAGGCACCAGTACATAACAAGGATAGTTTTACAAAAGAACAGAGCAGTTTCAGCGGTTCAAAATCTACGTTAAAAGTAACATCTCCACAAGAAGTCGAGAAAAGCCAAACGATTGAAGAACCAACATCACTTAAAAGAACAACTGCAGCAGAATTATTTCAACAAGAAAACGAAACAAGTAATAAAGACTTTGTAACAGATACAATGAATAAAGACGATAAAATGGCACTTTATAGGTCTATATTTTTAAGTGACAGCGAAGATGATGAGCCTATAACAAATACAGGTGACAAAAATAGTTTTGCTGATGCGCCAAAAAATGTAGAACGGAATAATTCGCCTCCGCGCGGTATTTTTGCTAATATAAACTTTGACGAACTAAATTCTTGGAATAGAAGTATAGTTGAAGATAAACAAACAGAAATTGTAAAACAAACTTCAACTGCAAGTCAATCAGGTGCATCAGAAACTGAAACATATGGACCAAAATTACCTGATAATTTTAATGTTAAATCTAATGAAAATGTTAGTATAGTGCCGACGTTTAGAAGTAAAAAAGACAGAGAAAAAGATGACGATTCTTCAAGCTCTGATTCTTGGGTAGATGCCAAAGAAGCTAAGCAATTAAAAAAGAAGAAAAACAAAAAACATAAATCAAAGCATAAAAAAAGAAAACATAAAAAGAAGTCTAAATAAATATTTATATATTTTTAAATATTTAGTATATTTAATGTGTTCTTTTATTTATAAATTTCGTAACCTATAGTTTATAAAATTATTATACTACACTCATGTCTCAATATTTTTTACGATGAAATAGTGTTCATTAAAAGTTTTAGAGTATTCGATTATCGATCTGCGGTCTCGTGTAACCAAGACGACACGTTTATATACAAACATTTGGTGCGACGTCTTAAAACTCAATTTTGAATTAAAATAATAATGGACAATACGGAGTCCAACGCTTGGGTTTTCGATTCGTTGGTGGGATTTCTACATGGTCCTGTATGGAATGTGCCTCTACAAACATTTATAGAAGAGAAATCATTGCGTAAGTTTTCTTCACGCAAAAATATTTCAGACTTGTTATTAACCAATGAATCTGTGACAAAATACTAAATTCTTTGTTGCTGTCCGAGTGTCATGGGTTTAATGAAATGAAGTACTAAGTTTACAACGTCGCAATAATGATACAGGCTGTGTATGTCATGCATCAATATCAAAAGACCAAATAGATATTGATATGTGGGTTCGCATTTCCCAATGTAATGTTTGATTTTAGCATTCGAACCAACGGATGACGGGGAAGTACTCGATCGTCCAGAGTATAAGAAAGTCCATCAGGAATACAAGAACTTGGTAAATAATTGTTCAAGAAAATTAATGTTTTCGTTAACACCTGATTTATGTTTAATATTTCGCTGCTTATATTAAGGCAAATATTTGGTTTTAAATAAATTTAAAAAAGAAATATTTCCTAGGTAGATGTTATGTTAGGGTCGTTCATGGATGACATTGGCATAACTACGGAGCAATTTGAAGCGGCATGTAGAATATCAGCTCGAGATCTTGCTGGGTTACCAGCTCATTTCCACCGTCGCCTTTTTGAACAAATATGGGCTGCCAACGATTACGACATTTTTGCAAAGATGATGACACATAAGAATGTTGAGTTACAATTACAGGTAAATCCGTAAATACATAACATTAACACTTTTCTGAATCATTTAGCTACACACATCATTTGGATGCACTTCCAGGAGCACTATAATAGCCAATTACAAGCACAAAATAAATAAATAAATGTAACATCCATTCTCATATTCCCGCCAGAACTTATATTTAAAATTGCTACATAGGCTTTGGAGCTAATAGAACGCCGCTTTGGAATGCTACCAAGTCTGTTTTCACAAGATGTAGATGGAACTGCTTATGGTTCCAAGGACCGTGGCGATGAAGGAGATTGGTCCGATGTGGATGACGTCATGACTGAAGTTAAAAAGTATCAATCAAAATTATATTAAATTTCTCGTTTAATACTTGATTATAAAACTATCTATTGATTAGGCTACAGTTGGAAGATACATCAGTTAAAGAAACCTTAGAAGTGCCACCAGAAGATGTGGTTGCGGAAAAGAAGAATTTGATATCGAAACTACATAGCTTCGAGAAAGATCCGCCCATTGAAAATAGTAACACGTCTGCAAAGATTAAGCCTTCTCTTCCGCCTTCCGAGATTCCTCCGCCTAAGAAAGTAAAGGTATGATGACATTAAGAATACATTTAACGCCTGCATTATCCCCCCTTTTGAATGAATAGTCGTCAAATATTTTGAATTAATATGAAACGACTTTAAAGGTAACCGAAGAAGAAGTTCATGCTAGACAAGAATATTTGAAACAGCAGCGTGACAAACTACTCGCATTGAAAAAGCAAGTCAGAGAGAAAAGACTAGATGACGACCAAGACGAAGGTGCTTCAAGCCGACCAGCGAGACCTAAATCTGCTAAAGTAGCTCAGGCTGCACTGGCTGGGGTCACACCAACTCCAGCACCAGATGCTATGCAACTGAGAAGAGCTTTAGCGTCTAGATTAAGGAACGAAGTGGTCGATACAGCTCTTTAAATTACTTTTCTCACTTCCTAATTTATTCGATGTTTTTTCTTATTCACTATAATAATACGTAAGAATCAGGAATTAAAAAATGGTGAAGAAATAATACAAACATTATTTTATATTTACCTTATATTTTTTATTGCTTACTTAACTAGTGACATATCGTAATAATAGCAACATAGCTTATTTATATTACACAAGTTGCCATATGTAATATTTTTCTGTATAAATTAATTTATAATGATGAGCTCATGCACTGAGACATACAAAATCGACACTAACATTTTCTAAATTATAAAAAGGGAATATTTTCAAGGAATATAAACAATTTGTTTTAGCTGTGTCTAAAAGATAGTAGAAAAAAGGCGGCTTCTGTTACAAGATTATTTTGTTTATAATTGGGTGAAAGAGAGGGTGTCTGTGCGAGCGAGAAAGGACGAGATCATAAATATTTTACTTCTATCATTAAAGGCACAACTAACACAAACCCAGACATCGTTTGCATTAAACACGCGGATGTGACAGACAATAAAATTATATTACATAACACTTTCCTATTTACAATTTTATCTGACATTTTACATCCACGTATGAAATACCTATATTTTTTATATCGTCCCGTATCATTGTGTACAAAAACTAATTTATATTTTCATGTATTAAATAACGAATAGCTAATGTACCGGTTTTTAGTAAAGTTCAGGCGTTAAAAAAATAAGAGGAAAAAATACAAATTTCACATGGCAACATTTAGATACAACGATCATAATACAACAATCAACTACTGAAATTTAACCACAAATTATATACTACATTCAATCAAGAATTGAATATAAAATTTACCATTACCAATAAACTTTAGAAAAATAAATAAATCATAAATAGGATCGGTCACTATTTAAGATACGTCCCACCTGCTTCACTCACTGTCCTATAAACAAAATAAGTCACGCATAACACGTACGCGTGTTCAGTTCAATAGTGATGTGAATTACTATGTGTTAATTAATTTCGGAACGTGCACAAGCGTGTTTAAATGATTAAAAATAGAAGAACATCTCCGTTCATCCTTAGTCTTAACAAAGATTCCATTTTAGTGAAGCAAAAGTTGATTAGACAGTGAAGACTGGCGGGGATAATCTTAAATACTAGTAAAGGTACAAAACACTCTGTAGTGTAAAAATGCAAATCAAATCAGTAATTTTATTAATTGAGATTATATAATTCAATAAATTTAATTTACAATTTAAACAACATAATCTGAACTAATAGAAACACTGAAAATTTACTGACATTTATTGCATTGTGAATATATTAGCTTTATTCAATCTGCAAATCACGAAACTGTTTTTATTTTAATATACATTAACTAACTCGTTTAGATGATCCTCTTTCTCAAATATTAAAGTAATTCAAAGCACAAAAATATATATATATGTATTTTTTTATTTTGGTACGGCATGTGACCTCCAGTGGCCTGATGTAAAGCTGCAGTGGAGGTCCATGAGCGCTGACAACCGGAAACCAAGTATTTCCACTCATCACTATGCCGGCCCCAAATGTAAAAACTAACATACATATATTAAATATAATTGTGCAGAAATTGTATTTTTGCCTTGTCCAATAATCGTCTTCACAATGACCCGATTCAAATCTCCACAGACTGTAATAGGTATATAGTATAGTAAAACTAAGTCTAGGCTTCATTCCAGTATGGAGTGCTTCATTTTACAATGTCAAAATTCCCCGAAGCCTAAACTTTATTCAACTATACTATACAAAAAGAATATAATGTATATATTAATTTGCGCCACGACATTATACTAAGTTTGTGAATGGATTTGATATTGTCAATAAAAATATACATTAGTGTAAATCTTTTCCATTTTAAGATGACAGTTTAAAAATTGATCATTAGCCACTCAAACAGTCAAGAGGGATCCAAACAAAAAACCGTCATCTCAAAATGAAGTTACAATTAATATAAAAATACCCTCTCATATTACACACCATAAATAAACTACGTCAGATATTTGAAAAACAAAAAACACTAGTACTTAATATAAAAGAAAATCTGATATTTTACATTTATATTAAATTTAAATCTATTTACAATGCACTACAATAGCTCTATGATTAATAATAACAGCTGACTCCACTCCAACATTACATTCAATCATCCTGAAATGTCAAAGTGGAGCGAGCCATGAAAGCTATAAAAACAAAAAATGGACTACAGTGAATACGTTTGTTATCACATACAGTTAAATTAGTTTACAAAAATATTTCAATAAATCAATTATTAAAAAGACATAACTGTCATGTGTACCAGCTTCAGCTGATGTTTGCGAGAGATTTTAAGTTTGTTTATTTATAATGGAGATAATGTCAAGTTTAAAACACACTTAATGCAGCGAGAAAGAATAGAATTTGAAATGATTGGGAGAAATTGATAATTTAATTTTTTAAAGCATAAACTGTGTTGCTGTTATCAACATGTTCAACAAAATCAAGACCCGGAGTTACTTTTATTTTAAAAAAACTGTCATTTACCTTATATTTACAGGTTAGGGTTACATTGTTTGTTGTTTTATGTGTGTAGACTATGAATTTCTTCTAAACCCTTCAAAAGATATCATACAGAAAGGAAATCCCACTTACATACACAACAGACCGTGAGCATTATTATTTCTACGAAGTGTGTCTTTCGAATACAAAAATCAGTATTTTTAAATTTAGCTTCAACTATTGTTTTATTTTCGTATTTTATAAAACTTGACAATCTCCATAACAAATAAACAATGTAACACTGTTAGAGACCAAGAACTTTGTATGACATAAAAATAAAACAGAAATGTTAAATTAATAACAATTAATAATGTATTTTAAACTAATATAAAAGTATTTCAGATAAACATTGTATGTTAAACAAAAAGTTAACAGAAATAAATATTGTCTAACAAAATTCTGAATCTCTTAAGTTATTTAAACATTTTTTATAACTCGAATTTCTCGGATTCTTGGAATTTATATATTTAATAATTACAAATTATACTGGACATCAGTTTTAAATCTTTCCACTCAAATTAAGACCAACTTAGAAGTCCAGGTAAAGTAACGAGCCCTATATTTATATGTCAAATTAAAACACCTTTTATTTAATTTTAGTCAGTAAAGTTTAAAGGAGAACATTTTAAAACAAAAGATAATTACAATTAAAATAATCCGAAACTCTGAACTGGTCCTAAAATTAATTTACCTAACAAACTTATCGAGTGTTTTTGCGATTATATTTACAATTAATATAAATTATATGAAAACCATTATGGAAATTATAATTTGTGACTTTTGAGTAAAATTTCTTCTATTAATATTATACAATGACATTAAATATAATTGTAATAGTTCACACTAGCGATTAGTAATTTATTGAGAAATTACCAATATATTATTTATTTAATGAAACTAAGTTTTTAATATATAAATACATACATTATACACATATTAAGGACAGCCATCTCATCAAATTTCAATTTTTTATTCATCTCGGTTTTGTACTTTAAATAAATTAAACAACCAAACTGGATTTTACAACCATACAGAACTTTGTTCACAAACACAACGAACGCCACAACAAATGCAATTCAGATCCACATTATTATGTAAAGTATCGTTCTACGTAAGCGAATTCAACGTGATCGCGATCCTAGGGGCCTAACTTTATGGTTATGTGAGATTATCACAAACTATAATGACAATAAATATTAAATAATAATTATTATCTTTAATAAACAACCACATTCTAATAAGACAAAAAAAATTAGATTTCAACTAGCTCATGTTTATGTCAAACGCATATCACCGCATTCTAGTTGAAGTTCGCTCACGTAGGATGGCATGTAAGGGACAATCGTTGCTCGAGCATAAAAATAACTTACATTGTTGGCATTGGAAACTTAATCTCAAAGGTCCACAGTGTTACAAGACGACAAACCTTTCATCCTTTTGTCTTTTTCTGCTCCAGAGACAAGGCATGTGAGAGAGTTATATTCCTTGAATATATCGCAAGAATTACGCCAATCGCGGTCGTTTCGCCTCTCGCTCGTCGTCCGTGGTAGTTGCCACCACGGTGTCGTCTTCTTCGTCCGAGTCACCATCGTAGTCCACCAATCCCTATAACGCATGAATAGGTATTATCTTCCTTAACAGTAAGTAAAAAAATCATCACAGTTGGTACTTCTGTTTAATTTATAATCTTTTCTATGCTATGACTAATGGTTCTTTCGATATGGGGTTTCATACTAATTTAAAAAATATATAAAAAGGCGGATGCAGTAAGTTTTTAATTACTAATAAGAAAATGTATTAAAGTGTCAGGTCGTTCTAAAAGTCAACATCAAGCGTTATCTTGGAAAACTAGATTTTTTTTTCAAACTGTTTAAGAATCATTATATACAGCAAGTTCATATACTATATTGCCAGCTTGTTGTTGGCTTTCGGGATATCTGTATATGCATCAAGTTAATAATAATAATAATGCAAAAATAATTTTTATATTTACTTCACTGTAATAATATTGTTATGTATTGAAAACATTCGACAATATAATAAACAAAAGCTATGTAATAAAAACCCAACACCTAGTGAACAATTAACACAGTCATAGTTTACCTTATCTAGTATTCTGGGCGAGGATACCTGAACGTCGGTGTGCACAGGCTTCGAGGGCGTCGTATTCGCTAACAACACTCTCGTGGGCCCATTCACTGTCTCATTCGACTGGCACACCTTCTTTTCCACAATTTTGCCTGCAATTATAATGAATCTTCATTATTAGTGCTTTAACGTGATCATTTACTATTTTGATTAACTGTAACTAGTTCAATCATGTTTTTGATTAACCACACATATAATTAATTTAAAACTTTACAAATATAGTTATAACTTTTAAAGTAGTTTAAGATTTATTTATACTTTGGCAGCTCAATGGCAATGGTATAAGCATTCCTTAATAAAGGTGCTGATAAACATTATTTAATTAATGAGTGCATCTGACCGATGGAGTCTAGCGCGTGTGCTGTGTCTAGTGGTGTGTCGTCATCGAGGTCATCATCATCATTGAACCACATTTCCTCTTCATCATCAGGCGCACGCGCATCTCGCCTGTATCGCGGCCGCAATACAACCGCCTCGCCCACGCTGCCACTCACTGCGCTCACTGCACACACAATCTTACTTTCAAACAATGCCTATTTTCCATACACTTGTATTTAAAAAAAATTATTCAGGTATACTTGAGTTTATCACTTAGCAACTTCAGGCTAAGATCCTATATTATAAGACAACTTTTTTAAAATAAATTCTTTCTTTTAAGGGTACAAAATGGATCAAATCTCTGCTCTTAAAAACTGTATAAGCTCACCTCTGTCTCTTTCTTTTAGTTTGTCCTGATTTTGATCATAACGCGATTTGAGACCTTTGAATGTTTGCACGTATTCTACGTCATCTAAGATCTTGCCATAGTTCTCGACAACATGCGTACATAATGACTTTACATCTTCAAGTTTAATGAACTCAAATAATTCTAAAACAGCTGAATCCAATAAATTATACCTGAAAATAAATCAATATTATCACAGTTCAAACATCTGAAACTTTAAATTATTATAATAAAAAAACCTAAACACAGCATACCTGCCATTATTTCTAAGAAAAGCATCTACAACGGGTCCAAACAGATTGCCCTTAATAATGTAACGATTGTAATACTCGTCCTTCAAGGCGACTATCTTCCTCATGAACCTCAGAGCTCCCAGCACCAGGAATGTGTGGGGCGATCGCATCAACACCAGGACGCGTCGCAAGAGATCCTATAACGTTAAACAGGTTTTTGATTTCAAAGATTCCCAAGTATCATTTATACATGTGATTTAACCTTTAATATTAACTATAGCTATTAAGACATAATATACCAAACAAGTTACTTTTAAATAGTCCAATATGTAAACTAGTGCAGTCTTTCACTGGAGACAACTTTTATCATAGAGAAATGTATGAACGGCCAAGGGGACAATGGCTTTTGCTATGCCAGTTCTTGTTACATCCAAGTCTGAACACTGAACGCCTTAAACACCTATTTCTAATTACAATTAACAGTTTTCACTATAGTACAAAACTTGTACACACACTTCTCTTTTATATGTTATTTCCCAGTGAATCTCCAAATGTATCTAAGAACCATTATCAGTTTACCTGTCAAATTTATAAAGTAAGTGTACCTTATTTAATATGCATGCCTTGATGTGGTAGGTATGATGTTCCACACAAAATGATAGTAACTCGAGAACTAAACCTAATAGCTGTATTGTATGATAGTCTTCCCTTGAAGGCTCCTCTCCCGCCGTGATTGCCAGTAATGGCGCTGGAAATGTTAAAAAATTATTGTGTATAAAGCAGTTCAAGCAACATATTAGCATACAGGAGTTGGTTTAGGGGACTTGCATATGCTTTTGACCTATTTGGCCGTTCAAGGTCAAGATTTTATGAGGTTTTTATTACGTTTATTTTAATTTATATATGTTTTGGAAATTTTACAATTCTTATATCAATGCAGGTAAATTATTCACAATATCTTTGTAGGTAATTGTAATGAGAGAAAACTTACCTATTAAAGTTTGTATACTGTGTTTGTAGAAAAAGTTGAGAAAATCAGCCTTTTCACTTTTGTTTACAGATGCAAGCATACTCTCTGGGTCAAGTAGGATACGCAGCACACCTAATAACTGCACTGCACCTCCCAATTCTGCATCTCTATCTCTTAACATTTGTTCTATTATTATATTTAATAGTATATGCTCCTAAAATAAGAGTAAAAATTATATTGTGTGAAAAGGTTAAAGATCTATTGCTATTATTATTAAACTAACAACTACTAACTAATAATATATTTAAAAAATATATTAACTATCTCCTCAATCCAACTTTTGAGTTTGCAATGGTGTGGCAGATGCTGTATGGCTAACATTATTACTGTTGTTTGTATTAAATTGCCATAAGTTGTGCAATAGAACATGAGTTCAGTTGTCGTTTTATCTTAGGTTATTCATGAACATAACTATTTTAAGACTTTTTTGTGGTTTAAAAAAATATGCACTAAAAGGAAAATAAACAGCTGCAGTCTTTGGACTAAGCTTGTTTATCATATTGGGGTTAAAAGATTAAAAATTCACATACCTCTTCAGAGCTAGCAGATTGCTGTAACGTGTAGTCTCGAACTACAGATGGTGAAAATTCAACAATGTATGTCAAAATATCAATGGAAGCAGTTTTAGTCTTTGCATCTTCCACACTTAATGTAATCTCTAATGCAGGCAGAATATCAAGTGATACTAAAGTTTTATAAAATGAATCTTTCTCATGAGCTTGTAGATTTTGTGAAAAATTACAAAACTCTTTCAAAAATAGAACTAAATCTCTTCTCTTCGCTTCGCCTGTCTTCTCGTCCATTAGTAACTTGAATAAGTCAGAAAGAAACTTATCATCATCCTCTATAAGCTTAACTATCTCTACTTTATTAAAAAATATAAAACTAGACAATGTTGTTAGTAGACTCTCTTCATAAATAGCAGGTGTCGGGAGTACAATATCCTGAATATATTGAACTCTATATGTTTGATGTATTTTTGCTAGTAAGTCTTGATTCTTAATAGGAATCGCCTCCTTGAATTTTGCCAAATCTGTTAAGTATTCTCTGTGCTTTTTACGTTGCGGTTGAGACGGGTCATACTCTAGACAACCAACAACATCCAGAATTGCATCATCCGCAAACATCGTGTCAAATAAAGAGCTCTTGTTGAGTATAAATATAGTTTTAAATATTTCATATAAATGATGTAATCCCCCAATATTTTCAAGATCTTCACACATATGGAATAAACAGAGTAACTTTTTAATGTAGTTTTGACTTTCCAAAGCAGTTGACAATTTGTCTTTTTTTGCTGCTGAAGTCAAACAACCATGGAAAACCTCACAGATTTCCTCTAAGCGACCCATTTCACATGCTGGTAGCTCAACAGGCTGTACACTATCTGGCATCTCATCAAACCTTTCATCTTCAGATTCCTCTACTATATCTTGTGTAATTTCCACAGATGGATCTTTTCCTTGCACCTGTGAATTTAATGATTGTTAATCAGAGAAAATAACATAACTTCTATCTAACTTTCAACACACTATCTTTTAATAAAATGAACAATATGACATATTGACTCACCTGACATATTTTTTCCCAGATTTCATCACAACCAGCCTTTTCTTGAAAACTTAATGCTAAATCGAAATTGTCGCCTTCCGACCAAACAATTAATGTGTCTTGTTGTTTCTGGTATGCTGTGTCTGGTTGTATTTTACTTTCCAGAAGCAAAGTGCCATCAGATTCAGCTCTCACCAACAGTGAGGTGCCTTTGAGCCTATCGACATAACAAGAGGAGACATGGCCGGTCCCTCTGTCGTCCCATTGCCGGTCGGCATTCAGAGCGTATAGTTTAACTCGTCGTCTTGTATCCGTCGCCATTGTCACCGCTCTCAACACTGTGCACCCAAGTAATAAATCAATTGTTGAGGCACTTCCCTTTTGCACCTTGTTTAAGAATTATTTTACACCCATTTGTATGAAAATACGTCGGCTTCTGAAACAGAAATAATTCTTGTAATACAACGATATCGATGTACACATACATAATTATAGTAATTATATTCAACCGCACACTAAAGCTTTTAACACAGAACTTCGCGGCGAATAAGCGTGACAATCACAACTTAAAGGTATATTCCAGCAATATCTATCTACCTATAATAGCGAACTTTACAATAAAACCGAATTCTTTATAAATCACTTGCAATCTTATTACGAACCACAAACAAAACAATCTCAATGATGCAAGGCGAACTCTTCACGATATCAATGCAACATGTGAAAAAACTAAACCGAAACTTAAATAAACACAACTAACTTCACAAAATTGCCATATTTACAAATAACAGTTATTGAAATCGTCAAATTGACGTACCTTCAAAACAGTACAACATCAAATATCGCCATATTGGATTCACAACAACGCTTGAAAGAAACGGGGTTCGCATTTCAAATATATTAGCGGGATATTTAAATTGAAATTTGTAAAATATCTCTGACTGGTTTGAAAAATATTTATGATTGACAAACAATAGTATTTCTTTAAATTAGTGAGTAATTTGAAATCTATTTACATTTAGTTAATCCTCATTAAAAATAATAGTTAACGTTAGTTTTTTTTAATATTTAAAGAAATTGAAAATTGAGTTATGTTATTGCAAAATGACTGTTGACATTTAAAAATTATTTTTAATAAATATAGTATAGAATTTAATTTCTTTAAAGCTAAAAAGTTATTAAATGCAATTTTTTTTTTAAAGTCTAATAGTATAATATGAAAGTAGTAAACAAAAGTCATCAGCATAAGAAACAACTAAATGTTAAAATAATATTTATGTACATTTTAATATTAAATACATATGTATAAGTTATCAGAGCATTATTAAAATATAACAAAAAAGTTAATATTATTTTTAAATTGAACGCATCTATAAAGTATTGCCTTTTGCTTGGTGCGTTCTGTCATTCTTTTGATGTTATTAAGAATTTGTGTTTTCGATTTGTTTTCCTTATATAAATCATATTATTTTCGTAAAAATATAATTTTAATAAAATCATTAATTTAGCGCACCCCGTGTAACAGTTGCTATGGTGTAACGGATAGAAATTTATACAAATTGTCATGTAAGAAGCATCGTCAATTATTTCGATTTTCCCACAAAAAATATTAGTGTTAGTGTTAAAGTACCGGTGTTAAAGAGTTTGTAAATAAATCTTTCGTCTAATTCTATGTAACAACTGGAAATATCTGGAAACTTTTGTGAAACCAGCATAAAGAATGAATAATTATTCCAGTGACAGGTGTCATTAGATGTGTCAACAGTGTGAACAATTGAACTTACCTTTTAGGAGGGAAACTAATTATTACTATTCATATAAATGTTGTTTCTACCGCAGTAATCGATAGAAGAAAGAAATAGCACTTGCATTATTAATATTTTATGTTTTTAGGATTTGTTCATGGGACCAAATTATCTATAGTTTGTCAGAGTACAGAGAGAATTCAGACTTTGTTTACATATTTGCAGTATAAAATGTTTACATTATGTCTTATTTGAGTACTTCTGGAAATGTGGGGTAAGTAAAGTTATAATCAATATTAATTGTGAATGGAAAGTAATTTAGTATTATCATTTTCATATTTAAGCACTTTTGTATAGGACCAAATGAAGAACCTATTACTTTCTTTATGTGTTAACCTAGAAGTATTCTTTAAAGGCAAACTTTGATCTTGTTTTTGTTGTAGCCTTTATTTTGAAATAGACAAAGAATGCATTATATGGTGAAATAATGATAAAAGTAATGTTAAAGTTGATAATAAACTCTTTTAATTATCTAAAGAATTAATTGTTTTGTTTTTCTCTGTTCAGTCTGATAACTATGCATATTGACGCAAGTTACTGTTAAGATAAAATTATTATATTGTGGTGTTATTCCATGGCTGAATATTTCTTATTAAAAGCTTACTGATGTAAAATCGTATATTAAATATTGTTCATGTTTTTCTGAGTTCATTTCCGAGCGTCCAATTACACAAGTTATTTTTCAATGTTATTAGTGGAGCATACTGAATGCTTGCTAATACCTCCATCATGTCTGAATTTATATTAGGTATTTGTGAGAGAATTTTCATTATATAAATTATATAACATTCTGAAATAAGACTTAATTGTGACTGTTACATAGATCTCAAAATTATGTTTAAATTTTCAGGTTCAGTGGGATACCTCAGTCCATCTCGGACTCAAGTTGTGCTACACAATATAAAATGGGAGTGGATAATGTCCCAGGAGTTGTAACTGGTGATGTCACACTGTATCCTAATGATATCTCAGTTGATGAACAAACATACATACCGCATGTTAATGATTATTATAATTCAAAATTTAAAATAGATCCTGATGATTTATATACCTTTAATGATTCAGATATAATTGCTAACGAAATAACAGTACCACATACTGAAGATAATTTTGTCTATAATGATACAATTGAATATAAAGAGGATGATGAAAATCAGCAAGATTACAGTTTTATTGGTAGATTATCTAATGGTGTTGTCAAAGTGGAAGTCAAAGAGGATCTTATACCAAATGGGCATTACAATTCTTCAACCAAAAATGTTACATTTAAAAACGATTCCAATCCTAAAGTGGTTAAAGCTCAGAATCATATAAAGAAAGATGCTGTTAGACGGAATTCGGCAAATGAAAAATTAAAAACTAATGGTAGTAAAGGGAATATTGGTAATAAAAATGTACCAACTGATAGTTCCAGTATTACTAGTGTTAAATTGAATCATGTTAATAATGTCTCAGCAAACAAGACTGGGTCTGAGACTTTCTTAGATGTTTTCAAACGGGAACAGATGGGATTGAATGATGCCTTGGAAGTAACAAACGATAAACACACAACACCTGGTGCAACGCTTAAATCTTCAAGTACATCCAAAAAATCAAGTGAGTACTATTTAAGACTCATATGGCCAGTCTGTTACATACAAGTCTTAAAACAAATAAAAAAACTATAAAAAGAATAAATATCTCATGTTTGAGTTATCCACGTCCCAATTCTCGAAGTACAGGGTCAGATCTCAGATAGGCAAAGGCTGAAAAGCTCTACGTAGTAGCTCTTCAAATACATTTACTGCTTTTTGTATGCAGTTTTAGGAAGCTCCTTGCAGAACTCTTCCTGAGCAGTTTACCAAGAAAGATTGTTGTAGTACTCCTTTCTAACACTTATACAATTTATATATTAAAAAGACCTTTGTATACTGAGTAGCATAATTGATTATTTTGTAAAGGTAAATCATCAAAGTCGCGTCGTGGTCGTGGGCCGGCGTTACATGAAGCATTACAACGGATACATGGTAACAAGAAGGTTATTGCAGTACAAAATGGCCCATGGCATGCACCCGGGGATCATCTATATGAATATGGACCATTGATGGATAAAAGATATTTACCATTTCAAATTAATGAATTATCAAAAGAAGATAGTGATGAGGAAGCAATACGTCTTAATTTTGGTATTATTATTTCTCTCAAATATTCTGTGACTTTTTTATTTATTAAAACCTTTTAACAGTTTGAAAGAAATGTTTGGTTTAATTGTTTATTTCTAGACATGTGGCAAGGGAACATAGAAGAAATTGGTGTGGAAGGTCGTCAGTCCCGTCTTACTATGCGCCGTGCAGCCCTCCGTCGGCAGGTGGCGTTAGTTTCAGCCACTAACAAACTTCATACCAGTTATAAATCCCATCGGTCCTTGCTTGCTGCATTAAAGGTACTAGATGGCTAACAATTAAATTAAAATGTTAATAAAAACATCAGGAAAACACAACTTCAGAAAGTATTATTATTGTTTTCAGAAGCAATTTAACAGAGGTGGTCAGGCGCACCGTCTATCACCACATATTATCAGTCAGTTGTTAGCTGACCGTGGCATGAGAAATTTACTCAGTAACAATGAAAAGAAACGACTAAGGTGAATAAGATTTACTTGTAAACCTTTAAAACTAGTATGTATGGATATCAGTGCTTACTTTACTTTTTAATAAAAAAAAGTATATACATGTAGGTAGTTACATATTCTGTGTATATTTCATTTAATAGAAATGTCTGATTGAAAATAATCAAAACACTACCCTACAAATTGTTTTAAATAGTTTGATCATGCAACTTCAAACATTATCTTTAAAATTGCAGAGAATCTGGATGGAATGTTGGCGAGAGTGAAATATTCAACAATGACCAAACATGTATTGAAGATGATTGTGAAAATCTGATAATACCTTGTTCACGATTCTGTTTGCATCATGTTACTTCGGCCCATGATCAGCAGTTATATGCGTCTTGTGCGGCCGTCTTCGCAGGGGGGACGAGATGCCAACAGCCCTTATTACCATTGCATGATCAAACGCCGTTATGTCCTGAACATGCATGGAAACGGGTATGTTAGAATATATACTTTAATTGCAACCTTAAAAGCATTTTGTAGTATATTTGAAACTTGAATTGGAATTGATTTCTAATGGTTTTTTCTGCTTTTGACATTACAATAATTTGGCAGTGTCTAAATATATGAACTAATTTAATATTGTACACTATCATTCATTCATCGCGCATCCAATAGTCATCTTGAGTATTAGGCAAATAATAGTTACAGTTTTTTTTTTAAAATTAGCCATTACGCATTTTCACGAGCGCCAAAACAAGCTTATCATAACTATTCATTATAAAAAATATTTTATTTAAAAAATATATAGTATAGCTCAAGATGAAGAGAGTTCGTGTGCATATTTCAAAGAAATTTGTTAAATAATTTTATTATTGTCATTATTACAGGATAACTATGACAAAATAAATCGCGAGTTCAAACAACAGCCCAAGAAGATTGTTCGTAAACGTGTATACGCAACTAGTCCTCGTCGCGCCAAACGTAGACGCAGACCCCCTGCTAAATTAAGAATGCCTCCAAATGTGCCCAGTAATACGCAAACGTTAACAGGTAGGATAATCTGTATTAGTATTATTATGTAGATGGGCTGATGATGATTACTGCTTACGCTTGCAAGTGTTAAAAATTATAGCCACAACTTTATACGATCTATATCTCTTCCAGAATTAAATGTTTGTTCCAATTCGTCATATGACAGTTCAGAAGATACAGGGATTGGTGGACTTAGTGATAATGAGTACATGCTTTCGAATATACCTTCCAGTATGGGTGCACCTTCTTCTACACTTGGTAATTAAATGCTTAATTAATTAATAGAGATTGTTTTCAAATGCATAATATAATTATAATATTTAATACAAAGTATGTAGCTCTTTATTGCACCTAAATTTCATAGTACATAGGCTTAGTGTCCTCTATCAGCGAGAGTTGTACTTGAAAAAAGTAGTGAATTATTTGAAATTAGAAGAAATAATAAATTATAATTACTAAAGTAATATTTTTTAAAAATATTTCCAGAAGTGTGTGAAGTTGGACAAGTGTCAGCAGATGACATTTTAGATCCAGCCGTCCTGAGCCAGATTCCAGATGAAGCTTTTACAGAATTCTTTAATCAATGTAAGTTTTTTAAACTTTTCTAATTATTACTTATATTATTTACATTATATTCCAGATAGGGATACCAGCTTTAGATTATAATAATTATTTTTTAGGTGAAGATGCCCCGACGTTTGTTGAAAGTGAGGAGTTAACGCGGGCATTGGAAGCGGTTTTGGACGAGCGATCTCTTGATATGGCCGATTGTATGTTTAACCCACCGCAACACACCACAAGAAATAAGGTAAATTAGCATTCATTCCTCAGTCATTTTAATATTTAATTTGAAATAAACCTTTTTAAAAAAAAGAAATATTCACTTTAATGTCTCTACTATGTAGCATATATAGTTTGATTTTTGTGCACTTTAAGTACACTCAAATAGGTAAAAATACCGGCTCCGCTAATAGCAGCTCTCAAGACAGGTATATTTACTTGTCCCACATAATGTGTTAAGCTAAGAGTGTGGTTCATGAGTGAAGTCGACTACTACCACAGATGGATGTCTGCAAGCTTCCACTATGCTGGTTGGAGGAGACGAAACTCTTCTCTGAACAAGTCAGGCCACTTTACAGGCGTTACACTTGAAGGTGGTCCATCCTCAGAACTGCTTTTTCAAACTTTTATTTCAATTCTTTTTGTTCACTGGACTGTGTGTTTTTGCAGATGTCTGTTCCAACGTCTGTGACAGTGGAGGTATCATCAGTGGCACCGTCATAACGTTATATTTACTATTATTTTAAGATGAACATTATTAATAAAAATAATTTAGGAACAAATTCGTTATTCTGTTTAGTGTCGATTCTTTCTTCATGCTTTAAGTTTTCATAATAATAGTTAGTTAATTGTTTAAGTAGAAAAGAATGTAATGTGGGTTTGGTGGATCAGTTGGTAGGAATGTGTTGCATTAATCTTTGTTCTTGTAATTTTGCATAGTTCACGTTTCGTTTACCAAAAGTTTGTCTTAAGTATTTATGTGACGTGCGAGTTGTTTAGGCCTCGAATATTGGTAATTTAAACTGCTTTCTTTTTCGGCATATTTTTTTGTGTTTAATTTAAAATGAAAATGTAGTTACTATAAAATTCAATTCCTGTGTTTATTTTAATTATTTTGATCTGAAGTTTCCACATAAAATAGTTTAATTTGGTTAAAACGATTTTTTAAATACTTGTATCCACAATGGTTGCGAAGCTTTCAGAACGTCGGATTAAAATAAACGCGGGTCAAATGACTACACAGCGTATGTTGTATTTGTATGTATTTTTCGTAATATTATGAACATTAATAAAATAATGATGCGTCGTAACCGCTCTGAAATTTCATATATTTGGTTTAGTAATCAGCCTTGTCTTTTTGTTCTGTCTGATTGTATTAATAGATACGGCATTTGAATCTAAATTTAATGTTATTTTAATTTGTGTTATGTTCCTGGCATGTGTAACGTTGTGATTGTTTAAATGTAGTATTATATTATGTTATGATGTACTGAATTTACTTAGTTTAATTGTAATATTAAAAGGTTAAATAATTATTGTAATTGGTCAGAAAGTAATTGCAAATGGTGATGTTTTAAGTTGGCTTCATTCGTAACGTTCTCTTATGGGTCGTGCAATTTTAAAATTAGTATCTTATATTATCCTAGATTAACGCGCATTGCATTTGAACGTAAGGTTATTTTAAATATATGTTTAGAAATAAAGGTATGTATCCCTGGGTGATACAGGTTACGCAAGGTTCCTGGATTTGTGTTATGAGACGTCTTAATTGTAAGGGTTGCCAAAAGAAATAGTTGTAATGTTTCTCCGTATCATTATTGGAGTTTTCTGTTATTCAAATGTTACGATTCTGATTGAAAGCTCTTAATCTAATTTGCAGTTACTTTATGCCAATTTATAATTTAATAGTAGAATGCAGTCTTTATATTCTATTTTTTATACATATTTTGCTTTAATAATATTATTTTTGTCATTATAATAGTTGAAAATGAGCCTTTCCATTGATTGTAATGGTGCAGTGAAAGTGTTATACTCAGTACCTACAATAAGACTTCATATTTAAAAGTTGTTAAGTCATAAATAGGGTTGTCATGATTGTTAACTAATAAAGAGGGACACAAAAACAAAGTTGCGATTTGTGCCAACCCTATTTATTTATATTAATTTGGTAGATAGGTTTGAAGACCTGTTGTTATTCGAATAAAAAATTGTATAGCGCACTCGTTCGCACATAGCATCGTAAGCTGTGTGTGAGCGAGTGCGAGCAGGTGAACTTTTAAAATAACTTAAGCAATAACTAAAACACCAATTATAACAATATATAGCAATATTTTAATTGAACATTTGGTAGAAAATATGTTGGCAGTCAAAAGTATATTGTTTAGTGCAATGTACTCGAGTGATCTAAGCACGAACTATCTATAGATTACGTTGTGTATGGAATTTGTTCAGTGCGGCACCATAAAGAACCTGTAAATTTTCATAACAATGACTAATTTAAAAACTACTATGTTATCGATAGATATTTGTGTTTAGGACGTAAGTAGTTAATTGGATGTTTGTGAAAATATGAACGTTTGTACAAATACGATAATCTTGAGAATGGGACATTTGTTCAAAATGTGTTCAATTGAATTTTGCAGCGCCATCTACTGGTAACTAGCAGAGTCGTTACATTTTCTTTAAGAAATGACGAAGCTTGTAGCCGGGTGGTCTACTCAGGAATTAAACTTTAGTAACACTGTTCTGATTAGGACAAATCTTGCTTTTATATAATTATTAGTGGTTCCTAACCAGAACAAATCGAGCAAGGTTAGGGTTTGAGCTTAAGTTTAAGGTTAAAAAGGTTTACATGTGTATGTACGATGTATCATCATTTTTGTACCAGGTTATATAAATACGAATAAATGTTAAACAGATTTTTATACTTAACGGGACGTTTTTTTTTAAATATAATAGTTAACATTTTTATATATACTTACGTGGCGCGTCGTAATGTTTGTTAGGCGAGTAAGGGCGTTTTGTACCGTGCGTGTTTTGTTACAGATTGAAACAACATTAATTAGTTTTATGAATAATAAATGCAATATACACATTTTATTTCAATTTTTATTTCTTTACAATTATAGTGCATATATATTCAAATACTTCAACAATATTTGCTTGTAACATTAATTGGAAAATAAATACATAAACATTGACTTAAAATTAACAGTGGGCTTATCACGAATTTTAGTCTGGCTTTCGAACCGAGTTCGCTTCAAGCGATTTGTATGGAAATTTGAGCAGCGCCACCGCGTGCGGATTTGGAACTACAATATTTTAGATACTTTTTGTTAATTTTCGAACGTCTCGATCTTTCGTTCATTTGATAGATTGCTGGTGCTAGTTAGTCGTTAGTAAAAATTCATGATCCCGATTGCTAACGGATCTATTTTACTTGTGACAGCTCGATTCGAAAGCCAGACTAAATTCGTGATAAGCCCACTGAAATGCCGCTTTAACATTGATTGATCACAGATTGGTTCTCGCGTGAATGCATCCAGTCTTAAATAATGCTAAATTTACTAATAGAGTGTACTACCTATCTCTCTCCCTATCGTCAAGAATAAATTATACATGCAAAATTATTATAATTTGTATTCAATTATCAGCGCGTATTTAATTGATAATTTAAAAAATATGAAGTAACAAAAATTAGTCTTTTTCTTTTCAATCAAGTATTGAGAATAAGAAGTTATCGCTCTTCAAAGTTTTATTAAAAATATGCGATTGTACGGATACCATGCAGCGCCATTCGACTAAAGTAAAAACTATACTAAAGGTTATTGACCTAATTTAAATTTTTTTCGACTATAGAATATACTCTACATCCCTTACTGTGTTTGACATAATGCACAAGTAAAGCATTCGTAGTGGTAGGTAATTCGTCTGTTAGTATGGATAGATAAAACATGTAACATATAATGAAAACAATTTTTCATGGGTCTTATTGACAGTGCCAGTGTGACTTTTTATTTTTCTGTATAATAAATACAATTTGATAGAGGTTACAAATTTATTCTTTCTTGTTAAGAAACATTGTAAATTAGATTAAGTTTGCAGTGTTACAAGTATTTTATATTTCTTATATCAACAATAGTTGGCATAGTGGGAGCTTATAAGAATAGGCTCATTATTCACTGAAGTGTATAATAAACTTGAATTGAAAACAAGAAGAACTGAGTTAAAACTTATCATCATCTATAGCAGGGGGGCCAACCTCTCGATAAATGTATCAGTTTCTTTTTTGTGCTATTATATATATTTTTTAATATTATAAATCTGTATGTGTTTCAAAATGTATTTTAAATTACTGACAACAAATATGAAAGACTAAGTGCAACGTTTTTGTAATACCTTTTAAATACTTATTTACTACTGGCTCGCAAAAACTTCAAATTTTGATAAATGGTTCAGACTATTAAAGAGCTTGACCACCCCTGATCTTATAGTATATCGCGCTTGGACGGTGGCTAAGAGTGGTGGTTGGTATTTAAATAAATTTATTTATAAAGTAATTTTGACAATAATTAATATAAAATAATAACTTGCAGTTTTTTAGAAATTAGTTTTTGTTTTAGAGATGCAATTTTTTTTCTTTCTATTCCAACTAATGCATTTAATAATTAACCAAAGTTAATGTGTTGTAAAACTTTGTCTTCTTTTTTCTTACAATTCATGTTAGAGTATTTATCGAATTTGTGAACGTATTTTTAAATTAGGATAATGAAGTAGTGAAGATTGAATTTAATTTTAAAACCATTTCTGCATCGAACATATACTGGCATTCAATAAAGTATCATATTTATTTTGCATAATAATTATTAGTCAATTGTTAAAGTATGCGGTACTTTATGAACGTCTGAAGTATGTGGAAATACAAAACAAAATATTTACTTGAACTGGGTTTGAAGGGAATGACTTAATGGAAGTGTTTTTTTATTTCACTTTTAAATCAATTGTAACAAGTCATTGTAACTGTAGCATGTTCTGAAATTACCTTTTAAGACTTATAGTATAGTTTAGGGCACTCGGTTGTCATTTCTTCACAATAATGTCAGCTCAGTGCCTCAAATCATTGCATTAGTTTTTAATGTACGAAATTCGTATTCGACGTTCAGTAGTGTGGGTGTTAGCGGGTTAACAATTGTAAATTGCGCGTGATTTAGAAAAAAATTGAATTTGTAATGCAACGGCTACCTCTTGATGCCTGATTTTTAAAAAATGTGTATACAAAATTAAGAGTCACGATGTCGAAGTTTGTTAACAACAATATAATAAATTCAAAAGCCTATTTCAGATGTATATCAAAATATATCCTGTGATAGTACTATTGTCATTTTATTTTTAATCCTTTTTTAATAACTAGTCTGGAACTTACTCTTCCTGGTGTGTCATGTCACGGATGTGTTTTAGCAAACATTCACTAATTACTTAAGTAACACAACTCTGAGACACTACACAATAGTTTTGTACTATAGCAGTTGTAAATTTGTAACTAGAAACAGTCCTAGGAAATAATGTAGGGCATTCAGTTTTCAAATTCATATAAAGGGATGACAGTTGTGTGGCATAAACTACATATTATATCAACAAAATAAAACTTTATAATTATTTTCACAATAATTTATTGCCAACTTAATGTGCCCTTGATGGCTATGTTAGATTTTTACAGCGTTTCGTTCATATGTTTAGTATTACATATATTCACGCCTTTAAGTATAAAAAACAAGGCAGGTAGAATCAATATACCGCGGTTTTATCTTAAGCTGCTGTTAGAAAATAAAACAATACATTTCAATAAATTAATTTTATTACACGTAATAATAACCTGAAATAAATTATATAAGTATAAGAAAATATCTTGACAGGATTTCTTTTTAATGATGAAAATAGAAGCGCACGCACGAGCAGTGTCGATAGTGGCTGGTGTCATATAAAAACCAACCAGCTAACCACACTGCCAACGCGATTGCCCTAATTCTTCTTTCTTGAACAATCTTCTCAGTTTTCTTCTTCCAAATACCTGTAACATTGAGAACTGTTTGAAAGATCGGCGCTTGTTATAGTGATTAATTTGTTACAATTTTAAATAAATTAGAGTCAATAGAATGTGACTAATGTATCGATTTATGCTTTCAGAAATTCGCGACATTTAAACTAAAAGGCACGTATTTTTCTTAATATCTCGATATTATTCTAAAATGAATTGGATATTTATGGATAATATGGATTATTTATAAATCTTAACCTTGAAATTGAAATATCTCTGAAACGATGCGTCTTAAACAATAAGTGACTTAATTTCCAACACCTTTATGGAAATCAAATCTAGGACGATATTGACACAGTAATCATACTCGTGGCTGATTTTTACTTTACAGCGCCCTCTACCGCAACTATACATTACCAAATCCATTACTACGACATATATTTTCTAAAGAAGTGCGTTGCCAATCCAATCCACCAATCTATAAAGAAATAAGGACATAAATCTCAAATGTTTTGATCAGGATTGTGTGTAAACCTTTTAACACGAAGACTGCCAGTATTACCAGTGGAATAGATTCCATGTGTTATTGCTTAGGACACTAACTACAAGTTATTTATAAGACTGGAATTTCGTGCAACTATAATTAAATTCGTAATTCATCAGTGTACACATGAATATATATAAGCTATCAAATTTATCAAGCTAAAGAACATTTTTAAATATAACATGATTAAATCTAATTGTCTTTTTAGTCCATATGTATTCTATATGTTAAACCCCTGACAAGTCGTGGCTTGTAATAACAATTGCATTGGTGCGTGGGAACGTGGCAATTGACGCAAGTATTCTTGATTAATACTCCGTCGTTTATTGTTAATATTTATAATAATAGTTGTAGGTACCTACTGAGTTTACAGTTACATTGGTACTGGATGAAGTTCTTAGGAGATTCGAACGTGAGTTGCTAACGTCAATATCACCTCGGCACATACTCGCTTTTTTAAATTTATTTCTGAGACCTTTGTTTTAAAAACACACCAATCTCACGTAATCTTACCTGAAAATCTTTAAAACGCAAACGCTCGATTTGAAATGTTTTCTGTCTTGAATATTGCAATATAAGTGTATATATATGTAGCTTAATACAAGGAGGAATGAGGTCACATTACCGATTATTACACAGTTAATTATACTATTTAAAAATAATTTACAATATATGGGGTTGTAAAATAAATCTCAGATAGAAGAATTACCCATCGATTTTATATTTTAACTCAACCTTTAAATAATTCTCTTCTCAAATTTCATTGACAGCTTTAGGGATGTAAATAATGTAAAACTAATTTAAGAAATTCAATATCATATAACATTATTAAGTTACGTTAATTTTAATAATTCAGTATTATTTATCACCCAATAACGTCTCAACAACTAAAGCGATTTAGATAATAAATAAATGTATATACATACACATAGTATATATATTAGGACAAGGACTCCATAAACAAGTGAGTCATATAAAAGCAAAGGCAGCAACATCCATTTAAAAAAAAATAGCAATTCATCCAAAATTGATTTTCTTTTCTGGGAATATCGCTTTATAGTGATTATTGTTCAATTAGAAACATAGAATTAAATAACAGAGCATAAGCTTAGTAGTTGCAATATTACAATATGACCTAAAAACAAACTGATACTTGCACTTCAATTAAACTGGATGTTTGCTGATTTTATATAACTCAAGTAAACTCAGAAAATAAACAAATATCTGTTTTTTAAGATAATAATATCATCAATGTTTTATATTTATTTCAACCAGGAATCGAACCCAGAACCTCTGCGTAACAGGCTCATTAAGCATTGCACCACAAAGGCCTTCGAATGGTATGGTAGCATGTTCCCGTGGGTGACATAGGTTATATGAAGATGTTTTTGTATCAATCACATCAGTGAGTTGATTGCTAATTTTCCATAAATTTCTAAGTACTTGTCTAATTATTAAATTTGAATTGAAATAGGTAGGTACTCTTTTTTTTTAGAAAATTTAGTTTATTCCATTTGGCAACCATCATGTTTTATTCTAATCAAGAGTGGGTCAAATACAGAAAGGGTACTTTTATTTTTTTTTAAAAGCTATCACCTAAAAAGTAAAGGTAAATAAAACAAAAAACAAACAAACAAAATAAATAATAATTTATTTCAATAAAAAATAAAATAATAATTTCTCGTGCGATTTATCGAAGAACCAAAGTTGAATAAACAATATGCCTATATTTATTTTAACTAAGTTTATTTTATTAAGAAGATGTAATCTTATTACATACTAATTTTTATAGAAAATAAATAAATAAATGAATTTGGATTTTAAAAAAGAACTCTGATTTAAAGTAAATAGAAAAATATTTTTTTATTATACCTATATACACTGGACTTGTTTGTAGTGATTTTTCCATGAGTGTAAAAAAACCAAATGAAATTATATTACTGACAAGGCCGTGCAATGCCCGCTATACGGCTTCCTGCGTTACCCTATTGCTGAATGCACTTGACCTGCTTTTAGATCTAATAATGAAAAGCCAACCAAACTCTATTTTACAATTACTGCAGGTTTAAAACGTACAGGCCAAATAGGTACTAGAATGAATACTGTAGTGTAATGGTAAGATACGTTATCAAGCGCAAGTATTGCTCAAAGCAGGGGTTTAAGCTGTCATTTTGAGAGTTTTCATACCACTGTCATTTTAACTACCATGGGACTCAGATGTCTGGGCTTAATCACATAAACTGTTTACATTCGGTGGGTGAAGTTATTCGCTAATATGATTTAACTCATTTAAATACTTTTTGGGGTTTATTATTGCGTTATTTTTGATTATATTAATCCGACGTTTCGAAAGAAGTCAAAAATAAACGCAATATTAAACCGCAAAAAGGTTTTTAAAATAATTAAATATCCTAGATTGCAGTTAAGACATCTAACATATAACATTCTATTCTAACATATATTATTTTGTGATTTATTTAAATGGTATGTCTGTTCCTATAGAAACAAATTTGACAAAAACTGTCAACAATGATGACATGTCTTCATGAGCAGCAAGCCTAAGATATCTCATATTATATACTATGTATATGTTTATTATGGCATTATAAATCAACTTTGAAGAGATTAATTATTGAAAAATGACAAATGTTGTTAACATCACTTTTAAAATTAAACTTCTAGTGGGTATATACATATAGTCATCCATAATGCTAATCTGGGTCACCAAACTATGTGCGCTATGTTGTAAGTAAACATAGTGATGCACTCTAAATATATCGATAATCACAAAGATTAAATGCATTTGTAAGTTTTCGTCATTTATAAATATTATTCTAACCTCAATTCGATATACAGAATAAATGCTAACACAACACTTAAGAATAACTTACTAATGTGAATTATTGTGAGATTGCTACTATTGTATGAAGTTGCAGGATTTATCGCCATAGTCGCAGGCACGTGGACAAATAAAACCATGTCACTAGTTTATGATTGTTATTTATTGTGACCGGCATTTCCTAGAAGTTATTGTAGTCACAAGTATGTAGTGTAGCCCAGAATATACACCTCAAGGCCGTCGACTAGAATAGATCCGCCTAGAGTTACTTCGATAATTATTTTTGTTACAGTCCCATTTTTCATAGTATCGAATTGTTTATCGAGTGAGTTCGCATCTCTAGTTAGTTGGTTGGCTGCAATTGCGACAAGTAGAATAATTACAAATGAAGGTTGAATGAGGGAACCACGCTGACAATGGCTTCCTCGACGAGGAAACGCATTCTGTATTGTATATGTGAGTGTGTAATTTTTTGTAATATTACACTTGGCTATAATTAAGTGTAAGTCATTACTGAATAGGTAGACGGCCAAAGTATAAATTGTATATAGGGTTATAAATACACAAATAAAACAAGAATTAAAAAAAAACATTAATTATGTATAATATAAAAAAAAAATTGAAATACAGGAAAAATTATAACAAAATAAGATAGCAAAAGTAATGCAGAAATCAAAACCGAATCGCTTAAAGTCCATAACATTCAAATGTCCACTTAAAGGATTAGTCTTATAGTTGTTGCTGCAACGATGCAAGACACCCCGGAGTGTCGTACCAGATAGTGCATTTACAGATCAATTTTGCTAAACGCAAATTTGTATATATGTTTTGCAAACGCACTCCTGGCACGATCTCCGAAGCGTAGAAAACCGTCGATATTTGTAAATCGCATGGCACATCACTATGGTCTATTCACACGTACTGTCTGTCTATAGTTCATGTCTTTACTTTCACTTTGGATTTAATATTTAAAATAAACTTTATTTATTTTGTTAGTGTTAGTAAAAGCAGGAGGTTTGTCGTTGTTAATAGTGTTGTTATTTACTTGTTCATAGCCCTCACCACAAATCTACAAGCTTTACTATTACAGCTTTTTTACTAATAACAAAAACAAGCTAAATAAAGAAATGTGTTAGAACTAACTTTACGCACGACAATTGCATTACCTAGCATTCTACTATTATAACTATAATTTTCTGTATTAGGCATGACGTCATTAGCCCTTTAATCTCATAAAATATTGTACACAATAATATGAAAACACAATTGATAATTCTAATGTGATATGTGCGAGGAAAACTAACATAATGTGGCGTACATTCTGATATTATCTGATTGACACTTGGCACCTTAATGCGAACAAAGTTATGTATGGCAAGGTCTTTAGATAATGCATGCATCTATTAGACGCTGAAGATTTATCACGTTTCTAATATAATTAATTTTGTGTCCTATAAGTAAATTATATTGAACAACTATCCGGTTATATTCCATTGTTGTTATATCAATAATATTTATTTATTTTTATATATTTAGATACGTAGATTATGATGGTGGATATTTATTAATTATTATAATAGAAATTTCAAGACGAGATGTGCATAGCGGGACTATTCTGGGGCTAAAATATTCATATGATAATATTAGTTTAGAAAAATTGTTTAGTACTTTTAAATAATATGTTTGTACTAACAAAGTTACATCGAATGTTTAAGTATTTTTGTAGCAAACGTTTTAAACGCGTTACTATCATTAACGAGCATGTAAAATACATCGTAACATTTGTTTACGAAGGTTGTCGAGTAGACAATACACGTGTCATATTAATGCATAATTGTAAATGCGATTCTTTGTTCTGCAGTGTAGGTATATAAAACAATTATTACTATTGATGACTGGGAAGAAATATATACTAGACGCTTCTCATACGAATTAAATATAAGCCACTTTTAAAAGTAAGGAAAAAACTTGAAACTCACAAAGAGGTTATATATAATCCAATAAACATTATAAATAGACTATTGTTTTAATTATAGATATTATAATGAGACCTCTACTACTGTTGTCATCCAAGATTAACTAATCAAACATATATTATTTCGCGTTTAAATCGTATTTTTGACAATTGAACCATGTGCTTGTTCCCTTTGTATGTTGAGAAAATATACTTTCAATTATATAACATTCAAGATATTTTGTTCTAAGTAGATATCTAATTAAAGGTCGTCGTAGATCAATTTAGGTAGACGGGATATCAAGTAAACGGTGTAAATCACAAACAAAGGCGTCTTTAAGTAGGTCGTGTCGTCGGCCTTGTGCCACGTTTGCTATGTTCGTGCTAGGCTCAGCCGTTTATTGTCACTGGAATTTATTATTTACTATCTATAATTATTTATACTTAACCACATTTTCCAAAATATTAGAAATCATATGTTTTGTTCCATAACTTGCGACTTAAAGTAAAAATGGTAAAAATTTGAATATTCCAGATATTTTTAATACAATGATTGGCATTATCGATTGATATTCTAAAATATAAATGTTTCCCAGTTAGAGAAATCTCCATTTTTTTTTCATTAAAATTTCGAACATTTCCCTATTGTTTAAACGGATTTGTACTAACTTTTAAAACGGAATCGTGCTTCCCTAACATATGCCCGTGAAAACATGGAAACTACTATTATATAAAATATATGTAATTTGAACATTTTATCATTTTTATAAAATAAATATGAAGTTAGTATTTTTTAAAATCTATGAAAAGTAATTAGACACCTACAATTATTTACTTTTAATACCAGAAAAAAATATTAAGAAGACTCCAATGTTATTAATATTATTTGGATTGTAATAAATATTCTATGAATAGTGCGTTTAAAAACGTTATCTAGCACTTAGATTTATTATAGGGCAAACTGCATCACCCACGCGTCAATGCAGTTGTTAGCGAGGCCAGATAGATGATGTCTGACGTCATGCGAGCCAAAGGACCAGTATATCAAGCGACATTTAACGGAACTACAATTGACCTCTTTATCAATTGAGTATTTTATTATAGTTTCTAATGACAATAAAGAGTATTAATTAATATTTTGTTGATATAACAGCCGTAAAAATAAATGCATACTTGTAGTTAATTGGGTTCGTAACAAATGCGGTTATCTATTTGAAATTGGGTCATGTATATTTTACTAGCATTTAAGATGCGTTTAGGTTACGATCATTTTTTATAATTTTAAGCTTAGAAGAGTTTTGTAACTAAAATATAAATCGAATTTTTATTATTATTACTGTTTCTATAGTTGTTTAATTACTTAGTAAATTAAAATTTTACGACTGTTTCATTATATGTAATAATTCGATATAATTCCCAGCACATCGTTTTCACCTTACTTGAATACAAACATTAAAGAAAGTGGGTTACAATAATAATTGACACAATTTTAATTAAACTGGAGTTACATTCTTAAGCAAATTTCAAAAGTAATTTCCTGCCAATAAAATGCACTAATGGTTAACTTTAATAGCAATTGAGGGCAGTGCAAGTGGATGAGCATGAGTTATTTACTTCGTAAGAAGACAAGGAAGCACTGCACGCTCCAACGGTTCCCAACTTTCGCTCTCCGAGCACGCACGCGCAATTCATTAAATGTATCCATTCCACCTAACAATTACATCTATAATTACGAGTAAACAATTACATACACGTATAATGACGAAGCGTGATTCTATTTTCTCACTTGTGACAGTAAAAGTAAGTAAACTAAACTCGAGCGACGCCGACGTGGCATGAGCGAAATGAGCATTTCTAAAACGAAAGCACATTAGATCTTGCGAGATATGTGTCGAAATGTCAGCGTACTGGTTGAGGTCTCTTGTTGGAGCTTATGCGGCTTAATACCAACTGTCTGAAGACATCAGACCCGCTGCAGGCTATTGCTGCATTTAGCACTTGGAGCGTGAAGGCAACAATTGTTAGAAGAGGTCTCTATTTTGCAATAAAAATTAAAGGAAGCGGCATGCATTTTAACTAACTACACAGGCAGTAAAGATAGATAATAGACACATATAAACTATATTTTGTTATTAACATGCGAGTTTGGTTATGCGCAAGGATAATATTTACACAGAATGGATTGTTTTAAGGTTTCCTTGCGACTCAGAAGCCGACTAATCAGACATTTAAATATAATCCCGGTGGGTGTGGGACTTGCGCAACGCACTGCTAATATTCTAGAAGCGACACTACACGACACTGATCACTTCACTGCTCGATCTGAGGCGTGCTGCGATGGAGCACGCGGCCGTTCCACTGCTCGTGCGTTCCACTTTTTCTTCCTGCGAGTTGGCATCGGCGCACCTTGCATAACCACCGGTTTCGCAAAGCGAACGCTCGGCTCGATGCAGCTTGGCTTAAAATATGCTCCCGTCCCGCAGCGGCTGCCTTGCTGCAGCTGACGCAACGACGACTTCGCACGAGGTCGTTCACGACAACCTTACTCTCGGCCCCTCTCCACCTTTCTCCGCGTGATTTCACGAATATTACTTTCGCGGCAACGCGTATGCGCTCGCTTTCTTGTGACGTCCGCCTGGCTTTATACGTACGAGTGTTTCGTTGTTGACATGCTACAACGCTATTACCGCAGGATTAGGTTAAACCTTGTAAAAGTTTATAATGCAATACATTCATTTAATAGGGCATGAAAGTACATTGACTTGGCGATGAAATGCAATGAATTGTGAGTTCAGAATTCAGATACGTTCATTACGAATTAATTTACTATGACATAAGTGTCGAAGCCTACTTGTGAGCGGAGATGAAGTCGCCGGTGGGCAAGCTCGTATATCGGTCACAATAATGTCGTCCGCGGGCCTCGAGCGACACAAATAGATGTTCCATTTCGCCAGCCAACTCGCGCCGGTCATGCGAAAACATCGTATAAACTACAACACGACTTTAATCTTATTCAGGTTTACAGGTAAAAAAGAATTACTCCAACTAAATACTAACATATTGAATTCTATTGTGTTTATGCCAACATCCAAGGATAAATAATATTGTTGAAGCACTCGCTAGGTCCAAAGACGAACAAGTTATTGCTACTGAGAATAGACTTGGAAATATATATGTTACGAAGCTCATCAGAGTGCGACCTCATCTGTCATGCCTCTCTCGCGTTTGAACTCGTAAATACGTTTGAGTGAGTTTCGCGGGATTTAGCGTTTACTATGCTGACTCAAGGCCGCCTGACTCACGAGAAGTATGGCACGATTGCGGGAACTCTTCGACATGAGGACAGATAAACGAAATCCAACTCTTCCAGTAAAAATGGAAAATTCCATGTCAATTTGTATTTGATTTATATTTCATAACAAACAAAATATTTCGTTTATTAAATTTGGTAACAGAAGACGCTTGGTAGTTGCATGGAGATAAGGCTCGAAAGATTAATTTGTCATCTTAACGCATCGACCTATTAAGTGCGTAGCAGATTTAATTTTATCAGAGCAAAGACGACACTTCGAAGTATTTTCGTCACTAAATACTTTCATGCAAACTATGTTATTTAATGTTAAAAAAGTGATACTCGACACAAAACAGATAAACGCTTTATTCAAAATAGAAATGGAATAGAACAGCGGTATTCGATTATATTAGAGTTGGGGGACACTGGGTTGCAACCGCGATGCTCTACCCTCCACCCCGTTTCCTACTCTTCCCCGTTGCCCCTCTATCTCACCTTCACTAGAGAGGGGAGGACGCTCCACTGGCATGGCGCCCAAGGACAATGGTACTAGCTTCGGTCATGGTCAAATTATACTAGAATTCTAAATGTCACAAAATATAGCAACAACAGCTTACGTCATCAGTTGAAAACTATAAAGGACGTAGTTACAGGACCATTCTCAAAAAATAAAACAATAATAATTTGACCTCGATAGAATATTATATGGAGAATTGCCCAAGGATACAATTTATACCATCCTTAGATTTGAGGGTTTTCTTTGGTTATATTTGCATAAATATCAAATAAAAGAAACAAGCTTTCTATATTGCGTGTTACGGTAGTAGCAATTTTTTGTGAGATAGGTAACAATGTGAATTACAAATAGCCGGTACGATCAGCGCAGTTACGAAGCAGGTTTAGAAAGTGGTTGCACGGTCAATGTTCGCCGTGGCAAGCGAAAGTTTTCCGAATGGCAGAACGTGTGTGCCATGTACTCGTCACACGTTGCCATTCTTCGATCACTATTACACGATTATATTCAAGAAAAAAAAAGAACATACACATTATGGTTATTGCGAATCACACTTCAAAAATGCGTACAAATATTTACGCGTTATGGTGGTAAAACGGAATTTTCCATTATAATATTGCTTATGTATTAAAAATATTATGAATTTAATAGAGAAAAAAAAACACAATACTTTAAGAGTCAATTGAAACATCTGTATTAATTTATAATACTTAACAGTTGGTACTTATTATAGTTATTACGATTATTATACTAACAGTGGACAAGTGGTTTAGTTATCTGTTAACCATTAGGTCGAGTCACTTATCTACAATAAATACATCCCCCAGGGCAATGTGGTCAATATCTACTCTCAACACGCACTCATTTAGAAACTACAATCATATCATAATAATACCTTCCATAGCCAGTTTTTCAGGATTCGAACCTAATATTTGCATGAAACATACTGCCCAATGTAACCGATACCTCGCCTGCACCGCCAATTGGCGCACCTGTTTCGAGTTTAACTATGCCAATTATTGCATTTCCCGTGCAATCAGATCTATCCCCACTACACGGCCTCGGTCGCCCGACCTGCTATATCCCAGCCCGCGCGACCTTCGGCGGTGCATCCTGGGCATCCATCCAAAACTACCAAAATCATACTCAACATTCATATTTACAACAAAAAAAATCACGCTCAATGAAATGACGTAACAAACAACACAATCAAATTTTCACCATAAATCAACGCATATACAAAATATTAAACAAAATAATATTTATAATTGCAAATTACAGTGTCGAAAACTACAGTTGTTAAAGTGGGTCAGGCAAAAGTCACTATATCACGTAACAAACGAAAACATATGTTAGCGAACGGTTTAACGCAACAGCGTACTGCGGAATGTAAGAGGTGAAAGTGGTCGCGTTCAGCGGATACCGAGAAAAACTGTTTTCCACACGGTTTCACTATGCGAGAGCGCAACAGGTGCGGCGACACGGTCCCGGCACAAGGGAAGCCCGACGAAGGCGTACGGATTTAAAATAATAGTAGCATGTCAAGCAAACTATGAGGAGTGATGCGAGGTACGTGCGCACAGGCGGACGATCGACGAGTAACTGCGGGCGTACAGCTGCACCGAAATAACTGCTCGGTGTATGCAGCCCAGCCGCCCACTGCACCGCATCCCCCCTACCGCACCCCTCCAGGTCACGGCTACAGCCTGCAAGGGCCGTCACTATGGAAACGCGAGAACCTCGCTCAGGTCATGCTGTGCCACCCCCTCCAATACCCACCCCATTTATTTTCAGCATCCCTGAACTTTGATATTCGAACATTTCATGATTGCGCAATAACCCCAATGTGCATCCCTTTCGAGATAAAACAAATTACTGACATGCTGAGAGTTATGGACTTCATCACTACTCACTACTTTAGACGAATTGACGGACATGGCGCAGATCTTTAGGAAACGTTAGTATTTTCTAAACAAATAATTTTATAAAACTTAAATGAATTTTATTTAATTATTAACACTAAATTCGTTGTATATAAAATATGTATATTAATAACTTTAATTTTCATAATATAAAGTTGCATCAAGTAATAAAACGATAAATTAGTGGTAAATTGTTTGTGCCCTTGTGTGTTTTTGGTTAGCTTTATGCAACGAAGGGCTGTGCCAGCGCGTTATTGGCACATCAGTATTTTGGCTGGGGCAGACAGTCTGTCACTTAGTCAAGCCAAATATTTTGAATTGAAAACCCTTCCTATACTCAATCGAATGTAGTTCAAAGTCATCCAATTTTAGTTTAGATTTATATTAATTAATTTATGCTATATTTCGTTACTAGTTCATTGCAATAAATCATATGGTTTTTAGTTTATTAATGGATTAAATTTAACTTACTATATATTAAAACAGATATTAAAGGACCAGATGTACCCTCAATGAGATGTGGCACTCCTTGGTCTCTGCCTACCCCGGTCGGTAAATAGGCGAGTGCGGAATTAGTAAATTAAAACACGACAGATATGAAATTGTAGAACTTAGAAAGATTCTACATAGGTCTAAGTATATTCAAAACTTAGGAGGCTATTTCAGCAGGGTTTGAAAGCTCGACCTATATTATTTTATGAAATTGGGCGACCCAGTTTATAGTACTCAGGTCAGCAAGGACGCACCTAGGCTTCCCCCTTCGGCCCTGAAATTTAGGTCGCGTACATCCCTTGCAATTAAACCAGGCCAATGCCGGGATCTAGGTTACATTCAGGTTACCCATTTATAAAGGCCGCGCTCGTCAATAACTTTGTGCTAAGGCTTTGTGCGCAACAATAGACAAATAGATTTAGGTCATGTTGAATACAAAAGGAACATTAGACAAATTGCATTAAAGAGTAAAACAAACGGCCCACAAAATTGCTGGAACTATTCTTAATTTATGTAGACGGTACAATATTTCACATTTAGATATGGATGTAAAGAAAGGTAGAGAAATTGAAATATATTACAAGCTGATAAAAATCAAGACTTGTTGCTTGTAGCAATCTGTTCAAAGCAACGAACGTTCTAGTTTTATGGGATTGTACTTTTGGCTTACAACATACATATTTACAATGTGAATACAAAATCGTCTCCGTAACTCGAAAATTGCCTTAATAGAAAGTTTTAAACAGCTAATACAAAATCAGGAGACAAAGCAGCGATGTTAGAGGTTTATGCAACTTACTATCGCGTTTATTTTGATTGTTTTGACTTGTGTTTGGTGTGTGCATATTTATCTAATCACAACTACTATAAACTCAAAATATAAAACGCCCTTCTAATATTGAACAAACGCAAGTATTTTATGCGTGGTCGGGTCAGATCGACGAAGAAAAGAGTGGTTAGCCTTCATACAACTGCTTTTTGGAGATAAAATACGTGTACTTGATCCTTTAATATTTATTATTACAGATAACAGCAGTATGTTTTGAGATCATATAACGTATGAGGAGGATATAGCAATCGCCATAGAATAAGATAGGTACGCTAATAATTTTCGGGGCTTCCCTGTACTTGAATATGATCATAAAATTTACATGCACACATTAGGTTAACCACATATCAAATTCAAAACTGTTATTTGCTGTTAATTTTTATTAACCCATTACTTCCCACTGTCCTATTTTTAGGACGCTATATTCAAGTTTTTAAAATCTATTAAGAGTTTATATTTTATTGTTTCTGATGAAATTCGTATTTTTATACTATTTTTCTGATGAAATATTTTTTTTCCGCCGAGAAAAATATTTACGCAATTTTAATGTAATTTTTTCAAATTGATCATTTTTGTTGCCTCAAAAAAAGCATTATTTTTCGATTTTATATACCGTAAAAAAGAAAACAGTAACCAACTTCAAAGTACATAAAAATGATTCTTAGACTTCCACCAAATATACCTATATAATATAAAAATAAAAACAAAATATAATTTTTATCCCCATTGTCATATTTTATAGTACAGGCTGACTCAGCGTTAAAGATTTTTTTTGTCATATTATTTTTTCTTAACGTATTATAAACTTAATTTAAATATTTCACCAAAAAATTCCAATGTTTTCGACGCTTGGGAAGTAATGGGTTAAGAGGTAAAACGAAAAGCAAATATTATTCATTTGTTGGAAATAGCTTTATACAACGCAGAATAGTTAAAAGAATGTTCATGTAAGAATACGTGTGACTTATAGACTTTCCTTCAACAAATATACTTTTGGCGGAAGCAGCAGGGACATAAATAAATGAACGGAAATATAACGCTATGTGCATATTAATACAAATAATATTTCTAGACTAATTTAAATGACTGTGACTTACTGGCGTTTATTTTAACTAATTTATTCCTACGTTTCATGGTTGTTATACAAAATGCTGGATAAAGTTAATCAAAAACCGTAATAGTAATTTGGTCGTAATTTAAATTAATTAAAGAATACTCACAAATATAGATATACATTACATAAACTTTTTTTTAGTTCCATTTTAATATTTCGGTTTAGCCTTTATATTTTGGTTTCTATTTAATTTGATATGAAAAAGATCTATGGTACAAAATCGATATAAATTTTTCTTTTGGACTATTATTTAAGTTGTATCATATGTATAATAAAAAATAAAAGTAGAAAAGAAGCATGCAAATTCAACGTGCTTTTGTTTTGGTAAAAAATGGTTAAAACTCGTAATTGTAGATGTTGAAGTTAGGACAGGTTGGACAACGTCCGGGTAAACATGGGCACTTTCCCTCGAACCAAATAAAAGTAATGCACGCAATACTGGCCGACCATCGCATCGCACGCACATCAATAATAAATTATATTAATATCGAAATTGCGTTATGTTTACTCTATCTATGCATATATACGTATAATTTCCTTAAAAATTGTGAGGTTAGATAAAAATATACCTACTTTTAAAACTTATTTAAATAAGTATTGATAATAAAATGTGGAAAATCCTTTATTTATTTATTTTTATTATTTTTTTAATGCAAAGTTATAGTTTTAAATATTGACCAAATGCTTTAATAAAGTTACAAAACAATCTACCTACTGGAAAGTTGACAAAATATGAAACTAATATATAATGTTCTGGTTTTGAATATAGCTAGAATGCAAATATAAATTGTTACAATAAAAAACATGTTGTTTTTATAAAGATGATGGTTTCGTGTGAAATGGTAAGCCGAAATAGTATAACCATACATATGAGCAAATTTAAATACAAAATCTTAAGGCCGGTAATTCAATTCATTTTTAATTATAAAGCCGTCCGATTATTGTACTTCACTTTTACGATATTATCAATAAGATAACCTTAGTTTATTCCTACAATAAGTCAGAATTGAGTTACCAGCCTTAAATAAAAAAATATTATTACATTACATACAATATAAAAATATTATTATGTTGTGTAGTTTTTAAATTTCACTTTCACGGCGTCATACGTGACTGTTTTATGAGATTTTGTGTGAACATTGCGATTTAATTAAACGAGTTTTATAATATCTATGTTAATTACAATTGTTTTAATTTATAATTTAAAATAAAGTTATGAAATCATAAATGACGAAATTACTATATTCTGTAAATACAATCAAGCGTTAGAGAGTTACGAATGAAAGTTAGTCACGCATATACTAGTTAGTATATGTAAGTTACGAAACAGATATGAGGATTAATTTGTAGACTAATTAATTGCATTTTGATACATAATAATGTAATTTAATCATTTTGTAGTTTAAAAAACAAATATGAATACTTAAACCTAAAATTGTAACTATATAAAAATCAATAAAGCACCTAATTAAATTAATAACATTTATTTATATTAATAATTTTTATTCCTTCTTAATAAACTGCCAATCTCCTGGCTTCTTTATTCTTCTAAAATGTGAGTTTAACTAGAGAACGACTGAGATACCACCAGCTGTGTTCACTCTTATGAAATCCCGAGGGAGCACAGCGTGGCACCCGGTCGTTAATTAGTTTTGCTTCTTTCTTCATAAATTCTTCCAAGCGCCATCTACCCAATACGTCCGGAACTACTAACTTTGCGATGTAACAACCTCATTCCCGCATTGTGAGCGGGAATGCATTTTAGTTATTAATCTTACGTACAGATGGCACTGTATAAAATAACAAAATTTAAATGCATTCTTTCGAATCTTAATCTGATGCTAATTAAATTGATCATAGTTACTATTGATTATAGTTACTTATTATCTAAAAATTAAACAAAAAATTACTTTGATTTTCACAGAATAAACATCTTATAAAATATGGATATAAAGTTATTGAAAAATAAGCACAAGGAAAGAATTATTATGAATATCTAAATCGGAATACAAAATATATTTTTGTTGACAATAACATGATCATCTCTAAGTATGTATCTCGAGTACACACCTCATACATACATCTGCCACGTGCCAACCTTGGCCTTCACGCACACATAAGCCGGTCACCGAGAATTGCACACAGCACAATTATATTAAAATTGTATGGCTTGCATGTGTGGGTGTTGTGTGTTGTAAAGTTAGCACGGAATTTTTCATACAATATTCGTCAGCGATTTAAAAATTAGCTTTAAACTACCAAGTGAAATATAGTGGGCAAGACAAGTCAAACGAAATTGTGTGAAAGCCATATGACACGGGCGGCACACCTATTTATTTATTTTAAAATCAATACAAATAAAATACTAAAAGAATGTTTTATAGTAAATTGGACAAGATTAGTCTAGTATATGTAACTCATAACACTAAAAAGACGATAGTCATTTGACAAAGTAACCCTGAAATTAATTAAGAAAGGTCATTTGACCTACCGTCTATAAGTAGGTGGAATTATCCGTCTTTCTAGTGTAATATATTTCAGATGACTTTTACCATTTCACAATATACCTTCATCTATGTTTTATAGTTGATTTTAGCTGAAGTTATATTAAAACATTTAAAAAAATGGCTTCAATAAGCTCATTGCTTCATTATTCCAACTAAATCTGATCGGAAACCTACAATATCTGTGTTTAATTTTTAATAATAAAAAATTAAGAAATGAAACCAGATTTTAAAAAAAAAAACTGTTCTAACAAAAGCATTTTCATTTCGTACCTAATTAAACCCCAAGTGTTATTTTGCATTTGATGAGATTAATTTCCCCCAGTGAGGGTTCATATCCGCCATTTTAACTTCAGCCTGTCACTCTAGTTCACTGAACAGCACAGGGTTATATATTTAAAGATAAATATTACGTATACTTATATATCAATGCTTGTACTTGTATATTAATGTTTAGCATACATCTTTATATCGAGCTATTTCCAAAGTAATCTTGAGCGAGACTAAGCTTTTTTTAAATAATTTTCTTTGTAAAAAAATACTAGAGGGGTATTTTTTTTCGGTGAGATAATGAATAGAATTTTATAAGTGTTCTTCTTCTTTTATTAATGGCTTCAGATGTCTATTAAAGACAATTCTGCCAATCTCGAATATTCGGGTCGAAACCCAATAAGAAATTGTAAAATTTTAATTCACACGTAAACTCTCATGTTAAAAAAAAACCTTTATGAGCGTAATAAGTAAAAGTGTATATATAGTAAGATAAAGGAAATAATATAGCAACATGAGAGTAATAACAAAGCTCTTGATTTGACTAATAAAGATTATTTTGGTTCTATTTTCAAAAATGTTCTGTAATTTAAATTCGTGCATTTCAATAGCTCGAAAAGTAGTTACAAAAATAGCACCCTTTATAGTGTACTATGTATTGATAATTTTGGGTCTTAGGGGAGTGTTGAGGCCACAAGAGGGTGGTGCATTTAGGGGCGGTTAGGGTGCTTTTTTTGCTACAATAGGTACCCTTTTGTTAGCATGAAATAATACATGTTTGTTTCCATAAAATGGGTGTTAAAATTTCAGACACTTGATTTTATAGAATACCTATAACATAAACATTCGTTTTTTTTTTAAATTGATATGTGAGTGCACATGATTTAAAAAAAAACCTTAGTATCTTTCACTTTGTAACATATACTTTAGTTTAAAATAATAATTATAAAGATTTTTCGATTTTTACCAAAATATGTTTTTGTTCTCTTGCATAATATTTGAAGTCAGGGCATCGTATGTGTATGTATTCAAAATTCAGCTTTTGTGTTGAAAACTTACTGTTAAAGTGAAGAAGAAACAAGCTAGGATAGCGGGAGTTACTTTTTAAATGTTTATTCGACTGCTATTACAATAAAAAAAATTAGATTGTTGATTGTACTTAAATTTCAATCTACCTAGCTACATACATACGTGTTATGCAGATAAAAATATGAATACAAAAGATAAAATCGCATCACCGGCATTTGTTATTATGCTAATACCTACCTACCTATAACTCGATTGCGTCATAAATGTATGTAGTGGCTAATGCATATTTGTAAAATTGTTCACAGACTAAAGTGGTTTCCATTTCAGTACTAGAGACAAATAACAAAAAGAGATAAATCTATTTTTTTCGCTTTCTTACTTAAACATATATTTTGTACTACATTAAATGTTTCAAGCTAAATTCCTTTATGTTTCGTTGCTAATATAATAGTATATTCAAAATAAGATAATAATAAGAATAATAAGTGACATAAAAAAAGAAATACGTATTTAAGACTCTTAGTCCAGTCTATCTTTATCACGTCTTACAGTAAATTTAGCGTGTGAGCCGTGTAAATCAAAATTAGTGGTCAAACGTTCGAATCTCCTTTTAAAAAGACGCGGTAGTTACCAATGCAATTTATTGTACAAGTAAACTTAAGAATAAACTAACCTTTAAGCTCTAAACTGTATTTTGGCAGCGGCGAAGAGTGAAAACCTGAAAAGGATAACAGCATTTTTGAATTAAAAATTATAAATAATATAAAAAATAAAAATTACTTTAAACTAGAATTTTTAGAAGCAATGTCGATCTAACTTAGAAGAGACGTGTTCAATTTTAAATTTATAAATATTCCATTGGATTTCAAAGTCAAACGATAACTCATTTGTTATAACAATCAAGCACCAATAAAATAATTGCTAAAACTAATTTATTCATCATATAACATTCCATTACACCAAATTTTAGGTAACCGTGCGCATTTACGTGGGATAAGTGAGCGCATCTATTTTTTAATCAAAATTAATAGAAATGCTAAGTAGTTCCCTTGACCAGCTCTGACTGGTGGAGAATGTTACATAGTCCTAACTTGTAAACAGGTGCATTAATTTTTAAACAAATATGCGGTATATAAAAATATCAAGAGACATATAAATAACCCGGAAATAAACAAGAAACAGAGATATCAATTATATCATCATAGATATCATTGTATCTAATAACATTATGAAGCGTAATTGCAAAAATAGCGTTCAACTTCTCACGTGATAAAAAGTTTTTTTTTACGTTTCGAATTTACCTCTACTATATTTTAATCCCTAAGTTTGGACATTAGGTGAATATTATGTATCAAGGAAAGTGAATATACGGTTAAATTTTTGGATTAATTCGATTTACAAAAAAAAAACACTCATGACATTAATGGCGAATTATTTACAAAACAATTGACAGAATGCTTAACTTTGATTATTTATGAATTATACATATATTCAACGCTTACTCTTTTATTTTCAAGTTATAAAACTATAATAAAATAGAACAAAAGAAAAAGCGTCATTTGAAATAAATAGATAAAAACGAAGTAAAAACAGCATTTTAACTGAAAAAGAGTTTTAAAATCTTTATTTACATAACTTTATATTCGAAAAATCATAATAATGAACTTCTTAAACAAACTAAACTCTAAATTAACTTTTTCTACTCACCGTTTTATTTAAAATTTCCAAATTAACCGTTTACTACACTATAATAAAAGTTTAAATTTATTATATAAAAATTATATTTAAAAATGTTTCTATAAATACATCGGCAAAGTAGTCAGCTTGTGCGTCATTTGCCCACACTCAGGGCCAGGGGTATGCGGTGGAGAACACAGAGGCTGGTACACAACGCATGCGCCAGAATCCACCTACGCTCTAAATGTCAAAGGGCAGCCCGGGAACAGTCAGGAAATGCCTAGGCCATCGAATGAGGTTGCGTCCTACATAGCTCAAATGAAAGCCTTTGTTTGTACATTTAATACAAGAAGGCTTCTTGTTTAACAAGAACTATGAAATATCAAATTTGGCGAAAAGATCCAGGAATTGATCATTTCTGAATTCAATTTATTATTATAGTGATGTTACTTAAATTTAGAAGATGTTTCATTACTAAGTAATTTAATAAACAATTTAAAATGTCGGCTACATTTTAAATTTAGAACACAATTTAAATTTAGAACGATTTTAAAATAGCTGTCAACAATTTTAGATGCGATGCAATTTCAAATTAAGAACTGAACTACGCCTAGAGAACACGGAAATAGCCGAGCAGTATACTCTACTTGATTACAACATAGATGAATAAGACCATGAAACACGAGTACCTAACCTATTCAATGACTGAATACAGGTAGGAAATGGCCTTAGTGTTAGGGTGGTGTGTATTACTGATATAACTAACCTAGATAATCTTATCAAGGGCATTTATTACGCAAGCAACAAAGCTTTAGGCATAGTTACTCATTGCTTTTAGACTAATTATTTCATAGTCTATCTCAATCGAACAAGGTGTTTCGTCACGCGTTCTTTTTTAATTTATTAATGACATTGACTAAAGTGTGTCATGCATCCTATATTTCAATAAAAATTAACCTATGCCTCTACAGTATGTATGACCGCGATTTTTTAAAATTAAAAATCATAAGTAACAGGTTTTAGCACAAAAACTAAATATAAATTGAAATCATTCTACTAAATTTAAAAAATAAATGCAATGTAAAATACAGAACAAAACACTAATGACGTATGAGATCTCGAATTTCTTTGGAAAAAGTATAGCTATATGGATATGATGACTACAAATATTTATAATAAAATTCCTGAGAATTCTATATAGCTAAAATTAATTAATTTTAAGAATAAATCATTTGATATTTTAATGAATATGTATTTTTAAATTACAATGTAATACCATAATATGATAAATTACAACAAATATTTGCCGGCTAATAGGGCAATTATGGAAGAAATACTAACATAGGCTTAACTAAGCAAAACTAATCTATATTGGTACGAATACATTTTGTATTTTTTGGCTGAAGCGTAATGTAATATACACAGCATAGGTACTACAATACATACTCATTTCTAATAACTGTGAGTAGCTATTAATATAAAAAAATCATAAAATACTCGTGCATTAATTTAAAAACATAAAAACAAAAATTACAAATGCAGTTGTTGGTAATAAAACAATATGTCTAACCCTGTCTGTCTACAGACATAAGCAATTGCCTTCCTTCATTATAATGTAATATACGTCGCGATTGTCACGCATCATGTCAAATGAAAATTAAGTTATTTGCATTGACATCATGTTACAGTCTCGCAACCAGGGCATGTTAAAATCCTGGCCATATATAAGTTCAATAGTTATAGCAATAAATATTATTAAATTTAAATTATTACTTTTTTTGTCTATTCGCTGAACTAGTCAACGTTGAAATTGTAAAACGCAAGGAAGTAGTTTTATGCATTTTGGGCCATCCAAGATTACTTGAAACATCAAGTCCATACTTTATGTTAACGCGCCGCGCTCGCGTCCAGTTAGTTACTCGCAATTAACAGACCAGCCGCCAAAATTTATTAATATAGGTACAAAAACAGTTGAAATTTTAAATGTAAGATTAATTAACTAAAACACTGCGGTTTACTATCGATTTAATTTGATTAATGTAATCGTTTTGAAAATTTTGCCATCGTGGCAGGCAGACAGGTGTTTTTATGCCATAGTAACCTGTATAAATTTAATGTACCGCGAATAACATCAAACATCACTACGTAAACGCTAAATTATACATTTATTACTCAAGCGTGTAAACTGTAGTGTCACAAGGATTGAAAGAGGCCTAATTTTAAATTAAATTGTAAATAATTACTTTTCAAAAATGAAAATTGCATCAAGATAGGCAGCTATTTGTGTCGCATACAAAATTGACATTCAGGTTTTTAGTTAAGAATATAAAAATTGTAAAATGAAATAGGGTGTGACCCTCCATATGTAAAATGTAACGTGGCAAAGAGCACGTCGTCTGTCAGTCAGTTGCACAAAGGTCACATTCCCGACTGCCGCCATTACAGCTCCATAAAACGTTCAGCCAAACTACAAGAATAAAGACTAAAAAACATCGCAGCAAGCATGCACTGCGCTGTTGCTAGGCAGAGCTCAAGGTCTCGTCGACCCTGGCCGTGTCCCCCTCCACCGTTGCGCATGTGCAAGCTGCACACATAGAAACACCTTTTCAAACATTTAATAAACTCCACGAATCTCAATATCAGCCTTAAACGTGTGCCGCAAAGTTCAAAATAAAAGTATACTCTTTGAGAACTCATAAAGGTCGCATCACATCACTTTGAGTTAGAAAAGGCGGGGCGTGCAGTTGTGAGCGCAAAATAGGATGATTAATTATGTTGAAACATATTGGCGTATACTTGTGTGTGTGTGTGTGTGTGTTTGTGAGGCTGTGTGCGTATGCACAATATCACGTCCTCCTGATGTCTTGGCAGAACGTGAACAGTCCATTTGTCTAAATATGGAAATTGTTACATACGTGATATCCATCTTATTTTATTTTGACTTACAATTATATATCCCATGTATTTAGTCAGATTATTAAAAGACTAGCAAATACAATATACCAACATTTATGATGAATTTTAAAAAAGTTATTAAACAAATAATTTTCATTGAGCTACGATGCTTAAATTTTACAGTTGCTAAGAATATAGGTTCAAAAACACGCTGTTGGTAGTTATCAGTATCTTATGTATGATCAATTCTATTTTGGTTTTGATATTGTCCTCACGGCTTGCATTTAAAAAAAAAATCATTCAATGCTTCTTTGTACGCTTCGCACAGATATCGGGATATTTTGGTGTCTGTAAGGACGTCCCGTCTGACAGAAAACTCAATAACGGTGATAGTCCCGACATAGTAGAGCGACATGCACCTTATACACAATTTATAGTGTAGTGTATAATGCACAATTTTTTCCACTTTTAAAAATAATATTACCTTTAAATATGGAAAAATGGAAATGTTTTACTGGCGATACTGAATGTAATAAATATATCAAATTTATTTCCATTTTTAATAATAGTTATTATTATTAGGTAGTTATTATTATTATTGATATTTATACTAACCTAGTGACACCTAGTTCCGTTTATTTTTGTTTTGAAATCAAATTGAACACTAGCGTGCTTCGAAATGCTTGAGTCATATTGGGCGTGTCATACCTACATCGGGTGCACATTGCAAATCTATTTCTTATACAAACACTATATATCAATTCTTAAAGTGTTATTAAAGCATTTAGGTTCTCTACAATGTACGAATATACATTGTAACACGTGTTGGAATAAATTTAGCACATGAATTGCAAAGCGATAACGTATAACCGCGGGCGTGATTTGGCTAAGAACATATTTGTTTATTTTGATTCATATCATAACATAGTATTGTTATCAACAGACACGTGTAAATACATTTTTTATATTTTGTTAAATTAAATCATATTTTTCCCCCGAGATAATAAATAATACGATGAGCGTAACCAATTTTTAAATCTAAAATCTTAAGTTAAGGGTTGAATTGAAATTATTTGTTGAAATTGCCGAACCTGTTCGTTATAACTAAATAATTACTGATTTCGATTTACTAGAAGAGACTATAATGACAATTACTGCTATTTCACTGCTGCACTGCTATCCTGTATTTTATTAAAACTATGACATGCCTTCTCTAGATTATTTAATTCAATAGAAATATGTGCGAATACTTCTAATAAAGACCAAAAAAGTTACAAAACAGAACAAAAGAATAATGGAAAATAAAAATAATTTATAACTTGAATCTTAAATAATATTATTGTGATTAAAATATATTTTTTATCATAATTACTTTTACCGCGCTTATAACTAATAGAAATTATTTCACTCGTGAAAGGATTCTTTATTGCGTAATTAAGATAAACTTCGTATAATGTTTTTGCGATATTGATTGTTACATGTGTTTAGTCCAGATCGTGTTAAAGGACAAACAAATGAAATGATGAAACTAACAAAACAATTTCAATAACAATTCTTTATAATCATTTCCCTCATACAGCGGTAATGGTAAATAAACAATTACTCCGCCATGTTGAGACGCCATTTTGCTCGCTGGACGTCACGCGGTGACGCGACTCGCTGTCAGCTGATAGCGAAAAGCCGCTCGCGATGTTCATGCAAAATATTTTTAGTGAAGGCCACTCAATCCATGTTTCGCTAATGTGGATAAACAATGCAATAGAACGGATGTTTTCAACACGATTCGGTATTTTAGAATTCATGACTAAATCACTGTAATGATTTGCCCTTATTTTTGTTAAACATTTAGTCATGTTAAATTTTAAACTATAATAAAAATCATGTTAGATTGGAATAAGATTCAAAATTGACTACAAATTCTTTCAGCAGGAGAAATAAATACTAATGTTAAGTAACTGGATATTGATTATTCGGATCGTTTATGATTATTAAGCAGAGGTTCTATTTTGTATTGTTGTGAGGCCGGTGAGCAGGTTCAAGGCGACGAGATTGTGGGAGGCCCAAAACGACGCAGTCTGATGTATGAATATTAGTAACTAAAACAAGCTTAAAGAAAAAGTCACATAAATTATAATATAAAAAAACATAACAAGACAAGAAGCTATGAATTTCAACTTGAAACATTTTTTATCAGATATTATTTTTAGGAAGACGATTTTTCTTATTCAAGGTCAAATATTCTGGTGAAGTAAGTGAAAATGAATCAGTGGAAATAAAAATGGTTGAAAAGACAATAACATTAGGCTAAAGTCACTATGATTCACTCGTATGTTAAAGATGATAAGTGAAAAATTCTGCAATCAAACAAAAAAGATCTGTCGCTGTTCTTAGTTTGGGAAGGCTTACATTTTTTATAGATTGGTGTTTGTTGAAGAGGAGATGACGTCATTGACTTTTTGTACGTATTGAACAATAAAGTCTTCTTTAGAATAGGTTATCCTATTCTACATTTAGATTTTGTTATTTACAAGCAATTTGCTTTGTCAATGGTAAACTGAACTTGAACATATATTATTACTGTTCAGTATAAATAAATGAATGTAGATTTTAATGTTACAGCAATTCAAATGTTACGAATAGAATTTAAATAATATTCTTTTAATTTCTCCATGTTGTTAAATTAGTCACAGGACAATTACAAATGTATAGATCCGGTTAATTAAAATCGGTTACTTGATAGACTTAACAAAAATATTGATAAAGGTAGTCATAAATTTGATAAATAATTTGCTCCCGAAATACACTTATTATTAAAAAGATGTGTGAGGTAGATGTAGAAGAATGCTCGGCGGGAGAGCTGGTTCACCTTGAACTTGTGTTCGCAATATTTTTTGCCAATACTTTGCTACAACAGGATACTCTCGCGCAGGCGCGGGACTCAACAAAAATTTCATATTATTCGGCTTATTTATAATTATAAACTAGTCAAGTTTATTTAATACTCAATTCATCTAACTAAATCTGGCACTAAGCAAAAACCAGTAAGATAATTATAATGTGATAAATTAAACGTCAAATAAATTTGATAAAAGCTAATTTTAATAGATTTTATTAATAGTCTTTGGTTTCCAAGATTTTATAGATATCGATTTAAAACCATAGAAACATTTGACTCAATTTGGTTCGAAGTTCAATGTCAGCCAGGGCTTCCCGCCTATTACGTTTCATTCAGAAAATTCACAAACGTTTTCTTTATATCGCAATATTTTCCTATAACAGATATACAGTAGCTATATGAATCTTAGACTAAAAATAGGCCCATTTTCAGATTTTTACAGAAAATAGCTTTATATAGTAAACACCGTCATGTTTTTGTTTGTCCTATTAACTTATTTAACATTAAAATCTTTCTATAAGTATAGTAATGCGACGTTTAAATATAATTTGATTGCAAATCTAGAAAAAAACATTGTTATTATTATGGCGAGATCGTTTTTTCACTTCCCGTTTTCCGATGTAACACGACATACATATATTTAAACTTTAAGGTCACAACAACTCATAACTCACCTATAACAATTGGCTGGAGATATTGCATAATGGGATGATAGTCGCACGTGCTGCATTTCCTCAAACACCACGCTCTCTTGTATACGTATCAATAGGTACATTAATAAAGTCCCTGCGTCACTGTCTCGCCAACAGATGATTACGCTTTTGTTGTTATCATTAAATTGTTTATTGACACACTGTTTCTTATTGAATTCTGATGAAGGCGAACCCGAGGCGATCAGTGAACACGGTAGACGACGCAGCACTGATGACGAGCGGCGTTCCTCGTTCCGGCTGTTTTCTGCAATGCGGCGCGCAGTCGCACTAACTCGCGCATAACCTTGGCATTGAACTTGGCAATGAGCCGGCGCGGGCGCCTGAAGCAGGGAGGGGGGTCCACCAAAGGATAGAGGGGAGATGCAGCTGCCTGCACCGCCCAGTCGTCAGCGCAAATACTCAGATCCTCAAGGACATGTTGCCCTTTTTCCTGGACACTTAAGAAACGTGTGTAAAATTTTAAATAACTGACATAAAAGTTAACAATTTTAATGTATGTGTAACGAATTAATTTTGCAGATTTTATAAGCTTGTAATCCAAAGCAAATATAATTTAAGTTTATTCGGCACTAGATGTCGATGTCGATAGCATCCGATATTATGTCAGGAAAGCACAAAAACTGGTCGATCTTGAATTTGTTAGTACTCTCAACTTGTTTAAATTTGACATCGGCTCATTACAATTCGGTATCAAATATTTATCCTTTATTAACATTATCAATATTGGTTTTAATGTAATAACTGTACATAAAACAAAATCTTAAACTATTATATAATAGACGAAAGCAAACATCTAAATAAAGAAAAATAAAAATTTCATCAACATTCAACGGTTATATAATCTTCACGCAAAACGGACGACCTAGGTATTAACACGGCTTAGGTTACACGTGGAAGCCTGGATGGGAGTTAGGATCGATGAAGCTTCCCGCGCAGGCGTTGTCGGTTAGTGCGTTGGTGTCGCCCTGATTTCTCAACCCACGCAAATTTTATCCGAACATTCGAATCCGAGTTTCAATTTAATTTTGGAACAAAATTTAAATTGGAAAAATCGACCTTTGTTTAGTCCCTCTTATGTTGGTATTTTCTGCAAATTAAGAACTTCTTTTAGAACTTGAGAATTTGGAGAATTTTATTTTAATGTTGACGATAAAATTAAATATAAGATTTTCATAAATATACCCTGAATTATTATTAGTATCTATATTAACTTCTAATTTGCAATGATCTATAATTATAGCTCTTTTCAAATTAATTTCGTATTAGCCAGCAGTAAATCAAGGCTTTGAATCTAGTGTTTTAGGCTAATACAACGAACTAGCGTGAACTAATATAGCGTGTTAAGGTTTACAACACGTACGCGGTACGCGGTAGGGTATAAATATGACGCTCTTTGGCCTTGCCCTTGTCGGCGTCAATCGATAGAGCGCGCCACCCACTTACACCCTCTCCTCAGCTGAGCGCTAAAACCTAATCATACTGCTTCATAATCTAAGGATAACGTTATTATTTCTACTTATATACAGTTGTATATATGGTGACACTTGCCTTACGGACAGCACTCTAGTTGAACATTCCCCTAGATAAATTATAAGTTATGAATAGTTATATTGTAAATGAAATTGTAAAACTAACATTTATTGTAACATTAAATCTATAGTAGACTAGTTTTAATATATCTTGTAAATTGTATTGTTGTTAGTTAAAACTTGAATTTAAGTCATGTATTATAATAATTTGTTTTTAGTTACTGTTTAATTTTTGTAACTGAAAAATAATTAGCTATAAAAGAATAAATGTAACATTGAATTCTTATATACTATTATTATTATAAACTATGGTAAATTTACAATAATAATAAAATATTAAAAATAATAGTTTATTTAATAAATAAAATTATGTTTGTAAGATAACAAAAATTTTTTAAGAATAAAAAATATGAAAAAGTAATTAAATTCATTATTAAAATGAATAATACAAAGTGGCACATAAATTGTTTGTATAATGAAAGCACTTTCAGAAATATTATACTAGTCAGGGCTAGACAGCTGTTTCAAGGACTATAATTATAGGCAAAGGTTATTGCTGACGGCCTATACGGAACTGTTACCCTTGAGCTAAAATACTCCAATTTTTATATGTTGGTATTATTTAAAACAAAACTTTAGCATGTTTAAATCGCGCATAATATATAACCGACTAATAACATAGTTTTTAAAAATACTTCTTTGGAAAGAAGACAGTCAGCTGTCTCTTTCGGTGTCGTGTTAATTTAAGTGAAGTACAAAATAATGGTGTTTTGGCGAGAACAAGTTTGTCTTGCGTTTTAGTTTTGTCTTATATTTTTATTTCACTAATTAAATTTCTACATTAAATACGTTCTCCGTTTCAAACAAAGTAAAAACAGCCTACTTAGTAATTTGGATTTTGCAATTATTATGTGGATTGAGTTTTGTTTTTTACGTGGACAAGAGAAATAATCTAAAATAAGGGTGTTCAATACGTCTGTAGTTATACCTACTTGTGTAAAAATATTTTTTATTGGCAGAGTTTGTAATGTTTTTTTATAAAACGTAATAAATATAATTATGATATTATTGCGTGTGTTGGCAGATACTTGAAGTTGGCAATTATTCTTGATGACGTCATGATAATTCGTCACATGGTTTTAAGGTGCAAGATAAACTTTTTCAGAAAAATAAAACCGAAAAATAAATGGCACAATTTAGTATTATTTTTTTAAATAGAAATTCTGTCGGTTTTTTTCTACAAAATACTTAATTTTAACAAATAAGTTATTTTAAATAACTCATATTATATGCAACGTCAGTATAATTAGTACTCTTTCTATATTTATGATACAAAAATATTATGTAATATTTTAGCGAATTTGTTGGGAGTCAGCTTCACCCTTCTGTTACTAAAAATAGCTATCCCCTTAAATAAAGGGTGCTATGCAATATGCAATTATTTACGTAAATCTATAGATGGCTGTGTAACCAAAATATTAGATGCAATTGGGAAATTTTCTCTTAAAAGCTGTCTTTTTGAGATATAGGTATTGACTACTTTATAACTACCCGCCATTCAATACTCTTTTATATCTATAACCAAATTTTTATTTGATTCGATTCGAGATTAAATCTAATTATTATTGTTTCACCTGACAGCCACATCCTTTTAACCATTCCATATGCTCATCATCTCATACAAGGTACTCCTATGTCATATTTTATCAACTGGCTGCGTGCTCGTACAAACAATTCCTATCGATCAATATTTGTTTTATTAGTTCATTAACAAAATGTATACAAAGACTAATAACATTCTTAATTATAGAATAGTGTGACTGAATCATAAATAATAACAAGGTCAACATTAAACGTTTCCAGCCTCCTGTTTCCTGTGGCGCATGGCTTTAGTAAAGGAAACGGTGCATTGATTACCGAATTTTTAATATACTATGATTGCTTCGACACCCTGTGAATGAAGCACAGACACTGATTCATCGAATTTCGGGAACGAATTAATTCAATAACCATTCTTCCCCCATGGACCCCGAGAGAGGGAAATTCCCTCTCGAAGTGGGTGTCACTCTAAATATGGCGTCTGGTGTGTTTACTTATTTATATAGCGAATGGTAGTTAATCTGTTGGTTGTTTTTATTACTCATCGTATATTATGTAGGTATAGTATAGGCATATTAAATTAAGTCTAGACTTCGGACTTACTATCCCGTTTATCTTTATGAATTAATTAAATCCAATGTTTCGGAAATTATTCGACTCAAAATAAACTCTGGTCTTGGTCTTTTAAATTAATTCAGTATATTAATTAATAATTATATACCTATATATATACCTACTTTAGATATTATAATAAATATTATATAATGAAATAAGTAAATAAAATAATGTTGCTTACCAAATTATAGATAAAAAATGGGTTCTGGAACCAAAACTAGTCGGATCAGCGTGCATTTGGCTACAGTATATTTGAGTTTTAAAAAGGGTTAACCCCTTTTGTTATGTGTCTTTGTGTGTATGCAAATGTGTATGTGCGCGTGTGTGCGAAGTGTGTAATAAAATGTAAGTAAACATATTTTTATGTATCCTTTTGTGTAGTAAAACGAATAATAACTCATTGGCATAGGAAAAATAATAAGGGCTAACAAAACTATTTTCACACTAAAAATAAATTACATTTGTATTGTCAAAACTAACATACTGCTTTCTCTCACATAATAGTGCATTTTAAAATAAGTAGATGAATAAAATAATTGAAATAAATTGAAAAGTAGTGGTCCACCGGGCAAAATCTCGTAGCGTTACGACTTTGTTCTCAAGGTCTGCTCTAGTATATTTTGCAACTCGTAAAAAGAATTATTAAAAGTTAACATTAGCCTAAAAGTTTTCTCTTAAATATCAGTGTTTAAAATGTAATACTACGGATCGATATAGTATGGGGGTGGTTTCCGCCCACATCCAAACGCCCGCAACCCCTCGCAACATCCCCTGACCTATATCAACCGTGGGATGGGTACAAAGGCACGTTATGGACTCTCACACATACACACAGAAAGAATTGGCGATTGTCTGCTTTACAAGTGTGCTATTATTATGTTGAAAAACAAAATGATTCATGACAATTGTCAACTTATCTAATATAGGTTCGTCCATAGGTGTCTAAATCCTGAGTCCACGTCTTCAACCACAGATCACGGCCGCTATTTAACGATATACCTTAGGTTGTTCATGAAAGGATTCTAAATTGAAAAACGTGAAAAATTAAAAAAATATTTCAACTCATTTTTAATTTAACTAGAATATATAACATGCAGTAAATCGGCAATATAGCAAAATAGAAAAAAAATAATTAAAATATATTTCATTATGTTAAAAATTTAATTTCAAAGAAAAAAGATTATGACAATATGGCTGTCTAGTCACCCCTTTAACTAATGGGGATTGCAAATTCAGGTGGTTTGAGGTGGCTGCAATGAAGGCACCCCTTTCATGATCTCCCAACGAGGGTACTGCGTACTCGGACAATTAATTAAAAATTAATTACAGTTCAATGTTTTCGTTTATTGGTATTGCTTCAATGATAATATTATACCTAGATAATTTTATAATAATAAAAATATAAATATAAGTTTTATTATTTTTAATATATCAGGTTCAAATACATATTCTGTTATTAATCATTGTCGGCCGAAACTATTATTGACAATCGATAACTGAATGCGCATCAGAACTTCACACCAGAATTGCGATAAAACAAACATCTCGATTTCGATCGAGGCTTATTTTATAAATCAATTATAAATTCTTATATCCGGATAATGGGAGAGAATATAACCAAGCAATTGTTAATTGTAATTAATAATTGTACGTAGTTTCGGTAAGTTTATCAAACCATTCGATTTATTCCTGTTGCGTAGAAGTCAGACCAATTTGTGCCTACCTCAAACAAAATAAACTGGTATAACATATGATGAATGCATAATAAACGTGTTACAACACTTATCACTGTATTATTTATGCACCGTGAGCAATTGCAGTGCACTTGTTATCATAGGTACTGTGTTCAGTTACGTAAGTATGGAAAAGTGATTGCTTGTAATAATAACTACAGCAAATGGACGATTCTGTTTTCCCTTTAACCGAATTCATTTAAAAACAATAAGATTTTCTTAACGGCAACATTTACATGCGTAATTGTGATAAAACCGTACGATAAATATATTTATTAGGCGTCAAAATATTTCATACTAAGCCGATGTTAAAAAAGAGAATGCTTTCAATATTGGTAATTATTAAGTATAACTTACGTTCAGAAACATTTAAAATAATACATAGGTTAGCGCGTAAGACTTAGAAACTGCGCACCATCGCGGATGTCCGTCATTGATTTTGTGGGATGATAAATATCTAGACGTACAGGTATGTTCCTATATGATGTTTAGCCATTTTGTTTTCGCATTGCGTGCAGATAATCCAGCGATTCCGATAAGAATGTCAACAATTTATTAATGAAACAACGAAGCTATAATTCAGAAATAGACTACACCGATAAAACATAAGCACTAACAATTACAAACATACGCGCTCGATACGTGCTTGTATGTACGATTTATAAACAAGAAGTGCGTCATATTTACGTAGCTAGAAACTCACCTTTTGGAATCGCAGTTTTGGGGTTTCAGGATGATCGGACACTCGCGACGCGGTTGAAGCATCCTTTGTCAGGGTGTTTTAAAAAATTAAAAAGGACGCGTCGACATAATAACGGAAAGTAACCGGCAGGCTAGGCGGCGCGCGGCTGAATCGCGGCCTCGACCTTGGCCGCCAAACTCGCGCATGCGCTCCGCCGCCCCTTTGCCTCCCTGCCCCCCTCCAATTATGTCATTATATTATGCGGTCTCACCAGCATGTCGCGCTCCGCTGGAGCTGGAGTCAGGCTATTTGCAAATTTTCTGTTTACGTAAATGAGAACAAACGTCTTAATATTCTCTTATAGGTGTAACTAATTCGACGCAAACGGGATTACATTTCTGATTTATTGGTCATACCTCATCTGTACAATTTTGATTGTATATTATAACATACAGTCACACCAAGTATTATTGCCACTTAGTGTCTCATTATTTGCCATGACGTGATGACATTCATCAGCAGCTTTATGTTTGTTTGCTGTGATATTTTACTATTTGAAAATGAATATCATCAATATGGGCACAACCTGAATAGAATCGTATAAGAACAATTAGCTTTTAAGTAATTTATTACTTCATTATTTTTGAATGTTTAATTGCAAATAAATATTTAGAGAGTAGATTAGTTTTAAAAGCATAACTAAATAAAATAACTAGCAACATCTATATTTATTATTTGACATTACAATTACAGTATTGAAAACAAAATTTATATTAGTGTGCCTTATTTTCAGTAGATGGCGCCTAACAGTTTTTAATTATTTGTATATAACTTCATTATAATAAATTATATTTTAGATATTTGTATAGTTGTTTGTGAATGTTCCTGTAGATTTCCATTTGTTGTGTTTGGGTCAGTAAATTTAAGAACACTGTCCGAATCCGAACTTGTTGAGGTTCTGTAAATTAGAGAAATGTTATATATACTTTATACGTTTAGTGCACCAGTAAAAATTTGTAGATAAAATATACCTTGGACTCATGGATATCGTAAGCAAATTATTAACAGGCGCTTCAACCAGTAACCACATGACTAGGGCAGCAATTGTTCCCAATAATATGACACCACACGCTTCAATTATCTGAAATTTTTATAATATTGACATAAGTAATTAATTAGATTTGTGCTGATTATAGCAAGTATTTAATATGCACTTGTGTATTAAACTTGGTTCTATTTTTAAAAAACTAAAAATAGATATTGATTAAATAGATTTACGATTAGTTCTTATTGTTTAAAAATCATATAAATTATGAGCCAGTTTTAAAAAAACTGAATACTCAGCATATTTTAAATAAAAGCGTTGCGAAAAGTGATCATGGAGAAGCCAAGATTTTGCCTATTGAAACTATCAGATAGATTTTAGCAACGCCATCTACCGTTTAGTGGTGGAGTTGCTGCAATGTACTGCTATAAATATAAGGTCCAGCGTCTACAAGCTAGCCATAGTTTAACAATAAATTTATTAATAATAATTCACTTACACTATGCGTCAAATCAATGAATTGGGGTTGTCTAGTTATAAAAACGTTTCGTTGGACAATAGTCCCGTGTATCAAATAAAGTCCATAAGATAATCTGCTTAATGGCCTCCAGGGATACCATTTTAAAAATGATGATATTAATGCTGAAAAAATGTTATTAATTATTACAAATTGGTAATTACGCTATAGGTATATATGCTTATTCTGGTAAATAGCAAAGGAACATTTAAATAAAATGAAAACACGGTAAAGGCATAGCGTTAAATATACTATAAAAGTCACTGCAAATAAATATTCAAGATTTTATTCGAATTATTTTATATATTTTGTATGTAGTATATTTAACTCGAAATCGAAAACTTTTGCATTATAGCTAATATAATGGGTCAGACAAATTGTATAGACAGGCATTAAGTTGTGATATTAGAAAACATCTGTGGACTCTTAAAACGTGACGATTTAGTGGTATCTACTTACGAAGAGATCCCAAAGAGCAGCAGCATATAAAAAGGATCATTCCTAAAACCCAGACGGGTTTATTAAGTGCAGCGTACACAGCTCCTTCCGTTGAAGTAGTGTCTTTAGAAAGCATAGAAGCACCGGTAATTAGAACTGTTAGCATTAGGGCTAAACTTATTATTGCTCCTAATATCGACCATTTCTGGAAATATATATATTTTTATACAGTTGTCAAGTATATCCTATGTTTAAGTCAAAAGTAATTTTTTATATTTACCTTTGACCATCGTTTCCTGTTACCATTATTCAATGCCTTAGTTAAAATATATCCACCAACCAATCCACCAAAGTATGCAGCGAATCTTGTATGAGTTTTTATGTAAGTCATGTTAAATTCCTTATTAGTGCGCTGATTTTGTAAGAATCTGAAATGTATTCATTTACGAATTTTATTCATAAAGTAATACTAGTTTGCTGTGCAGTTTTGTTGGAGAACTCCCCAATAGATGGAGCTACAAATTTCATTCAAAAATTATTATCACGAAGTTTGTGAATTCAAATGTTTAAAAATGCACTTTGGTGTTATTAATTAACTAACACAATATCTTAAATAATTTAGATTGGCTGTAAATCCAAACGTGATGCAGTTAATTTCTCAATAATCGTAGCAGTACACAAAAAAGGCGGAAATTAAAAAAAATAAGGTAAGCAATATTTACATCACCCGACAATTTTTACATAATTTTAATGAACATTAGATTGTTCATAATCAGTGAACAATGGCGCGCAACCTTTACTGAATCAATTAATTATTACTATAGGAAATGAGACAATATCTAATAGGTAGAATAATTCTTGCATAATTCTTGTTTGGTGGGATAACTCACATTTTACCATTGAGTTAAATATAATAGAGAACGCCAGGAAGAATGTTGTCATATTTCATTTACAGCTCCAAGGACTGATCTGGTTTGGTCATGGTTTCATCAATCACTAGTAGTTTTCGTGATAAAACGTGGTTCTATGATCTTAAAGATTGATATTTCCATTTTAATATTTTTATATATGCAAATTACTGTTTTAACGTCACGCCCCTTCTTTCACAGTTCCTTACACAGAACTTCTTTATTACCACGGCTTCTCTATTATATTTAACTCGATGCATTTTAAGCTAAAAAATTATATGCAATCAAGGGTTTTCCATTGCTGCGCAATTACATTTACGTAGAAAAAAATGCGGATATAGTTTAATTAAAAAAATACTTATACATTTTATTGTCAGGAAGTGTATAATTTTACATACAAGTTAATTTAATTGTATATTATTAGATAGTTGTGTCAATTACCTAAACAATTGTTTCAGCCATTGTTTGTTGTTGACGTTAGAGATGAAACTAATAACTCAGTTAGCTATTAATATTATTTGCGCAGTTCAGTTATTATCTATAATGTATTATTATAGATAGATAAGTTCAAACAAAACACTGTCAAGGATTTATTAAAAATTACAGTTACATACAATTAGAATCACGATTTAATATTTGAACAAAAACAAAAAAAAAACAAAAACAAACATGTCTTAGTTTATATTAAATGTGTGTAAAAAGGGGATTGGGATTTGTGATTTAGTGTCTAAATCCATAATAACAAGCGAATATAGTATACTTTGTCATTATATATAGTAAACAAATGTATTAATTGCGAAAAATTACGCAACAATTGAGCAAATGTTTTAAAAACGCATAGAAAAAACTCATAATTCGTTCAATTTAGTTTTAAAAAACCTTCAACTAAGTACTTACTCGTAAGTGAACAGTTGTATTGGTGCCAAATTATGTAAATGTGTGATTGTGGCGACGGCAACTAAAGAAGCAATCGCTAATAGCGTTCCTACGCTAAGCGCCACGAATTTAGACTTCCTGTATATCCACCATAGTATTACAGCAACTAAGAAACATTGAAAGTCTGTTGGGACGTACCAGGATATTACTATGCACTGTTCAAATAAAAGAAGAAATGTTTCAGCGGCTGATCGTGAGAGGAGCTAAATATTCAACTTAATACACGCAATATTCTTTGCACGTTTATATGGCTCCAACTCTCATTATGCTTATAATTAAGTTTGATTATAATATTTCTCTCTTTAAAGTTTTTACTATTTCGTAATTAAGCATAACTTAAGATATTTAATTTATGTATACGACATAATAATTAATAAAAAATCAGAAAATTATTGTTCGAATAAATTAATTAATATATGTCTGATGAAAACAATTGAAATGCAAAAAGAATTCTCACTCACATAATCTTCGGAATTTATGTAATTGTTAAGCATTAGAAGACTAATCCACCAGTTTCTTCTACAAGGACCCACTTCGCTCTCTATAAATTGCGGCCACAATGGGCCTGATCCCGTGTACGAAAACACAGTACACGTGAAAAATATTACAACACCAAAAGCTGTTGCTAATCTGAAATAAAAAATGTTCTTCTCTATTTCAGCTCGTAAATGAAACATTTCTGGACAATGCTCTAATTTGCGATTGTAATAGACTAATACCTATATCTATTGGAAATTTGAATTTGAATAAAGAATTATGTATGTTCTAACAATTTTTATAATCTTACCTCGCGTATCGTTTTATTATTAACAATATCGGTTTAGGGTATGACTTCATCGTCAAAAAGCTGGACACTGTTAATATTCCAGACATCATGTAGAATGTATCTACAAATACATCAAAATGCAGAAATATTTTCTTGAATGACAATAAAACACTCTGAAAAAAAAACATGAATTTAAAGAAAAAAATAAGATTGATCTATCGCCTATGAATAATAACACAAACGCACCGTGTCAGCACTTCTTCCGTTTATAATAGGACCACCACTGTACATTCCGATCTGATGACTAAATGCTATCAAACATATTGTTAGATATCTAATACCATATAATACGCTCATCCCTCCAGATTTCACAACGAGTAAGTTTCTTGCATTTTTCTCTAAACTGAAAGCTTCAATTATTCTTGTTTCTAAAAGTAAAAAAATCCGATTTAAATGAAAACAAAATATTTTTCGTTATTCGGATTAATTCAATGTACAAATATAGCTGCTATCACAGTTAACTGCTTTTGTTTGACATTGATATAGCATTGATCATCTCAAGCTAAAGTCAAAACTGATACCAGAACAGGTTGGACGTATTTTAAACGTCATTTTCATTGTGGTCATAATAAATAATTGTATAGTAAAAGACATTGCTACTTACTTATAGAATTATTACAATTAATTTTTCTGGCAATAAAAGTGCATATTGTTGTAATAAATAGTAAAGAAACGAAGGTGATCCTGAAAAGTCATAAATTCATAAGTAATTTATTTATTTAAAGTTGGATTTGGAAGGAATGGGTGCGGATCAACAATAACATTAAAAAGAATAAATGAGGAAAAATAAAAATAACCTCATCACTGTTAAACATATTCAAATAATAATAATAATGTAAAGATATAAAACGAATAAGAAGATAAAAATAAATAAAGACACATATTTAATGTAAAGACAATAATGAAAGAATAAGAAATAATAAATTTATTCATTTTAATAAATGGCCCTTATTAAATGTATTTTGCTTATTTCAATAACGTTACTTGACTATAGACTTTAGTATTCATTTGAATACTAGATAATACATCAACGTATCACTTACCTTATGATCGGCACAGGTTTTTCGTTATTGTACTAATACTAAATTACTAATTTTTAAATTATATTCCTACTATTATGTTTCTTTTATTATTTAGTTTTATGTAACATCGTTTAATGAGTAGTTTTTCGAATATTACTTATGTAAGTTCTGGAGCTAATTTTAATATTGACAATGACGATGATGCAAGACATAATGTTCATGTAGGCAAGATCAATTTTTGTAAAGATCAATAATAACAAAAGAGGACTTTATTTATACAGAGAGAAAAAAAACTGTTTTGTAACTATCAAAAACAACCTGAGTAAATACCTTATGAAATAAAAAATGCGAAATTAATAATTATCATACATACATGAAAGCATAAAAAGGCAAATCATATTTTTTCTCAACGCCATTCTGACACGCATCCCCAAGTTTGACATTTAAAGGAGTCTCTAAAATTCCCAAATAACTCGTAGATAGTAGTGAGGTTGCTATTTTTTCTACTCCATCAGGACTGCACGACTTTGGGGCGCATACTCCATACGATATTACGTCAGTCGGTCGCGTATAGTTGTAATGAGTCTGGGTAACGCGAAAATATAATAAATTAACATGTAATGGGGAAATAACATCAGTTCTGAGAGTAAAACGACCAAAATTATTACATTAAACCTACTATTGTATAAAAATTTATATCACTTACGAAATATCTAAAACTTACATTAATAAAATCTTTAGTTGGTGTGTAATGATCAATCAAATTCGCAATTTCCAGTCCATTTTTAAAAACTTTATCTCCCTCCAATTTAATATCCACAAGACAATATTGGGATTGTAGAGCTGATTGTTGAGACGACCATGGTTTTTCTAAACATTGATCAAAATCACCAAGTTCGTAACGTGTGCCATAAAGAACCCCATAGGGGCTTGTATTCATTGAATCCCATTCTGTATAAGAAATTTCAATCAATTATCATCATAAAATTTCTCTATAATAACTTTAAAAACCAAACACTAACACATGATTTTATTCATTTCATTCATTTATTTTATAAATTACATATTAATTGGTATCTATGTATACTTTATTTAGTTATGATTTTTGTTATAAATTGGAGTTCAATTATTGCTAATTATCTTAAAGCTATTTATATTAGCTTTATAAATTACCGACTTATTACTATAATCGTGACTCAAATTACTATTGACTTTGCTGTGATTGGTTATATCCGAAATATTAATCTGAGAAAAAATGTTATAAGTTACAAAGATTGAATCGCGACGGTGTAAGTAGCTCTCACTACTCCGGCACATTAATTTAATTTTTATTATGTTATTTAAAATCTGTAACGTTTAACTAAAATTTATAATAAACGGATCTACAGTTAAGCATGTTCATTGGTAAAATTATAAGATTTGCACTTACTCCAAATTGCCCAAAATGTTGAGTTTTTAACATTATTTAGCAATAACATAAAATCATCGACACATTCTTGATCACTTACAGACCAATTCTGATCTTTTACAGCACTAATAACATTGTCTACGTATAATCGATAATCACGTATAACATCTGTATTTAATGTCGATAAATCAGCATCACTGTCTATAAGTGGTTCATCAAAATTTTCAGTCGTAGTTGTCGCATAATCAAACTCATCGCAGTTGATAACTTTTAACAAAAGAATAAATGTTAAACTTATTTGTAACATTTTGATGAAGTTGATTTCTATGCTGTATCTGATTCATAACTGAAACTTCCTACATTATTCTCTTCGTTATAAAACTGAGGATAAAAATTTAAACGCAATCGATGATTCTATCTATAATTATAATTATACTGCACCATTGTTTAAAGGAATGTATTTAACACGATTAACGTATAAAAAACTGTATCTTCTATTGTTTTACTTTATATAGGTACAAGTACAGTATGTTATTTATGTCTAAAATTTTCCATAATTTAACCAATTTTAAAGGCTATATGTGGCTTATTATTATAACTTATTGATTATTTTACACCAATATTTTTGTTGTATAGCTTTCGAAATCAAAAAAAATCGAAAAAATCGTCATAAATTATATTTTTTTTTATAGATTTTCTCTTTTTTCGGATAAATTGAAATTATATGGCATTTAATTATGCCTGCTAATTAAATGCACGTGATTCAGCGTATATGCCATCTAACGTAGGAATCTTATAAGAAGAAACTATGAATCAAACGCATACCCCTAATAATGTTTTTCTGTTACGTGAGATGGCGTTGCAGATAGCAAATAAGGGGTGAAGTTTAACTTAGTACTTTAAAATGTCAATAGATGTCGCTGGTACGATTTCAATTGTTTTATTCGATGAATTAGTCGTTAAATCTGGGATATTTTATATGGAAATCGTACTATTAGAACTCATTTTAATTTACATTATATTCGCCGATTATGGATATTTGTTCAGCTATAAAAAAACTATAACCGATAAAAAAAAACAATATCTTAAATACACAAATTTTAATTTGAAGTAATATTATTATTTTAAATTGCTTTCCTACACTTTTTAATGCAAATTTTATTGCCATTAGTGGGACATAGATGTAAAGAAAACAGTGAAAGTACCTATACAGCATATGAGCAAAGCCTTTCTCAGGTACTATTACGCTCCATCACATTAGGGTTATTACTTAATTTTCACAATGCTTCGTATATTTGTGTCTAGTAATTTTACTAAGTAAATGTACCGTATTTGGTAGTTACTAAAGGACATAAAAATAGGTTTTATAGTAAAAGTAAAAAAAATTAGCTGCATTAATCTTTTTGAAATAATAAATAAAACCAATACATGTTTTTTTATTATTATTTATTAATAAGAGAATAAATTATCTAAATAAGACATTGGTGCATAAAACGTTACATTTTATTTACATTAGGTGCGAATAAAAACAGTTTCAGATATTAAAATTTCAAATTGACTACAATTTAATAAATGTATTGTTGTATATTGATAACGATATGTAGAGAAATTACTTTTGAACTAGAAGAAATTAATGAGTCGAATTGAATCGAATTAATAAATATACCAGGTGATTCAGTTGAACGTTTGAGGCCAAAAATTTTAAGTATTGTGCGTGGAGAACACAACCTTATGGTTAGATTTTCCTTTTGGATGTCAGTACAAATGCTCGAGACCTCTGTAGCACACTGTTTCCCAACCATGTATTGTTTTCTATGACGCGTCATTAAATTGTTGGTGTAGCATTAATTGATATAATTAGCTATAAATATTGAAAAAGACTATAAAGACAGTTAAAATCTCTTGTTTACGGAGCCATTGCTAATATATAAGTATTAATTAATTTATTTATTACTTAATAATACAGTAAAATAACACAGAGTAAGCGATTAAGAAGAGATTATTGAATTAAATATAACAGAGAAGCCATCAGGAACAAAGATGAAACTCTAGGATTGGTCCAGCGGACTAATTTTCATATAATATGTAAACTTATTAAATATTATTCCAATTAATTTAAAATACTTTTTACGGCTGTCGAGACATATAATCCGCAAAAAGTATTTTAAACAATGTGTTTGCGAATAACCTCAGACATCACGACTAAAGATGTTAATAGTAATGTCAACAAATAAAAATTTAATGAAATAATAAATAATTAAAAATAACTAATCTAATAATTGAATCTATAGATTAATATATTGCTTAAATTTACAATATTGCAATTTATAATAAACTTAATAATTTAAAAAATATAAAATAAACTCACTCTATAAATTAAAAAATAATATAAATAAATAAAATATAATAAATAGCGTTTTCTTTATTTTGTACAAATCTTTGGAACGCGTCTCTAAGGGCACACTGACTAGATGACACTCCAATAAATTAATTATATTAATTAGAATATAATAATTATAATAATCTATTTCTTAATATAAGTACCATTTCATGGTTAATAACTATATAAAATAAATTACTACTTAATAATAAACATTATAATAAGAAATTAATAAAATATCCAAAATATACAATAATATATTACTTATACAAAAATATTTTTCAGCTTTTTATATTAAAAAAAAACATATTTTAAAAAGCGGTTTTTCAGACAAATGTTAGATTTTGACTAGATAAAGACTAGATTACGTTATTTAAAATACAAAAATAAACAAAATATTGGATTAATTACGATTCTGATATTAAATCTACTTGAAAAAAAAGTTTAATAAATCTTTGACTAGTAATGACTATTAAAATAAATAATTGACTAGATTTGTTACTACGAATACATATAATGATTGACTAATATTTGACTAGAATAGTTACATTTTCTTCTTAGAATATTTTATTTGTTTTTCTTATATAAAAAAAGACTAGCGTTGTACTGACTAGAAAAAATGAGCGTAACAACTTTTAGTATAAAAATAATATCAAAATGAAATTGGTTGATATCAAATTGATTCAACATACTTATAGTAAGACTAGAAAATGTTACTACAATTGAGTGACTCAAGTTGACTAGATATTATAATAATAAACAAAAATAATATATTATATTATTAGATTTGTTCTTATTTAAGAAGATTTGAAAAGTGTCATCTTTCGTGTTTCTTCTGTCTTTTTATCGCCACAATGCATTGTGATAATTATATTTTTAAATCCATTTTAATCAGCAATATTATTTCACATCAGTTTTACTAAATATGTATTAACAGAGACGTACGTTGTGACTTTATGAGCAAGTCCTCGATATAAACAACTGTACGGATGTCTATTTTTGTTTTCACCATTAGATACATTGATTAAATAGGAAGAAGTATAAGATTTATAAAAGAAAGTGTATGCATAATAATAATTGTCAATTACACCGGAAAATTCCAGCTTTTTATGTCATTTTCGCGTACGAAGTTGCAACTCGACTACTAGTTAATTAAACTTATATTATAAGAAACATTTTAGTTTAGTATATTCTTATTAATTGTTTCTATATATATATTTTAATTTATAATTAAAATAAATATGGCGGGAAATCTTTGCAATCTCTTCTTATCTCCGTCTGACTAGAATCAATATGACTAGTAAGATCTTTGAAAAAAAGTATAAATATAATAGTACGTAGGTATGTATCGAAATAATTGACTAAATATTAAAACGTCGAAAAATTGAATTGAAATCATTAATTTAAAAGCTTAAAGTCTGTTCGGTGACCTCAATCAAACCAATTCCTTTCAAGTGAATTCACTGAAAAAATTATTAGGTTAGCCCAGTCTATAGGGCGGGCACATCTAAAAATATGCTGAACAGTGCATCAAATCGATAGCTGAACACGATTGTTTTGTAAATTTGTGTAGTGCTTATTGGATATTCTAATAAGAAACGAGATGAATTTAATGAATTTGTTATAAAACAAGGCAGACGTTAGCAATAAGATGTAGCTTGTATATTTTGGATATTTTATCGCATTTTATTTCAATAAATTTAAATTTTAAATTACAATAAATAAAATTAATTAATAGGATTTAATTTTGAATAAAATGTTAATATAAAATTCAATTAGTAATTATAATATATTTTTCTCCGAATTAACATATTTTTGTTATTGCTACAACAATCATATAATACTCAATGGTGAATGATGATGTTTGACTTATCCTTCAATTACTTAAAGATAAATCCAACTACTTATCTAATATTATTATAAAGTAATATTTACAATTACCACGATTATGTTAAACATGTCGCGATGTAATAATTTTTGGAATGTGCTGTAGGATCATATATTTACAGAATACACAAAAATATAAAAAAAAACTTACTTAGAAGCGCATGTGCTATAAATTTCACTATCACAAAATTACGAAATTAAATCCATAATTTCTATGTAATGTGATTTTAAATTGAATACATCTATAAGAAAGTTTCACACAAGATATGTACAAGAACAAAAATATATCGTCAATTTTGTTTGACAACAGTTTGGAGATTTAATTAAAATACATGCTTGCGTCTGGTATATAAGGAGTATACGAATAAAGATTAGGTTGCGTTGCGTGGAAATTAGCAGGAAAACGCGGCACTGGCCGCAGGACTTGTCGTCACCCATTCTCACCCATCACTCCACTCCCCTCATCCTCGGACCCCGTAACATCGAGACTTCGAGAATCTTCCGAAGAACATGAAGAAACACACCGTTGGACTCCTTCCCAATAGTCAGGCTGTGGTGGTGGAATTTTATTCCAAAATGCACTGAAGCTGTGTTCACCAATTGTGTCCTAAAAAAATTACCATATAAAAATTCGTCTTAATTGCAGACACTAAAAAAATTTCAATAGACTTACAGTTTGATATGTAGGATATTCCGCGTGAACTTGACGGAATGCAGATGGTTCCTTTTCAGATTCATGCTCAGGTTGGTCATGTGCCAATAGATGTTTACGAAGGTACGCTTGTCTACGGAAAATTTTGCCACACCTCTGGCAAGGAAAACGACCAGCTTCTGTTGATGCCATGTCCCTACGTTTAGTTGTACCTGGCACACGGGGCTTATGCCATCGACGGTGTGATGCCAAGTTAGCTGGACAATTGAAAACCTAGGAGATGATCTTTCTTAATTAAATATATATAAAATAAGTTTATATAATAATTTGTATTGAATTACTGCTTAGTGTAAACATACAAATAAAACAATTTACAACGCACAAGCTATTTTGTTACGCATGACAGGTAGCGTGTTAGAATTCTCTCAACATCACACACACGAGAGGGATTCGATAGACAAACACTTTTTTCCCATGGAAATGTTGCAAGTGTTTGTAATTGTAATGTCCCCTTTCGATCACCACCTGAACAATACGTGGGATAGGTACATTCCCACGTGGGAACCCATCAATTTCAATAAAATTTAACAATAATTAACAAAACAGAATTAAAAATGTTGATAGGGTAATTTGTTATTTGAAAAAGAATGCTGAGAGCGTGTTCACCTTATCACATTCAGGACATCTGTATTCAATATGTACGATGCGGGAACATCGGTGTTGGGCTAGAGCAAAAGCGTCGTTGTATAAACGCCTGCACAATCGGCAGATGTAACGGCCAAGTTTGTTCTCAATGCTAGCAATCAAAGCCTTCGCTTCTTCAGTCACTTCTACGACATTAAAAGCCGGATCGATATCACCCTACAAAGATTAGGTAATGATAGATTAACTTAGTTTTTATTATCGAATAATAAACCGTTTATAGGCGCACAGAGATTATTATCATGTATGTAAGAAAGAGAATTGTAGTAGAAAGTTTGAAATGTGACTTTTTCCGTTTTTAATGACCCATGGACACACCCCCACAGCGCTGAGCGTTGCGGCTTGCCCTTAAAGCTGTTATTATCGCAAAAACATAACACAATTATGCGGTTTCAAACTCGTTTAATTGCACAAGCGATAACGAAAGTCGTCGTGCAACCGACTGTAATGGTATGGTAAGAAATTCTAATAAATAGTTTTTACGTAACTTTGACATTAATTGCTTTCAGATTAGTAGTTTAATAAGAATCATAATTAACGACAATGTATCCGCTTACCTTTTTTACAACCAGAGTCTCATCTTCACCAAGGTCTCTTATTATAGTGCCAGAAACGGGGGAAGTTTTGTCTTCATCGAATGTTAGCTTTCGAACAGCCTTACTTTTTTTATGTGGCGGTGATGGCTTTATAATTTTCTTTGGCCTTTCCTCTACATCATTGATTTCTATAATATCAGGCGAGTCTCTGTCTTTTTTAACGGGCGTTCGAAGTTCTTGTGGTAAGCAGGTTTGCAATTCCTCAAAGAATTGTTTGGTAAATTTGATCTTTTTAGCTTCTGGACTGTCACTGTCGTTAGAATTCTCCGTATCAACGAACTTACTTATTTGTTTATCGACAACTGCATCATTTTCTTTTGTATCATTATCTTCAAAATGTCTGAATATTTTTTTAGTTTTTTCATTATTATCGCTATCCGATGGCTTTCTCTTTCGTAGTAGAGGTGGTGTGCAAGGAGGTGTGATCGGTATTGTTGATTTAACAGATAAGTCCAAAGGTGCTAACGGTTCATGGTAATAAGCTAGGTACTGTTGAAGTAAATTTGGATGTGATTGAGGAATTATATCCTGAAGATAATTGTTTGTAATTCGAAGTGGGGGAGCAGCATATTGGTGGTAGAAGCGGGACGAACTTAAACGATGAAAATTTGTTAATGTTGCCTCCATGTTCATACAAAGGGTTGAGTGAATGACAACAGCTTCTTCATTGTATTGATCATTTTAATCTATGTACATTGATGATGGTTCACTTAATGGTTAGTCTGTAACAAATGTTTTAGAATTATCAATAAATCCAATTATTTGCATTTTAAAAATAATTTAAGAGTTAACGTGTCTCTCGTAATATCTGCATCCTTTAGCTGATATGGATAGAAGTACGAAATTGATGATTTTAGGTTTTTTCCTTCAAAACGACAAAAAATTCAAAAATCAAATTTAATAAATTTTCGTTTCTATTAGAAAATTTGAATGCATAAAAAATTTAATATATTGATAGTGGAAATACGATTAGTTTTTCTTTCTTGAATTTAAAATATTTCTCTTCATACATTTGCTAAAAGAAAAATAGAACAAATTTTCTGCCATTAATAAATTACTTTTAGGGATAAAGAGCGAACAAAGGGGAAATATCTGTGTGTTTTTGTCAAGTGTAGTTTCGTTCGAGTTCTAGGGAGGTGTTGATTCAACAACCGGGAATGGTGCTCTGATTGTAACAAGCGCGTCTCGAAAAGCGAAGCACACATTACGAAAATTGCATTGTGTAAAATAAAATATATAATAAAATAATATATATTAAAGAAAATATAGTCGGTTCTTTGTAAATTACGCTTAAGTGTCTGAATTGACTTGAATGCCATAAGGTATGCTGGACCTCGAACATCAGATGATGCATTCATCACAAGTAAAAAAAAAACTCTCTAACAATATGAAGAAAAATTAATTTTCATAAATTAATTTTTAGCTAAATAAAAACCATATGAAAACGTTAGCTTTTTATTATTACAAATTTAGAGGGGAGAGTTTCCTAATGGCACCTAATTATCAAAGCTACGGATATCAGAGATCCCACGCTGCACCCTCTTTACAGTGCATCCTAAAAGCTACCCCACACTCATAAAGGTTCATATCTAACATACCTTGAATGCAAAAATAATACTACACACATTTTTAAGTTGGCCTGATATTTAATTCAATTAAATACAGTGCCTAAGTACGAGTTTTACCCTTAACTATTCTCTAGATTCATTTGTCTCAACCATAAACAGTCGCGTTTTACAGCTTTCGAGTACTACATAGGCGAAATATTACCTCGTTTTCTCAGTTAGCTCTATATTAAATAAATAACGAATATCATTTGAATACGGCTTGAATATTACTCAAATACGCAACTATTTTTTATTGACAGTATTTTGTCTTGATATAATACATAGTTTAGTTAATATTTTCTGTTCTTGCTATTATATAAAGCGTAATCATCGGCTTTAAACTACATAATAAACGGGTAATTTACTCTCAGCACTTCCGATTACTTCCGAATTAATTCCGAAACGCGACTACGTCACTTCACGGTTACACTTGAAAGAAACAACTAACTCTTTTCATCGTTATAAATGTAAGAGTTACTATAAAATTGACCTGTCATATGGGAAAATTCGTTTCAATTTGAGCCGTTTAATAATAAATTCTTACATAATAGTAGCAATTTGGGTTTGATTAGTAATTACAGAATAGATTAATTCCCCGTAGGTATCAAAAGTAGGCGTTTCGTTCAGGGGTGGGCCTTACAGAGGGTTTTGAATAAATTTAAAATTTGATTACCAGTTTAGTTATCTATATTAAAAGGTGTTACTTAACTCTGATTTATTAATATTTTATCATTGAATTTTGTTCGTATATTGATTAGGAACGTGTGATAAAATAGATTCTTCTAATTTGGTCGATATCAAAGTCATTTTAATACAATATATATAATTGTCGTCGACAGAAAAGAGGTTGCGGTGGCAATCTAAATTATGTATATATTTTTTATAAATAAACTAGTCAAATTTAAAATGAAAGAACAGAGGAATGCGAGGGACGAGCGAATGGGGATTTTTCGATGTTGGTTGCGAATGGGAACGGATGTTTGTGATTAGATTATAAGGGATAATATAGTGTAAATAGAATTTTAAAGAGTTTTATTATAAAAAAATACAGTCCACTGCTCAAATTGGCTACAATATTGGTTTCTATATAATACCCACGTCAGATAGTTTAGCGTGGATATTAATAATATTAAAAATATATGATAATGCTTGTTTTCTCTGATTTATATACTGAGAATATGATGCGTTATTTTTGGGACATAGAATTAATTTTTTTATTCGTTTGTTTAGGGTTATGATTCTTAAGGTTGGGAAATTGTGAACTAAATTAACTAATAGTAATATTTTTTGTAGATTAATTTGTTTTACTTATAATATTTACATATTTCTTTAAGTAATTGTATAATATATTATATTTTTATGAATTTTTGATTAAAATATAAGTCGATATTAGAAATTTCCAGTAAGAAACCTTGGATCGTCTATTTAAAGCTCAAACAGTAGGAACGTTTTAATAATTAATAATGACAACGATGGATTTATCGACAATTATACGAATAATGAATATATGAGGTGCAGGAAATCTGATTAGTAATTATAGCGGTACAATTAAGGGTTTCTATTTTGTTATGAATGTTTTAACACTGCTAAAGCCGTGATAGCAATGTAGGTATAATTATACACTTTCCCTCTTTATTAAATCTTTGTTTTGACGTTTACAAATGTATATTGAATATTGTACAATAGCGAATTTAATGTCATTGAGCATTTTTAGAAAGAATAGATCACACTGGCGTTTAATGGGGGAGGCCTATGTCCAGCAGTGAACGTCCTAAGGCTGATACAATGATGATGAGCATTTTTATCAACTAATTTCCTTTCAGATTAATCCTTTTAAAGTATTATTTGTATTGTTAGTGGTTAGTTAGGTTTTGCGGTTTTAGATCTAAGATAGTTTTTATTGATTAGTATATTTTTAAATGTGATCTAAATTACTATGAAACTAAGTAATTTTATAAAATAAATAAAAATGGATAAACTAGACTTAAAAAAAATAGACTATGGGTGTCCGGACAAGGGAAACATAAACAAATACATTTTTGTTAAATATTTTGATATTTGTAATATAATGCGTAGATAAATAAATAATTGTCTCTACCAGGAATCGAACCCAAGTCCTTCTTGTAACAAACTTGCGTATGTGTATACAAAAAACTATAAAATGACACGTTAGTATTTATACACTACAGTTCTTTAAATTGTTTGAAATTGCGACAAGAAAGTAACAATGACTATAGAATTTTGAAACGTCAGAGTTCAATAATTAAAAGAAGCGCTTAAACAAACCTAGAATGTTTAAAAATTAACAATAAAATGATACTTAAATATTTAAAATAAAATCGTCAACATTTGAACAATGTTGTGCAAATGTAAGGGTGCAATGAGTAATCTACCAAATCAGGGCGGAAAATCTGCTCAAGTTCAAAGTTACGCAGGTGCGTTCCTGAAGGGTGTTACTATGACACTAAAATGACTCATACCTGGTCCTTCGCTGACTCAGCTTACGTCTCTGGCACCCCGAAATTTAAAAAAAAATAGACACAAACTTTTAACAGTTAAACTATTTTAAATTACAATTTTGTTCGACCGAAAGTTTTACGAGTTAAGGGTGGTGTTAGGGGTGCGCGAGACACGTCCTGTCGTCAGGAATGTTGGAACGAGACTGGTAGGTCGGGGTGCGCACCCCGGGCTTGTGCATACTACTCACTCAACCCTGCACTTGCGAAGGGGGTGGTGCGCAAACCAGAGCTTTATTCAATTACATTTTAAAATTTTATAATTATTTTAATAGTATTTATGTATAAAGAGTTAGTTTTTACTTATTTATTAAATTATATGTTCTAGGTTTATACGCATGTCGCATACTTCTATTGCAAAAGACTAACTGCTGCGGCTGACAAATAATAGGGGTTCCTTACACTTTTTACACCTTTTTTTTTGTTAAACATTATCGTTCGCACGTGACATAATGTTTTGTGATAACGCCCGCATGTAACCATTAAAAATACATTTAGAATAGTATTTTGAACTTGACTTGTCTTTGAACTTTTTGAAGGTGAAATAAAAAATTATAATTAATTTGTATAGTATTTAATTTTTAAAAAATTGGATAGTAGAATATCTCTGGGCGGATTCACTCCGCCCGTAGAGATATGCCGCCCAATACGACTAAAGCTCCGCCCAGCTAGTGTTGCCGCCCAGCCGCCCTGAGTGAGAGATTTTATTCAATCCCGTAGCAAAATTTGATTAATCTTTCACAGGGTTTTGTCAATATGTAATTAGTCATATTGTTTCTAGTTTTGGGGTGAAATTCTCGCGTTCATGTTTAATTAATCGCTTTAAATTTTCAATGTATGTATGGAATTAATTTATGCTATTGAAAACAAAAAAACCTATTTTAATTTTGAAGAAGAAAACTTTATTTCATATTATTTATTATTTATTCACAAGTTTATTCAACATTATTTTCTGTGCGTCATATAAACAATTATTCAAATCTTTAACAAGCTTTCGGTATCATCTATCTACTGAAAAATTTCTGAAAACCGGTATCTAAGTTATTCACCCTACCTCACCTATTGGGATCCGTTTTATGGGCATTGACCTGTGTAGCCGGAACAGCGAAGCCCCACTCGGGCACGCGCCGGAATTGTCGAGCCACTCTGCGCCTGCGCATCCTGCTTACTCGTATACCACCGGTGTCCTGTTGTAATGTCACTTGAGCAAATAATTACTTTACCTTCTCGTATGATATACACTAAGGCATTATTTTTTAAATATATAGTATGAACAAATGGCAGCTTCAGGTGATTACTAAATTGTCAAGACAAACTCCTCTCATTAACCTAGCTACTTCCAAGCTGATCCCTAAACACGACAACGGTACATAATAAATAACAAATTTTTATAACGGCTCATTTGCAAACTAAACTATACATATATGCTGTTAATTTAAATATTTCTGTTAACTATATCTACTTCTCTCGTATCATCAGTAAGTTCATTTTGGAACACTTGGACTTGTCAAAATACAATTATACTTGGCGCTTCGTTATCAGCAGTTTTCACAGACTGTCATTCGCAGCTTCATTCAGAGTTATAGAGCTACCTATTGTTCTAGTGTTTTATATTGTAACATATTACTTACTATCCAATTACGTAACCAAATAACCAGCAAACAATTAGGTTTTCAAGTATCTGCACATGATTATAAAAATAATCCAAAACACATGTGACATTCTCACGTGAAAACTTCACTAAGTTTAACAACACCTTATGCTTTATTACAATAGCGATAAAGGTCATGATTGTTTAACGAATATAGTTATTTTAACAAGCCCTAGTGTGCCACCCTCTCAACTCTATTTACATTATTAAAGTGGTCAATTCCGTGGGAAACTGGTATCAAAATCATGAATAGGCCCTACATAACGGCGTACTATGACCAAATTGAGTAAGAAGTTACAGTTACTGAATTAATTTTCTACTAAATGTTACTACGAATGAATGAATATGGGAGAGTACTGGTAATGTTTAAAATGAAAAATAGCACGTTATTTAGCAATATAAATAAGTATATTACAATACACGAAAATAGAATGACTCGAACCTCGAAATGAGGGTGCGGTGATATCAAATTAATACTAGAAAGATGTTTGTTCAAGAGAAACTGAAAATTTTAAATTTGGAACAGTTAATGTTCTGACGATTTCGTCTTTTATCTGTTTTAACTGTTATCTGTATGGGTTAGCGAATTTACTTTTATTCCTAGTGGCAAGTCAAAGGATTCTTTTGTATCTATCTATATGTAGGATCTCTTTACACTCTAAAACTCCAAAAGTACGTCACTTTACTTTAAAATTGTAGAAGCATAAACTAAATAAGTGATGCCCACGACTGCGTTTAATGAAACAAATACTATCTATTTATTGAAAATGTACGTAAACCCATTGTGAGGCAAAGTTTGTCGCGATGTAATTTTTATAGCATAATAAAGTAAAATTCGATATATACAAGCGGTAGTTGTCAAAGTGTTATCGATCCATGAAAATCAGTACTACAGGGTGGAATTAAGATAGGGTGCGCATACGACTATCCACTAACTATATCAACCAATCAGATCGCAGTGAACGACAGATGCGCGAGTATTTCTATTGTGTTCACTTTTGTTTGTCCCCGAAGTTGGGGTGAAACGAATTCCATTTTAATGTCATGACAAATATTACTTTGCTTTTCGTAATGTTATGCCGTATCAGGTTTAAGGATGTCATTGTTCAATAAAGCTTTAGTTGACCTGTTTTTGATGGAGCCATGTGCTTCCTGAACTTTTTTGTTATGTCTGTCTCTTGGGTTTACGTTAACAATACTTAGTATACTTCTGGAGTAATTTTAGGTCCCCTAAGTTTTGTATTACGAAATTATAATTCTTAACATAAAGAAGGAAATAGTTAAAAGGCAGAAATTGTTTGATTTTTTTTTAAGTAACTTAATTGGACAGTCTTATGTAAAACATATTAAAATAAACGTAATATGTTCACCCCAATTATAGGGTTAGTAAGAGATTTTAGATTTCAATGGCTTGAGATTTTATACCTTTTGCTTCTATTGATTATGCAATTAGCATCCCCTAAAGTATGCATTTAGCAAAGTATTGTGTTCAGTCCGCGTGCACACTGCATCGTTACTATGGTGATGACACCCTCGTAATCTAATGCAGGTGTGGATGGACACGTCGGATTTAATTAGGAAATTGTTCGGTCAGAGCAGCTTCTGCTGTTTATAGAAGTTACACGTATGTTACATAAAAAATATTCAAATAAACAGATAATATAATTTTATTGTTTCGGTGGAAATGAACCTACATAGCTTTATGTAGAACTAAAAGTTCCGCCCTCTCGTTCCAACATCAAAACATAACACCCTACCCTAACTGCCAATAAGTTGGAATAATAGTGAAGTAATTTACAAAATTCATACTTCATTGGGTGCAAAAAAAAAACACAAAAAGATGTGTGTGCGCACGTGGAAACCGTCGCCATGACAGCGCACAAACTTGGGAAAGCAGTGTGGAAGCGAGGGTCGCACGTGACTGCCACGCGTCATATCGAATGCCCAAACGCACCTTGGTATGGTGAACAAAAAAAACATTTTATTTTTACAATAAAAAATATTTTACATTATATTGTATAAATAAATTTGTAGTTAAATATTTTCAAAATCTTATTAATTTCACTATTTTTTATAATAAAATTCGAGAAGTGAAGTATTTCATAAGAAGAAGTTTTATGTAAAGAAGAAATAGAATATATTTTTATCGGACAAAGAACAAGATGCTAATAATGCTGACTGTACTTAACTGAATATATTTTTAAGTATGCATGAACTGAACGCATGGGATTATTTTCATTGTAAGCGCGTCTTTTGTTATTTATAATTTGCGAAGTAAAAGCATTTATGGCTTCAACTGGAGATATTTTGTTATAATCGCTAAATTAAACTTTAATTTTGAATGTTGCATAAATTTTATAATATATAGTAATAAATTTTAGGTTTAATCAGCATAATGTTATTAATTAAACGTCTAATAAAGTTAAAATAAGAAGCCATATAAAGTCTTTTAAATTAGTAAATTATATTTGTGAAAAACCTCAGATAATAATAAGTATTATAATTATTAGATTAGATTTAATTATATTTACAACTTATGTTCGACAACACTGAAGATAACTGAATAGTTTTACAAATGTTTATACAAAGAAAAGCTTTATGAAATACGAGCACTTCAAAGCATAATCGTAGAAAAGGAAATTATCTAAAATTATTTTGCTTATAATTCCCGCTACAACATTCACATACGTATCCTGATGATGCCACGTGAAGTGGCGAAACGCGTCGAAACAAGTTATTGAATGTTGTAGCGGGAATTATAAGCAAAATAATTTTAGATAATTTCCTTTAATATAGATTTCCGCAAAGTAACGTAACACAGTAAATTATATAATCTTAGAAGTTTTTATCGAAAAGATTTTAAAATGTATGCAGAAATGTATTTTAATAAAAAAATGTCAAATAATTATCATAATATGAATACATAGTTCAGCGAGCAATAAAGGGACAGTTCAATAAAACAGAAGTAGGTACCACAACGTTAACAGGGTGACCAAAATAACCTAAAATTAAGTATTGTCTAAAATAATTTTAGCGCCTGCAAAGCTTTTCAAACTTCTCGAACTAAAGTAATTACAGTAAATGCTTTATTAAACCATATCTGAATTGATATCCTCATATATTAATTATATAAATAATATGTACTCATTCGTTTTTTAATTGTTTTTCAGAACAAAATACAACCTATACAATCATTGATACAATAAACACAATAAAATTTAAATTGTATTGATATACTAGTTTTATTATTTGCACTAAGTAGTGTCGGAAGCATAAACAAGTACCTACACGTATAAGACAAGTCGAAAGTAAATTGCGAAGGGTATTGATGTAAACTGACTGTTCTTAGTCTGTACATAGAAAAATATTTTATCAATTTTCATATTTTGAAATATGTATATCATAATAATAAAGTTCGTGATTTAAAAAAAAACAGTTTTTAGGATACCCTATTGTTAATGGTTCCCCAATACAGCACGAGCGAGGCAGCTGTGGGTTGCCGTGATATAGGCAGGTGTACGTGGAAACCGGTGCGTGTTGTAGATATTCGTTTGTTTGCATAAAGCTACTCCCTAAACTGGACTAGTAATCTCGTATTTTTTGCATATTAAAAATATAATGTTAAACGACTTTTATAATGTACATAATACATCAAAATCCTCGAAAATATGCTTTCTCATTTCACGTGTGTATCATTTTAGTTAAAGCCAATCTGTTTTACTAGACAATTATCATCAAAATTCGGGTCATTTACACAAAACATTTCTTAATTCTGAATCAATCTACGTATGTGTAGGTGAACAGACTATGTATTGTCTTCTTTTATGAATTTACTACATGTAAATCTTATTTTTTTTATATATATAAAACTCAAAGGTGACTGACTGACTGACATAGTGATCTATCAACGCACAGCCCAAACCACTGGACGGATCGGGCTGAAATTTGGCATGCAGGTAGATGTTATGACGTAGGCATCCGCTAAGAAAGGATTTTGATCAAAACCACCCCCAAGGGGATAAAATAGGGGATGAAAGTTTGTATAATTCTTATTAGATTATTACGCAGACGTAGTTGCGGGCAACAGCTAGTTTTTAAATATAATCTATGTAGAATGAATTAAATTGAATTATAATAATAGTATATATATTTGGTATAGATATGTTCAAAAATAAATTCGTTGAGCAAAGATACTCCTAGGTACATACATAAAATATTTATAATAAAATGAATAAATTCATTAATAAACCTATTATATACAGACGATAATAGAGCAATGCAAAACAATTAATAATAGGTAAAAAAACACGCGGGCATTTTATCAGTTCTTGTTCATCCATCTAAAAATGCGGGTAGCTATAAGTTCTGATAGGTAGGCACTAACAATGCACCTCACCTTATTATACTAAGTTTTAAGTAGGCACTTATAAAATAGCAGTAAATTTACATTTTGCAAAGGTTTTTATTATTCAATGAGTATTTGTACAATATATGGGACATTTGTGTTATTATTTATAAATGAATTATTTTGTTGGCTCATTTTTATTTATAGGTACTAATTATAATGTAGTATTTACTTTGATCGTTAGGGAACGCATACGGGGTGCGGGAGTTGTGAAAGGCAAGCTATAAAATGCGCATTTGAAGAACTATTCACAATGTTAAACGGACAACGGTTGCGGACTATGCGAGTATGCTTGTATGGAGAGAGAGTTCCCGCATGCGATAAATCACCCGAGTTAATGGCTAACCAAAATGTACACGTTTATGTTTGTGGACCGTTCGAAATATGAACGCTTGATATTAAGCTAGAGAGCAGTCTATGAGCTCAGATGACTGCTGCGACAAAGTTTCCAGGCAAGTTTTTAAGGAGATTAAAGTTTAATACATCGTCCAGATTGTCAAAACACACTTCTCTAATTAAATCCCGTAATCTCGAAACGGAGTTAGGTCATTTCACATTGTCATACTTGAAATCTTAATTTAAAAAATCAATAAGCTATTTTCTAAAGATTATAATTTAAAAAAACTTCCCCTAACAAAACGATATGAAAAGATTGTAAATCAATCCGTCGGTCGCGACCTTGCTTATCTTTTACAACCCCCTTAAGAAGGGTGGGTAAACTGAGTAAGGAAGGGGCCAACAGGTGGCATGTCTTTAAGGTGCCTTGCAATAAGGTGCTTTAAAGAAACAAGTATTTACACCTGTAGTTATAAATTGGAGTATGAATTTGACTAACGGGTTTTTTATTTGTATTATGAGATATTTGTTTTCAATTTGTTAATATAGTTTATATTTGTATTTTTTTTGTTGTTGATAATTTAAGCATAGATTAATGTGATGTACAGAGAGTGCCAGTTATAGTTAAAAAAATATCTTATCCTGAATATTTTATGAGTGACAGAATTAGTTAAGAAAACCTGAAAACTTATCGAGATATTTTTTGGTTTTGAAATTTTAACAGATTTAATTGCGTTTATTTCTTTTTAAAATTTATAATAAAATATTTAACAAAAAACTATTTTTCAATCTAGATGGGTATAATTAATTTTATGTGTCTAGTAATTTTTAGATTGTAGTTATATATTTATATTTAAAAGTAAAACATAAAAAAATTAAATAAAAAATAGAACTATATTTTATAGGTCATTACACAAATAGATATAAAAGTCTTCAATTGATTTTACATACTTACCTTATAAATTAGATGTGTAAAATGTAAAATTTAAATGTAATGTATATATAAATTGAGATGCATGAAAGATTTAAAAACTGTGTCCATTATAATTAGCTATTACGATAATTAGACACGCTACCCTTGCGGAAGCTTCACGCCCTCGCCCTATTGCGGTAAGCAAACAGCTGTCTGGCATACTTAATGTAACCATTTACACAAGTTATTGAGACCAACTGATATATAAATGATAGCATTATCTTGTAGTTCTATAGTTCATAAACATGGTATAAAATATACGATGATTATTGTATAGTATGTATAGTATGAAAAAACTGCTATCTAAGGTTCCTATGCTGAGGAAACAGAATTAATAATAATAATAATTTGGCATTCTCTACCAGCTAACCTTTAGGAGAGGAATGCGAAGATTTAGACGTTAATATTACTTAATGAAAACAATATATTATATACTAACATATACATACATATTATCAAAAATAAATATATATGCTTATATAAAATAAATTAGATAATAGATGCTTCATTATTCTGTGTGTCGAGGTAGTGCTTGAAGAGTTCATGCTTGAAAATGTTCAATGTTCTTTAATATTGAATTCGTATCAGGCTCTGTTTATTCCGATATTTTTACGTCGCATTGCTAGTTGACTTAGAATTCTTGCTTACTATTGCTGATAGGTAAAACGTAACACAGGAGTGCAATTAAATACTTAAATTGTCAGCACAATAGGTGTGATGTTTCAGTCATAGAAATATTATACATTTCTATGATAATATGCTTAAGTGAATGGTCGCCTTTATTTGAGTACTAGTCTAGATGAGTATTTAATAAGAAAATCTAATTTCAAGATTTATAATTATCATTAAATCAAAACATCAAATTTATTCGTGTAAAATTTTAACAAACTCTTTATGTTTCATACATTTATTGTATAAAAAGTAATAAATTCGCGATAGAATAGAAATCATAAAAAATATAATTATGACTTATAAGAACAGTTGTTATACCGTTAATAAAATAAATCAAGATGAAAAAATTACTTAAAAAAAAAGAATGTCTATCGACCCCAAATTTTTGGACTATTGAACATCTGACGAGGTGAATGAAACATCGAATTGGGGTTCAGGACTATATAAAATGTACTCACTAAGGTTCGGAACAAACAATTAAATTCCAACACATCTGTCCATGCTTAGACAATCACGATACGTCACGCGATTCGTTTCGGGATAAAATGGAGTTGATATTTTATGATTATTGTATAAATTTGTTTTTGTTTAAAACAATTTCTGGGCTACTTTTTCGTATAAAATATAGGCTTTTAAGTTTTGATTTAAATCCTTTATAATACTATCACACTATTTCTGTTATTATCCTATAACAAATTTATACTATTTGACCAAAAAAGCACATAGTAAAGCACAAAATTTATATACTTTTTCATTTATTTGATTTTTTAAATGTAAGTTATGAAATATCAAGACTTTGATATCGAACACAAAACAAGCCAGCTGTTAGTATTGCTGGCACGCAGCCGTCCCTGTATCGCACCGCGTATTCATACGCTAATGCACCGCCTTTTAATTAAGCTGCTGATAAATCTGCGTCCGCGCAGTACTGACACAAAGTATGGTGCGCGTGCCACCGACATGCGTGTGCGATTTTATGTATAGGGAGAACATGCTCCTAAATTTATGTTGTTGTTTTTTATTATAAACCCTCATATTTATTAGCATATTTCTATTTTTGTTATGCATATAAATATACTAACTGATAAATGCCACTACTATATAAGACATAGGTAGAAATGAGTAAATTCTAAACTGAAATAAAACAGTCTTTGTAGCGCAAACACTGTACAAAGGTACTGAAATAGATAACTATTTGTTTTGAATCTAGGTTTTATAACTGTATTATTGTTGTCCATAGTGAAGGGCTTCTTAATTTGAATACTTATTAAGCTATTATTAATGGAAATAGAGTACTTTAAAATAACAATAATTATTTAACTTTACATATTTTAATGTATTAAAATAAAATGTTTCACAACGTCAGATGAAAATAATGAAATAACCTTCAAATTAGTTAAATCATGTTCGCGAACAATACAATACTATTAGTTATAGTTAATGTATTTCCCCTGCAATAAGATGTAATTGACAATAATAATAGTAAATCAAAATTGGTATTTGAGGTCGCGTTTGTACACAGGTGTTCCAATTTAGTCATCAATTGGCTATTTAGATAGCGTGTCCATTCCTTAGTATCAATCGTTGACATTTGCATAATTTATAGAAAAGCGTCTGGACGTATATACCTCAGTAAAAAAAGTGCAGTCTTTGACGTTATTTTATTTAAGATTATTAAGAAGACGTAAGCAGTAATTGTCATAAGTTCCTCTAACTAGAGCGAAAATATGCAATTGATTATAAATTATTCATGTTCATATTACAGACTTGAATAAATTTAAATAAAAAAGGGGAATTTCTTGAAACTACCCGGTTTGAGAAGCATTTAGTGTTCCGTATTTTGTTGGAATGAAGGATATTTTAATTAATTACAATTATTTATAAATATAAATGATTTACGTAGAAAGTTGATTGATACTTGAATAGTATAATTTGTAGCTAAAATAAAAAAAAAGTTACCTAATGTTTGGCGTTAAACATATAATACCCAAAAAGAGTTAAGTAATACTTCTATTGTTGATTTGAGCAAAATTAATGTCATGAAAATATAAAGCAAAATAAAAATTACGGGACTTCATATAAAAAAAAAATAATAGACAATCGTTGTTTGTGTTTTTATTATTTTTATAACGTCATATTCATAAGTATAGTCATTGGGTCCGTTTCCCATCAACAATCCGTAGTCTACTTTTAGTTTTAGCAAATTATACACAGAACGAAGCTATCTTGTAGAAATGACTTGAGCAGTGTTTAGTTTTCAATGTCTTTAATGTTAGCCGTCATATTAATATTAAATGAAACAAAAGAACGGCAAATTGGAAAGGAATATATAATATATTAGGTTTTATAAACAGATCTAGCTTCTAATTAAGGTATTTTATTGAAAGAAAAAACGTTTTAAAAATAATTAGATTTATGACTCGTAAATATAAAATATCGAATTAAAAAAATATAGACATGACAGTTCGGACAAGAATTTTATACTATAATAATAGAAAGGTAGTTTTGTATCTTTATGTATTTAAAAAAAATTGTTTCAGTTCGTCACCAATAGTTTAGCATTTAATTCGAGTTAGACAAAAAAGTTAATACCTGAGAAATAGTTGCGTTTACAATGTTATAATCGATACTTATAATTTGATGGAAAAATAAATAAAATAGTTTTGGAGGAAATTTAGTTATTAGTTAAACAAGACATGTACTAGCTTTTCCTCCAAAACTTGACTCGATTTTATAAGTATCATCATTTTATTAGAAATCATTGGAAATGAAAACTTAAGTGATGTCTATGGAAAATAATACATATTACAGAAGACTAGAGACTGCGTGAGTGCTTCATCAATCTTGGTATATAGGTGTCTTTTGACTCAAATGTCGCATGCACATTTTGGTTTAAATGCACTAGAACACCGAAACTGTCAAAAGGTGAAATTTTTTCGTGTATAAAAAAAACATTCAGCTAAATAAACATTAGACAGATGTTTATAATTAATTATGGTTGATTCAATTGAATGTAAGGGCGCGTGATGCTACGTTCTGATCTCATATTATGATAACTAACTATGCATTAATACAAAGTAATGAATTTATCAATTGTATGATGTATTTAACTTCTATTACGCATGAGAGCACTATATTCGAGTGTTTATTGTATTTGCTAAGTCTATTTCAATAGTACAATAAACATCGAAAGTAGAAATATAATGTCTTAAAAGATATCAAACATTTGATCATTGAGAAAGTAAATGTGTCCCAAAGCGCTCTACAAATATACTTTCATTTGTTTTTGTCAACCCGCGATGTCGTACTCGAAGATATGATTTTAAATAAATCTTTAGTTTAACAATATCTTCATTATAGCCAAGTACTTATAGAACCTATATTTTAATTAATTTATTCATATGTTTTTATTCTATTCAAATCTGTAGTTTCTGAGCACTAACAGTATGGCGATAATGAAATATAATATTACAATTAAATAACATATTTTTAATGAAAATACGTATAGCGATTATTTACCAGTAAATGAACAAGCCGAAATCATCAAGTTTCTAAGTGTGACACTCATGAAGTGTGAGTCGAGTAAATAAGTCGACGTAAAAGAAGAGACAACACCAGGCTGCAACAATCACATGCCGGAAGTACCAAAACCGAGAGAAGAAAATAAATAATTTTAAAAAAATACATACCCACCTTTAAAGGCACATTGAAACAAAGGAACTAATTTATATAAAAGTGTTTAGTAATATGCTGTTAATGTTACTAGTAAATAAATAAATAAATAAAAATTTCACTACACGTAAATATAGCCAACGTTAAGCAAAATCGATTTAAAGGTCGACCACTTACTAGCGGACACGCTATTAAGAAATCCGATTTAGCATCAAAGGAAAATTTAGGATGCTCTCAGAGTTGAATTTATAACTTCAGGGAAAATGTGTCACTAAAATATATACATTCACGTTTTACATGTCTCTCGCAATAAAATAGCTTTTTTTCTATAGTTTTAATGACTTAACTAAAAGGCAGATAACATAGTACAAGAACATACAAAAGTTGGTTATTTAAAATTGTTATTGGAATATTTACTTCTACTGTGAGGCGTGTGCGATTTAAAAAATGTCGCCATTATCATACCCCATTAGGTCTGCATTTTGAGAACTATTCATTAATAGAGATTATTAAATTACTATAATTAAAAATGTTAAATAGTGCAATATTTTTTAAAAAATTATTTCAATGAAGGTTAGTTCAAATAATTTTCCATCATTATGTGCTTTCGACGGTAATCAGAAATAACCGTTAGTCGTCATAACAAAGCATGGTATTGTTCACACATTGTACCAGCTACGGGCACCTACAAATGCAGGAAGTAAAACGCAAGCTGCATAGTTGACCCTATCATGTGTGCCTAGTACCTACTATTAGAACAGCGATGAATTTGTGAGAGACTTTTTTATTGTATATTTTCAGATTCCTTTTTTAAAAAAATGTTTTTTTTTTTTAAGTCATAGAGATCATTAATTATACAGACATCATTTTCCAAGAGACAAATACTTTAAAAACTGTTTAGTTTTGATTTTCCATTGTTTTTCGTAGTTAAACCTTTTAAATTTTGAAATACTTTATTTTAACAAATTTTTATTATAATTTATAAATTAATTTTATTTCAAGAGAGCTAACCGTAAAGAAATAGTTCAAATGTGTATAAAGAAAACCCTTTTATAAAATATTTTCTGTACCTATAATATAAATATGTAAGTAAAAGACACGTTCGGACGGAGATACGGTAATGTACCATTACCGGTTTACTAAAAAGAAATTTATGGTGTTTACATTTGTTGATATACGTAGATATTGCAAACAATAAAAATAAAACTTCATCTGGTTGACAAAAAAACTAACATAATTTTCCGTATAATTTATATATAAATAGAAATTAATTTTAACAATTTATAAATCAAAATAACCATTTTCCTATTGTCCTATTGTGCGACCATCATCACCTGCTTCTGCTAAATTTCGTCAGTGTGCAATTAGAATAAAGTTTTAGGGTGGGGGAGGTAACGGATTTATCGATCAATGCGCGGGCGCATCTGCTCTATGTAAGTAGCTGTGAAACCCTACAACCGGCGTGTAATTACAATTACTATGTAAGGGTGCTGGAAAAAACAATCTGACATTTTGTTGCGTGAAATTCAGTTAAATTAAAATGTAAAACTGATTAAATAAATGGTTCAGCTAAGAATGTTTTTGGGTTTAGAAAATACCTGTGTTAGGTTGTATTAGGTTCTGTAGTTCTTTATTTAAATTTAATGTAACTGTATAGTGAAAGTGTAAGTATGGAATAAGGAAATTTTCTTCTTAGAATAAATTATATAATAAAAACTGTATTGTTGAAATAACTTCTATGCCCGTTACGTAATTTGACTTTAGAATTTGGCTACGTTCACTATTCGTTCTTCATCGTTTAGTCTGTGAAATTTGAGATGCGCTGAAATGCATATGCACGAAGTTTTGTTCAATTAAACTTGGGTTAGCAGTGTCCGGCTTCTAACTTTACCTAGTAACCAAGAAACTATCGGCTAAGTTACCTTGTTGTTTATTCATAATAATAATTTCTAGAAACTAATTTTAATAGACACCATGTTAATATATTGTACATTATACTTAAAACAACATTTTATAATTACTGTAAAAAATCATCTTTAACAAATAAAACCATAATAATGGACACTAAATAAATAAAAAGATTGAAAAATCGCCTTCACTATGCCTGCTTGATGAAACAAGTTTGCATAATGCTGCAATTGTGTCATGTAGCGTTTAAAAGTAGGAACTAGACCACAGATTGGACTAGTAACCATCATCAGTATGCCTACCCCTCTGAAGCGTGCGATATATTATATACAAATAATAAGTAGATATATAAATTTCAAAATAAAGATTTGCCTTAGTTGTGCTGCATCTATGTTATAAATTAACAATGAAATATAATATTGATGCATTTTGGAATTGTAGCCTCAGGCGGCCATTATAGCTTTGAATTACTCCGACCAATGCCAACTACATAAAATTTATTATAATCAAAATTAACACCATATTTTAATAAACAGAAATAAAACAATAAGTGAAGTTTTGAAAGAAAATTGCAAAATTTATTAAAATTGTGTTGCTTAATTGTTATTTAATTTTAAAGGAGAACTTCCCTCCTTCCCCCTCTCTTCTGACAGTAGCCTTGTTTATTAAAAGGCGTGGATAATTAAATTATACAGGGTTCTTTGAAGTTCCGCTTCAGGATAATATTTTTATTATGACGTCATGAATAGTGCGGGATTTCAAAATTGTATTTTTATGTCGATGTTCGGGGAAGACTTTAAAATATTTAGAATACGCGCTAATTCTATAAAAGTTCTACGTTATAAGATATTGCATTATTAGAATACTAATTCTACTATTACTATATTAAAAAAAGAAATGCCGTTTAAGTTCATTTTTTAAAATTTAATAATAGTAATTTTAAATATATTAAAATAAATTTATAACAATTTTATCGATATAAAATACCAACATTACATTTTTCTTCTCGCAGGTGATAATATGAAAGTTTCAAGGCGAATAATTACAAGCACGTGGCTACTGCGCGTTCAAGCAAGCTTCAAGTAGAATATTATTGAAACTCGATATTAGAAATTTTCATTTTTTAAAGATGAGATTTCACACTCACTAATTCGATACCAAAAATATGTATATATAATAAATGTGACATATGTTTTATATCAATAGGTAAATTAGTGTGCGAATGTGTATAAACATACCGGTGTACGTTTAAATTAAGCGGTTATAGCACGTAGCAGTAATTTATTTTTAGTAATAAAAACTAAGTAATCTAAAATAAGTCATAATTCTAAAGCGATGTTTGCCTATTAATATTAAATTACACGACTTAATAATTTCCCGACATCTTTATTCGAGTTGTACTTAGTTAAGTGAGTTACAAGCGTATGTCCCGTGGGCAGAACTCTCCATCATAATCGAGGCAATTATGTAGAAGCAATAAACAACTCATAATTAAGTCTTCGTTCTACTTAAATAGTTTTAATTTCTTTTCCAATAAGATTTTAAAATATATTCTTAAATTAAATTTCATAACGTTTACGCTAAAAATATAGGCGTTTGTTACGTTAATATAGAAATAGAAAACTACTTTAAATGTACAGGTAATTGAAACAAATTAGCTCAATGTATTTGCGTTAATAAGGAGATTTCTGAAACGCATGCCTCAACGTTTGCATTCGTTGAACTTCATTCACTCTTAGTGATGGGAAAGCCTGTAGATTGTAAACATCTAGTTTTAAGTGAAAGTCACTTTAATCATTAATAATATAATCGTTCAATCATCAACGCAATAATAAAAATAATATAAGAGATTATATCATATGGTAGTTATTTTTTTAATTTCCTTAAATTATCTTGTATTGTTCTAGTATGCTATTGTGTAGTAAACATATGAATATATAAACATAGCTTGAGGCTTCGTGACAAGTTTAGTGACAAAAATGGCTGGTTCTCAGTGTCCCCAATTGATCTTCGATGTAGCCTTAGGGGGTGCTAATCAAGTTGTCACCCTCACTCGCGGGTTAAACTCGCAAGGCTAATAAAATATTTGACCCCTTAACTCGACGAATAAGCCCACTTTTAAGTACAGTCATATAAAAATAATTTAAAAGTTATAAAAGGGTTATTTATTTTTAAAAGTTTATAGCATCTTCTTATGTTTACTCACTGAGTCTTGGAAAGTGTTAATAATATTTGAAAAAATGTATGATTAAATCCATTCATTTATTGACCTATATAATAACCAAGAGTAAGCACATATATACCTATATATTATTCTAAGGACAAAATCATAGTAATAAAAAAAATACATAAATATAATTAAAAATATTAATTAAATAAATATATAATCAAATGTTTAATGAGTTTACTGTAAGCGCCGCCCATTATACTGATAGGCCCTATTTTGTACTACATTGTTGTCATTAAAACATGCAATAAATTAAAATATGTCTTTCGTAATTTAGTTTTATGCATTAAATACGATAAAAATATTTTTAATAAAAACAAAATTTCGGGAAAATCTTGACGACTGTACTGAGGTCCCCTACGAAACTATTCGGATGTGACAATAATTGAAATTTGTGCCCGGAGGCATTCATAGCAAATAACTTTATTCACCATTTAGCTTTCAATTTGGCAGCTTGTATACTTCTTCATCGGAAGAAGGTGCCGCCGGATGAGCGATGGGTGCGTCCGTATGTGGATATTTGAACTGAACTATAAAATATGTTTGAAGTAAAACGCTATTCTATTATTATTGATAGTCTCTATTGCGGAACAGTTAGCGCACCGGTTTATTATGCGCAGATCTGATTGAGAAGACTCCATGCAGCTTATTATCGTGTTTATTTCAATTCTATATATCTAAACAAAAAACAGAAAACATGCTCTTATATTTAAAATTATACACGTTAAAGTAACTTTAAATTATATGAACGCGAAAATTTTCCGTGTGACGGCACTCACGCTACCTTCAGGAGCTGAAAACACCAGTGTCGCCATCCTACCTGCAATATAATTAATCTTAATTTTACGTAATTATACGAAGACTTATTCTCGTTTTTAGAATGTTTTAGGTGCCACGTAATATTGGAATAATATTTATTTTATTTTTTTCACCTTCGCCCTTGTTTATGGTCGAAGTATATATAATTACGGAAAGTATTGGGCGTTTAGGATTAGATATTAAATTACTAAATCCGCGCGTTTTATTATAAAAGAAATACACCAAGAATAAGACAGTTATTTTGTTGCAGTAATGTTTTCAAAAGACCGATATGAGTTAACTGTCCGATAAAATCTTATATTATTGCCTATTTCAAACTTACATGCGATATTAAAATTGAAGGATTTAAACCTACTTACGTAATTATAACGACCTTCACGTAATGTTTAGTACTAGTGGTTTTCGCACACGAAATGAAGGGGGCAAATTTTATACTGTCACTTAAGTTATTATCTCTAGTAATTATTATGACAGACTAGTACACCATGTATTTTAAAATAAGTAAACAATAGAACTACAAAAATACGCCAGAGCACTAATGACAGACTAAACCACATTTGCTCTCTGGGATAATAAATCCAAGCTTGTGTTATTCCTGGCACATTATGCAATATTTATTCTTAAAAGAAAAAAAAAAATGTTTTCGTTATTACAATTATAAATAAATTTTTATTCCTAGTAATATTATACATGAAGCTTTACGCTATAATAATTGCATCTGATTTGAGCTCATGTTCATTTCCACGCGAATGATTCTACAGCATTGAACTAATTATTCATTTATGTAACTTAAGTTTCCTAGCATAAAGTAAACCTTTAATATTTTTTTATATATTATTTAAAACTATCAGGATTTCACACAACATCCGAATTTGACAAGGAGTCTCGCTGCATAGCCGCCCTTAACAAACAAAAGAAAGTAGCTAACAGTTGTTATTAAGCAAGCATGCGACTTATTTAAAGAATTATAAACAACAATTTACATTTTTCCTCGTCATTCAGTACAATCAACTACTAATTACAACAAATCAATTTGAAGTACAGTCGACACGAAAAGTGCAATTTTAAATGCATTAGGCTATGCACACAATACATTGAGACGTTATAATTTTTAACAAAAAACCTCGTATGTTTTATATGCCAAATTTGTCAAAAATAATTCATATTTTTATAAACAGATGCTAAGAGCTGTATTGCGTGATTTGTACAGATTTATACTTATAAAGGTTAAGGTTCCATTGAATTTATAATCTAGATAGTGTATCTAAAGGGGAAATAGGATGTCTATTAATAACAATGGATGTTGCATACCAAAATTCACGACCGAAGCTTGTTACTTCACAACTGTCACGGACACTCATTTCAGACGACACTAATGAGCTTCTTTTGTTCGATTTGAACGTTCTAAAGCTAACTTTCTAAGTTGATATTTATTTTAGATTTAGTTTTTTAATAAATTGTGTTAATGTATATGTATGTAATAAATATGTCATGAAAGAAGTTGTCCTATTATAAATGTTTTATATCATACCATTCCCTTTATTTATATATTTAGTTTTTGTAGGTCTTCGCGTCTTTCGTATATTGGTTTTCGCACAGATTTCGTATGGCATATCTTCTCTAATTTACTTAATGAATAAAAATATATAATTGCTTTATGTTTATTTTAAAATATAAAATAAAAATGGTTTACTAAATATTATTCGTAAATTGAATTTTTCTTCGGTATGTGAAGGAAGGAGAATTTTTATAAAATACGCTGTGGAACCCAATCAATCGAACGTGAAGTAAGTCTGCGAGGTGTCTCCGATAAGCCTATGAAAGTCTTGGCTTATTATTGTCACCGGTGAATGCCATCCGACTTTCCATTCCTCGCCTTCTCAAAGCATATGGGATTACTTACAGATCGCTGAAAGAGAACGTGGTTCTATGCTACCTATTAAACTTTTCTTCAAAACCTCTTCATACTCGTGAGCTATTAATTTCTTAAATATTGCGATTTAAAGATTTATTTATGGTAAAGATATATGAAATCTTTGCTTACATAATTGCAAGTTATTTACTGATAATTATAATAGGATAAACAAATTTGGTTATTGGTATGAGATATCTCTTTGCAAAACATTTTTAATTATTATTATCTGTAATATCTTACTGTGTTTGTTTTATTTTAATTTTTTTTTGGATTGATTCAATTGTTTTTTTATCCGTGGAAATTTTGATGAATTTGTAACGTTAACTAGTGATGAATCTTATTGTTTATATAAATAAAAAATAAAAATACTTTTTATTTGCAAATATCGAACTAAAACTCAATGAAGAACACAAAGAATTTTCTAGAAACAATTCCACAAATCTTTTATAAGATGTCATCTCAAGGAAAAAATATAATACCCGATAATCATTAAAAAAACATTGTGGTACATAAATAGGCCGAATCAACCCTAAATGTTTTGATGTAAAACGTAAAAAGAATACTTTACAGAGATCCCCTGATAGTTATTTGATATGATTTATTCATACGTTCGGGCGTAACGGCAGAGACAACCCCGTTCCGATCAGCACTACCTCGAACATGGAAGTTTATTTAATAGAAAATATTTTCCAGAATCTATTTATAAAGCCATTATGCGAACAGTTTTAGGGTTCCGTATTTGTTTTAACATTAGAATAAATAAAAACTTGAGTTATTATTTTTATTTAATTAACTTTAACATTATGATACCAAGTAATGTTATTTTTATGCATTAGGTATCTTTGAACAATGTGATTAGGAATCAAATACTGTCTCCTTAATAATTAATAGTGGCTGCCGAAGTAGCTTTCCTCTAAGTTTACAATCGCTTATTGTTAAAATTCTTATATCGAAAACTTTATTACATTCTACTTATGTGATTCCGCAACCTGCCTATGAAAGGTGAAATGTTACATTGTATACAGTGGCGACGGTCTATTGTGAAATTTGAAACAGAACAGCGCGTTAATTGTATGCGTTAGAGTTAAGCTGGAGTTTGTTATTAAGCTAGAGTGATTCATAACTTCTATCACACAGAAGTGTAGGCAACAGTCGCCTCAGTAAATTAAAATTAAGTATACTATACCTACGAATACATAAGATAATTAGTTCAAATTACTTTAGGTTACCCACATCGTAATTCTCTTAAATATTTAAATATTATTCTTACGGAACCTTTAAATTATATAAACGTTTAGTAATTGTTTGATGTTTGTATTTTAAAGCTGTTTTTGACGCGGTGTTGCTTGTTATGCAAATATATCACTCGAGGGTGGTTTAGGGGTCTTCTGACGTCATTTAGTAAACCAACGTTGTGATTACTGCTCTTAGCGTTAGGTAACTAATCGGTGTTAACATTTGCATTTATAAAGTAACTCCGTGCTACTTTGTGTATGTATGTATACCTACTTTTATGATCTCTCATTGCTTATGATACTAGTATTAATTACATGATAACTGTAATTAATATAGGATTCCTCGATAGTCACCGCATGCGTTTGTATTTGGAGAGGAATCATTTAGGTACACTGATATAATATAGGTAACGCATTTGCAACGCATTAAAACATATCTTGAATTCAGAGAGTCCTTGTTAGTTAACAGTAATATACATGCAGTCATTTTACTAACGAAGATACAAAACGTAATGCAATGAAGACATATACACAATAAGTAAAACAACATTAACAAGTAACATAAGATTAATTTGTATACAATTGTATTTTCAAAGTTTAATGTTGTGTTTGAATCCGCCCCGTAATCCCTGAGTGGAGCATTCCGACAGCCTCCGCTCCGCCCCCCATTACCATGGTCGGCTTATAGTATCTACAAATGTGAACTAAAATATATATATTGTTTATATTGTTTGTGATTAAATAAAATAAGACGCTGTATTCATTAGAAAGCGTATCTATTACTAATATACTATAATATAACATAGTAGGTACTATACGTTAACAATTTTTGATACAAAAATGTCACATTTTTCATCTATAACAATTCAGAGAACATATGGCAAGACGACGGTAGGTAAATCATAAAAAAGTAAATAAATGTACTTTAGAATATAGGTATGGTATAAAGTTGTGTAAAGTTACAGCATCCCGGCCGGCGGGCTTGACTACTTTTACTCATAAAGTAATGCGTACTGAGAGATAAAACAAAGCTTACTAATTACCTCAAAAATAATACTATAACATTGAAACAGTAAGTATAATTTTAAAAATCTTATTTTTACATGAATTAAAAGATGTTAGAGAAGACATCGGGGCCAATGTTTACAAATAGGTATAAAATATCTAATAGGTTTACTTTGTTTTAATTTTGATTTCTAACTAATATAAAATGAACCGATTTTTAAGAAGAAAGAGTATTATTTAATGATGACATATTTATACATAATAAAATACAAAATTCCCTGACGATTCTCATATTCCAATGACAAAGAGGTTCTGTTAAAATATTGTCCAAATCCTAAAAGCAGGCAGAAGCGCAGAGCGACTGCGTCATGCATATTTTATGTTTGCTTAATGCGTCGAGCTCCCGAGTGCCGTACCATAAGCCGATTTACGTATACCACTAAATGGTGCCATTTCCCGGCCCTTTATAATAAACGTGACGTCACAGGATGAACAAAACTATTTATTATGTCCACTAATTATTAATATGTAGTTTCAATAATACTTTTTTTATAACCTTTAGGGAATATTTAAAGAGAGAATATATTAAGATTTATTTTCTAATTATACGAATAACTATAGGAGAAATAGGTTGAAAAATAAATATTTATAATAAATAATTTAAAAATGAAAGATACACTCGTAGTCGTGGCAACGCATAATACAAAATCCTTTATGTAATAGATACTATGTTGTACAAAATATGTATTTATCTATAATACATCCAATTAGAAAGCTATTAGTAATTAAACTTTTGTTTGTTTGTATTTTGTTTTTATAGTGGTATAATTTTTATTTGTAACATATGTTCCTATGGGTTAATCCATGTAATGTAACAACTACGTTCCTGAGATCTTTTCTGGTATTTTTAACTCAATCTTCAACAAAATGCGATTACTGCTTATATTAATCTTAATATTAGAAATAAAAATCCCCTATAATGTATTGATATTTTGTCCCCAAAATTATATAAAAGAAAATGTTTGTGCAATCACCTGTGTGATTCTATTAAGAATTATAGGGGATCACAGTAAAGCTCTATGATAATTCCCTCTTTCCTATTATGTGAGACGAATCTACTAAGATATCTGAACGAAATCTTCTTATTGTTGAATACATATTGCGTTACTTCCAGATCAAAGGGTCCTTGCTTCTGTGATGTGGTGGAAGTACTTTTTTATGAATGGTTTAGGTAAGTACGTACTTAGTTTTATATTCTCCTTAAAAAAATATTAATTATCGAAATCTGATTAATGAGTCAACTGCTGATAACCAACTTTAACCGAAGTGCAACCGTGAGAAGATTAAGGGATGTAATCGAGATGAAAGTGCTATAATATAAAGAGTAAAGTCACTGGAATTCTAAGCTCTCTGCTTACCTCGACAGGAAAATAACCGTGAATTATATAAACCTTGCATTTTCAGCACTGAAAACTCGCATTTACGCCCTCTTTTCAATCATATAGGCATTATAAATATTAATTAACAATTATAAATTAAAATTTGATGGCAACCCTAATAGACGTTAAGTAGGTAAGCCGTGAATATTGGTTAGTTGCGTACTAAGGTAAGCCTCCCTTTGTGTTCGGGTAATCTTATAAAAATCTCATTCTTTTCTTGACCACGACAAGGTGATTGGAGTCTAAAACCCCTGAGCTTTGTATGGGCATTTGTATTACTTGCTTTTGTATGGAACTACAATGGAAATTATGAAAGTTATCTGTGTAAGGCGGTTTAGTTGAAGACAATTTTATCAAAACAGGTAGTTGATAATAATTAATTTGTTATATTTGGTTTGTATTGTCTTTGTCCGATATATATTATTAATACTGATATCATAAATCTGAAACGATCGAACTAACTTCAGAAACTACACGATTAGGTGAAATTTGTTTATAGTGTTCATACCAACAACCTTTTTTCACCACGAATCAATCATTTATTTTAAACGACCTACTATAAATTATTTTAAAGACGTTAAGTTAATATTAGATAGATTGCTACCTAATACTTATATCGTAGTACCATTATAGAGGGGTTTCATACGAAAGTAATTCCCCGGCGAGGTAAGATATTTTCTTCACGAGAACACGGCGAGTGATTTCCATGGAATTTTTCCATTACAAAGCCAAATTGAACGGGGATGTCGTACGGCGATTGATGTAGGTATGAACGCCTTAGTTCACCTCCGATGAACGATTTTATTAACTTGCAAAATATAGTCACAGAAAATACTTTATTAAGATATGATTTATTTCAGAACGTTTTAATTTACAGAAATATATGTGCCATGAATATCATAATAACTCACTTGTTAGATTAATTAGCAAAGGTACAGTTGCTAAGAATAAGTCTTCTAATAAAAAACATTACTAACGCTAACTTACATGATTTATGAACGCTACTTTGTATATTTATAAAATAGGAAAATAAAACATTTCATTATCAGCCGATTTAAAATCAGAACACACATTGACGTCACTACAGAAATTGATAAAGACCCCATTAGCTGTTGTCAGCTTATTGTCGCAATTGAAAACAAATGATATGCCTTTGAATTTCAGGCTTAGAGTGGCACACCGCCTTTTTAAACTACTATACTTCTTTTATGTGTCTGAAAGTAAAATTAGATATGTTAATTTTAGATTGTTGTTTAGAGGTAATTAAAAAATATGTTAATAGTAACGAGATGTCCGCTATTTTCTTACAAAATATCAACGAACAATAATATTTCAAAGGAGACAAATAAAGACTCAACAATTTAAAGAAAGGATTACTTTCACATTCTTAAAATATTTCTTCAAAGAAATACGGGATGCGGCAGAGCGTAGAGATTTATAGCTGAGTAAACTTCGTGTTGTTCATACGGCGTGTAAGTTCAAATTTTGCAGTTGCAGTAACATTACAAATAAGTTTTCCTTTTGCACAAACCGCTGGGTTGCGGTCATCTGAGTACGGACAAAGGGGCTTCTATAATGATGTGGTGTCGAAATTCTTGAATTGGAAATGTGAATTTCTCAATATTACAAAGCAGTGTCAAATAAAAATATAGATAAAAATTATCAGCAGTTTTAATATATATATTTTCGAAATAAGGGTCAGACGTTATCGATCATTTTGTAGTAAGTTGACAAAAATAGAAATAAATAAAACCATGCGGTTTTCATTGCGTTAAGTATTGTAATGATTTTGTCTAGAGCACAGCATAAAATTGCATGAATATTATCTTATTATAATTGTAGTTCAACACGTGATTGTACTTCCAAAATCTCTGCTTGCACCAATCACCCACGTTATGTCGGTTTAATTAAAATTGATACATATTGCATAAATTAAATATAAGGAAACTATTTACGAACATTATTTAAGTAATAATACAAGCCTTTGCGGCAGAATATCGCATTTAGATTTCTTTAATCAGAAATTATGAAAGCTTTACACTCATCATGCAGTAGTTGCAAAGTCATTTATAATTAAAAATTAAATTTAAAAATAATTTCTATCGTCACCAAAGTTAGCATGACAAAGCTGAGGTATTCTATATGAAATTCTTCCATCTAATTGTCCATCCACATGCTTCGAAGGTACTATTAGTTATCTGCGTAACTGTATAGACAGTTGTAGCGATTGTAACTATTATGACATCAAGCTAGAGTCTAGATTTCGAATAACATCGATACACATTCGATTTTACACATCGCTGATCAAGTATTTATCAATTAGCTTCAAATTTGATATAGTGACGTTCACCAAAGCGTTCTCCGAACATACCATGTTAATTTATTATATTAAGGACATAACTTCGGTAGGAATGTCCAGTAATTTAACATCGAATCAGGGAGTCTATTCTAAGGTTACGTTTCTCCATTACTGATATATATTTTCTGTTTATTTTTGAGAAATTAATTTATTTTAAGCTTTTTTGGAGTAAGCTAATATTTGTAGACGAAATAACGTTGTTTCTATACAGAAAAAACTATCCATTTAGTTCGATGATTTTAATATCTTTTAAAAGAAAAAATCACGGGTTCTGGGTAGACTCTTTGAGTGTTAACTACGAACCCGTGCACTATCACAGAATGTTTCTGAAATTATACCGAATATTAGTGTTTCCTGTGACATTTGGTTTTTTGGAAAAAATCATCTTTAGATTATTAACATTATTTTAAAAAAACTACTGAGTAACAATAATAATGTCAGTTTTTGTATCCGATATATGATTTTATAAGAGTAGATACTCTGTCTACATGATTTGAAAAAGATAACACTAAGAAAAGAAAATATGTGAAAGAAGGCAAGAGAGTCCAGAGAATTCGATAATGTGATGATCCTCAATCCGCGTTATTACCTAATATTTCATATACATGAATGTATAGAGGGATATTAGCCCTCTTCTGCGCGGATTCGTGGGCAGTCATACAAGCTCAAATTAGATTTGCCGGGGGCTATTCGGAGCCGACAACTGTATTATATTTTAAATTGGCCGTGAAAAGATATTGAGGGGCGCGACGTTGAGTAGCTAGATCGAATAACACATCAATTTAAAGACTTTTAAAATAAAGAAATCAAATAATATTGGGAGAGTAAAATATGCTCAACTAAAAGCGCTTCAGGCTCAAATGCATACATTGAACTGTTAGCTACACTTCAATGTTTAGTGGGATTGTAATATCAGTTTGAAAGCAGCCGGGCATAATACCGAGGAATGTGCCCTACCGACCTAGACATGTAATAACAGTTTTCTCCGCTTACTCATAATATAGCATAACAAGGAAAGTGCATTTATATGTCAGACTACTATAAAAAAAAAATACAAATTATCTTAATAACCAAGCCCGCCTACAACTTTTCCAAATAGGGTCACAGCGTAACTATATCTAAAAATAAAAACGTTCAAACTATGTAGTTGAAGAAAAACAGCGCGTTCGTAGTACAAGGTTAAATAAAAATAATATTAAGTGACCAAATAAAATTCTCAACATGTGATTATCTTTAAGGAAGGTCAAATGTCAACCAATATTATCATAAAGACGGGTACAGAATAAATAACATTAATGTTCATTGCGCTTCTAGAACTACTGACACAAATAACAAGCATACATACATGACAAGCAATGCCCGAGCTACAAACTAGGATATGCAATGCTATAGGACAATACAAATACATAATACCCAAACTCGAAACAATATTACATGAAGTAGTTCTGACTGAGAGTTGTACTTTGGCATTTAATACAAAGGACCTTTAAACTGACAACCGCTGACAACTGCACCACAATCCATTTCTTTTCCATCACTTTTAAATGTATACATGGTTGGTAACAAGCATCATCATAGTTCAACTAATTTACAACAAAAAAAGGATATAAACCTTCTTCATAAATTAATTTATATGTAAAAGAAAATTAAATGCCTACAGTAGCTTTTTTTTAAATTAGCAATGTGTATATAAAAATAATATAGAGAAACTTTACAACTACTCGATGACTACATTTTTGTTTTATATTTTCTTTTACTGATTAGGGTTGTGATTAGAAAGTCAGTCATATGGTATAGAACAAATTAGGTACAAAAAATATTAATGATAATAAAATATAGAGTACCCCAATGTGTAAATTAATTATTGCCTTATGTAACATCACTTTATAATTATTATGAATGATTTGATATCAACTATATGTAGTGTGTTTTCTGAACTCCACGCGTGTCAGTTATAAGATTATATGTGAATTTTAAAAATTATGCTAATTAATTCTGTTTCCTGTGATATTAAAAAGAAATAACAATGTGTTTTGCAAATTATGGGCTGTTCCTCTTTTTTGCAGTAGTGACGGGGGAAATTATAAAAGTATGTTTTTAGTTTTAATAATTATTTTTATGTTAGTTATTATTACTTTTAATGTCATTTTCCTAAGTGATAATTTGCAAAAATTGAATTTAACGCCACAAAGCATGGTATATTAACAATTTTAAGTAAAATTTAAAACCTTCTTTTTTAAAAGTATTAGTAGACATAAAGTTGATTCAGTGTATTCATACATAACAAGAGATATTAGATAAAATGGTATTTTCCAAAAGAAACTTATTCAAGTTTTTGAGCTTTTTGAATCCAAACAAACGATTTTCTGAAACTTATCTACTCGGATATCTAAATTTTATGTGAAATGAAAAACACAAATAACATAATATTTCATGCTACTGCATAGTAATTTGCATTTTATATTATGTTATCATATCAAGGCCGAGGTTGTTAATTAAATATGTTATTAATATAATTCATTATAAAAGGAATGTATATTAACTTGTTTAATAATTAAATATTATATTTCTCACACAATGATTAGTTTGCAATTGTCTAATTCTGCTGACATTTGGTATTAATGTTCATTGCTTTAAAAACAAAAGAGCATTTCTATTATCTCTATTTGTTTATTTAATATTACGTAATTTGAATCTTATCAAAGATTCTTTATTATCGGCATGTCACAATAAGCATAATTTTGACAGGTTAGGTTTTCAAACTTCTCGTATTACAAGTCAGCTGAGCAACTTCACGGTCGCGCCACGCGTGTTTATATAAAATACTGCAAATAATAATAGATATATAATAGTGTATGAATTGAAGAAAGTGCGAATATTTCTAATATTATTATGGTATGATTATTGTAATTCACTAGTTTACCTAGCTTTCGCTTTTAACTGTGACAAGTGTGCAAACGTTTTAGAATCCGAAATTTTAACACTTTTAGCATAAAATTATGATATTTTGTGTTAGTTATATATTAAAACTGCCATGCTTCATTTGTTATTCTTAAATTTTCAATATTTCCCCACAAACGCTGGAATAATTCAAAAGTTTCCTGGCCCCCAACCACCACAGAGAGCCATCTCCTGCAAAAGTGACAGTTGTTTTCTTTTTTCTTATGGCTCAGGATCTAAAATATTTAACCCTTTTAAATACATTCCTCTTTGTTTTAATAATAATTAGGAGCTTCTAAAATTAATATTACTTTGAACATTTGAGTGTATTTTGCTATTTTTATAATTACCATAAATTCGTAAATTTCAAATCTATATTCAATGTCATATGACTAAGCACCTAACTAATTACCATAGGTAATACCTAAAGAATGAAATATTACTTAGCTATTATCTCAAAGATGATATGATACAGTTAGTAATCCTTTTATGGATGTGACGTATTATAAAGACATAGCGAGCTGTATCGTTTATTGCTTCACGTAGGTAATAACAATTATTAGGTACTTATAAATGAGAAATAAAATAATTTTACACTCTAAATGTCACGTCAAGATAAAAATATAAGATAATTAGGTACAAAGATATAGCAGATTTAAATTCATAATCTGTGTTGAGTTTCTTGATTTTAATCAGAAGCTAACCCACAAATAAAATGTAAATACAGAATTATCATTATTTAGATAAACAAACAGATAACATTATCATAAAACCCATCTCGATCATGACGTCACGTTATATTTAATTTTTTAAGGGACTTGAAAGTCGCATGAAAATGATACACACAAAAACAGTTCTTAAAATGATGAGTAATAACACATTTTATTCGGTATTTCGTTACTTATCAAATTCGAACCAATATCAGGTGGAGAATTCAAAGCCTCGAGTCTGCGTTGTTGGGGCTGGTGTGGCAGGATTATCATCAGCTCGTTATTTGCAAGAAGCTGACATTCCATTCACGGTTTTTGAAGCGACTAGATATGTTGGAGGAACTTGGAGATATGATCCGAGAGTTGGGACTGATGAGAATGGATTGCCTTTATACACAAGCATGTATAAACATTTAAGGTAAATTAATAACGAATTCTTTTTTGTCCAGTTTGTAACCTTAAGAAGTTTATGTTTTGATTAATATTCAGACTAATTTATTTTTGATTTACTTTATGGTTATTAATTCTTTTGCTTTTTCATTGTAGAACAAATTTACCAAAACAAGCGATGGAATTTCATGGTTTTCCTGTGCCGGAAGATATGCCTTCATTTCCTAGTTGGAAACTTTACTATGAATACATACAATCATATGCTAAGCATTTTAACTTAACTAAAAATATTCAGGTAAATTTTTATTCGTTCCTATAGTTTTGTTTTATTTAAAAAAAAAATAGAGTTCGACTGTTGAGAAGTTGTTTTGACATTTTTGACTTTACCATCACAAATTAAAGTATACTAGCGCCATCTACGTGTACGTAGCCTTTACTAACAAGTTAAGTTTTACTGTAGTACCTACTCCATACACTAGATGGCGATGTTTAGAGCGGGAAGATTTTGTTTGGCGGGCGTCTGAAGACGTTTGAACTTTATTAGAATATCGACTTCCTTCATTTTCTAATGTCAGTGAATAGATAATGTGAATTATTTTGTAACAAAAATATTGTTTTTCTCAATCTATACATAGAATTAATTAAAATTAATTGTTTTCAGTTTTTACATAAAGTTGTATCAATAAAACGTGAGGATTCACATTGGAGAGTGAAGCATCGACATGTTGTTAGTGGAGATGAATTTGACGAAATATTTGATTATATATTCATTTGCACTGGACATTATAGTAAGCCTAATCACCCCAAAATACCTAATGAAGATAAATTTAAAGGTAAAAATTATTTTATCATATTTGTCGTTTAGTGTATGAGTATATGCAGTCTAAAAAAAGACCACAAAAGAAGATGTAATTCCTCTGAAAATAATATTTGTTTTAATTTTTGAAAATACTAATAATTCTTTTGACTGGACTTAATTTGTGGAACAACAGAAATTTTTATGTAATTTAATTTCCCATCATTCAATGAGCTTATGAAATATTTTTGAATTAATTCAAAACTTTTTTCAGGAACAATAATACACAGCCACGACTACAGAGAACCAGATCCCTACAAAGGTCGTCGTGTCCTAACAATTGGTTCTGGCCCTTCCGGCATGGATATAACGTTAGATATAGCCGAAGTCAGTCTCAGAGCTGTGCACAGTCACCATTCTGTCGTTACATTTAGAACGCCATTCCCTGATAACTATATTTATAAGCCAGATGTTAAGGAATTTACTGAAAATGGTGTTATATTTACTGATGGCACTTATGAAGAGATCGACGATGTTATTTATTGTACAGGTAATTTTAAATTAAGTAAACTGGCTTGTTTAGTTTGAATTATAATAAGAAATTAATACATACGTCATTCCCTGTCTCAGGACAAGGCCATCACAAACATAAAACACCCAGTCTCAAAATAAATGCAGGAAGCAACTAGTTTTTATGAAATATTTATTATAAAATGAAGATATAGTGTTATCTATACAATTTTTTAAAAATTGTGATGCGAATTTGAACTTTCGTACTGACACATATTGTATGAATAAATTGTCAATTTGACAGGTCGAAGCAATATTTTAAGCAATACTAATGCTTATTAACGTTAACGTTAATGAATATTGTCATAAATGTATTCTGTGTTTTGAAAATCAATCACAGTGAACGTAGTCACATAATATCTGAATATTATTTCAGGAAGTGTGAATGTTAATAATGTACAGTTTTTACATTATAAAAACCTTATATATAATTTATATCACTTTGATTTCCAGGGTTTCAATACACCTATCCATTCTTAGATGAAAGTAGCGGTCTAACGCTGACGCCGAGATACATTTTACCTCTGTATAAATATTTAGTTAATATTCCACAACCGACGATGTTATTGTTTGGGTTGGTCGTTCGAGCCTGCATTGTCGCTGCTATCGATGCCCAGGTAAACTAGTTTAAGATTCACTATGGGAATAGGCTTAGTTTCCACCATGTTTCTCGACTTTTATTGACCTCTATAAGTGAGAGTGACTACTCCCAAACTTTTGTAAGTGAGAAGTTTTAGAAACCTCTTTGCGCGAAAATAATATTCGCGTCCCTTGAATTTTCGTTTATCCAGGTTCGACTGTGATATAATGTCGAGAGGCTCAATGCGATATTTATTTGTTATTTAGTATTATTATTATTATTTTTATCCTATTTAGACTCTGATATTGTATTATTATTATTATTGTATTTTGTAATTGACTCCTCCTTGCATTCCAATAATTGACTGTAAGGCCATGTAAGTGACTGTGCTTAAATAAATAAATACTTTCCACTGTCAGACATCTACGCTCATCTGTTTTTTAATTGGAATAGTTTTATGTAGGTACTGTTATATTCTACATAAACGACAGCAAGGTGGATAGCTGCGATGAATGGATAATGGATAGTGGAGCGACGGCACACATGACTTACAGAAGGGATTTTTTCAAAGAACTCACAGAATTTCTAGAAGGACACGAAACGGTAAAGTTGAGTAATCACAAAGTATTAAAGGTGAGAGGCAAAGGTATTATAGCAATTAAGAAAATAAATAACATGTGGTTCGATGGTGAACTCTCAGATGTATTATATGTACCGGAGTTAAAGAAAATTTATTTTCTGAGGGCACAATCACTAGAAAAGGCTTCACTATTAAAGAACATTGCAATGCGTACATTTATGAGAACGGCGTTCAAGTCGCTAATGCTATATTGAAGTCAAATAATTTATATGAATTACTTTTTAAAACTGTAGTGTACCCAGAATGTAATTTAGTTAACAAAGCTAGTTGTGATTTAAAACTGTGGCACGAACGGCTTGGGTATTTAAACGTACAGGAAATTGTAAAATGGGGAAAAATAAAACTATAAATATCGATACCACAAATATGGATACAAACTTTTTGTGTGAAGCATGCATGCTAGGAAAACAATCTCGTTTTCCGTTTGAAAGTTCGAAACGAAATAATTTGTCACTTGGAACTTTAGTTTTAACGAGTTTGATGAACTTAATGTTTCAGAGCCAAATCAGAATAAACAATTTTTAGAAATTGGGATTGATAGAATCGATTCTAAGAACGTCAATGAGATTGATGAACCTGTTATTGTAAATAATGATGAATTGAATAATGATGATGAATTAAACAATAAGAGTAGTGTTGAGGAACAAACATTGGATGAGGTTAATGAAGAAGAAAATAATAAGACTAATCAAGGTGATAGTAGATACAATTTAAGGTCAAGAAATTTATTGAAAGAACAAGCCAATATGGTTGAAATCAATGAACCACTGACGTTTACTGAGGCTCCTCAAATGGATGATTCCGATAAATGGCTAAGTACAACTAACGCTAAGCTTAAGATTAAAAGGTCTAAACATATTGACATTAAATGTAACTTTGTGAGGGAAAAAGTAAATTCTGGGGAGGTATTACTGGAATATGTCAAATCAAGTGATCAACTGGCAGATTTGCTTACCAAGGCGTCAACAACGTACAAACGTATCAGAGATCAAATATATGTCTTAGTTATTAATGACAGAAATAGGTAGTTAAGCTAATTATATTTAGTTTCACTGTAACTCTTAGTTATTGACAAAAGGAAAACATTCATAATTGATGACGTGACACCGACTAGAGACAATGCCGACTACCTTGCGCGTTTCAAGGACGAGACCATAGACAAGAGGAAAACTTTTATTCTGGATAGTGATACTAATTCAACGACCAATGGCAGTAGTCCTAATGTCAAGTGTAAATAACATAAAAAATAATAATAATAACCAATCAATGTCAACAACTAAACAAAAACAGTCTCAAAACAAATTCACTTTCAATAATCTTACATATAATTGGTTCTTGTTTTTTTTTTATGTATTTTTGTAATTTTATTAGAAGTGTTAGTATCTATCCCTTTATCACCTTGAGCATGTTGTCCTATCCTATGATTAAAATTTCATTTAGTTTATATAATATGTGGTCCTTTTTATAATATGTAGTTTTAATGTAATTTTGTGATAAGAGCTTTATAAATAAATAAATAAATAATATGGTCAATCTCACGCATCTTAAATATCCGATATAAGTCCATTGGGCTGATATAACCGCGCGAAAACGTTATTGCTAACATCTTTCAGTCATGAGAAAACTTTTAACGATTTGGTTACTGGTGACACCGAAGGCGAGTCCGGGACGGAGAGTGCTCCTGTCGTGTTGA
>JAPWLS010000169.1:0-15345 GCA_028551675.1 Tineola bisselliella
GATGATGAAGATGATACTTCCACGGATGAGTCAGATAGCCAGAGTGAAAGAGAAAATGATTAATTTTCAAAGATTTTTGTGTAACTAATAAAAAAAAATGCAATTTTAATAAGCGGGACTTTTCACTTTTTAATGATATTGTTAATAGCGATTCAAAAATTCGATCAAGTGATTTATATTGACTTGAAATTAATAAATTAGAGAGAACTTGTTTCACACTTTAAACAAACAATCGTCAGTTGGCACGACGCCGGTGGATTCTTCGTCTATCGAGCTGCATAAGATGCAGCGCGCCAGAGGAATCTGGTCAGCACGCTCGACTTTGGAAAGCCGACTGACGATGAATCCACCACGATCAACGTGGCTGACGTTCACTTTCATGCTTGATTAGATATTAATAATCATTCCACAAAATTTCAAGTGTTTACAATATAAACAAATTTTCATTCGCAGATCTATCACTTTTTTTCATAGGTTTCACGACGAGTTTCACAGCCTCCCACGCCCACACCCACCGCGGTCGCGCTGACTGACTTTCGATTTCGAACAGAGTAATGGTTAAACTCTTCAATCAATTACATTTGAGTCGCAGATAAATCACTGCTAAAAAAGTGACACCACCTCCCGTACTATACATTTATACAAAGGATTAGTATCTTGATTTTTAATTTAGGAAGAAACTGTGTTCGCATTTTTTTTGGTAAGGCTGATTGTCATTGCTGAAAAACGTTTTTGCGGTTTACTGTTATGCTTCTTTTGATTATTTCTAATCCGACGTTTCAAAAGTTTTACAGCCATTCGCGCCATTAGACGAAACTTAATAGCTTACATCACTAACAATTTAAATAACATAAATATTTAATTATAAATTTAAAATTATTGCGATAAACTTGAACACTTCCGGTTTCCATTTCAAATCGATATACAACACTATCGAAATATTAATTTTAATTGATTACTTATTCTATTATGATTACAATCGACACTGAGATTTCCTAATAATTAAAGCTCTTTGGAGGTCGAGTGGTTTATTCTTGACTTTAAATATTATATTAATAGGAATTAAATTATTAAACGTTAAATAATTACATAAATTTAAAACCAAGGAACAATTGTATCTGCTAATATGGTACTGTACAGGCTATGATTGGCGAGTTTGTTCCGATTTCTTCTCGTCATATGTCTTTGCAAAATCTAGTAGAGTCTGACTATGCGCAAGAGAATGTTTTGATATTGATATTGAATATTGTGTCAAGAATTTTATATACTGACATCTATCTATATATATATAAATAACTCAAGAACGGGCTCACCTATCCAAATCAAATGTTTAGGCTTTGTTCGGACTATTTAGTAGATATAATTAGTTGTTTCAGGCGTTACTTTGCGGAAATCCATATTAAATGAAATTAGTTAAAATTATTTTGCTTACAATTCCCGCTACAACACTCAGTAATATGTCTCGACGCGTTTCGCCATCCTGATGATGCCACGTGAAGTGGCGAAACGCGTCGAGACATATTACTGAGTGTTGTAGCGGGAATTGTAAGCAAAATAATTTTAACTAATTTCATTTATTTAGTAGATGGTTTATGTGAAGTTTGCACAAAATTGGTAGAGAGGTTCTTCATTTATCACATTTTTCGAAACAAATTAATTCAATAAATGGCGGATTGTGCTGTCAAATTGAAACTATTTTCAGTGTTGACAGTAATTGAAACTTTTTATGTCATTCATGCTGTTTGATGCATGAATTTGATGTTCCAATTTTTTTTTTTAATATTTCACTTTATACGTAGCGAAGCACGTACCGGACCGCTAGTCATATATATAGTATAGATACAAAACAAAAGACAATCATAAACGAAAGCGATTTCGTAAGACGACGATATGCTTATATTTTATTTAAACACACACACGCACACAAATAACATATATGTTTACATTAGTATATAGAAAGAAGCACAATATTGATCATATTATGTAAAGAAAAAAAAAAGAAAATCGAAAACAAAAGAAAACATAAAACTTTTTATTGTTGTCATCTATTTTTAAAGCTAACTGCGGATTTTTTTATAGTGGTTACCAGTGTTATGTATGTATACAATTCGGGTATGATTCGCGGTTAAAATAAATTCTTAAAATATCATTCCTAAGTATATTACATTAAAAATTAGGAATAGGAATTTGGTTCTTAAAGAAAGAAAAAAGTTTAACAATAATAAATTTAAATATGTAATTACTCTAAAAGATATTATAAAAATTTTAATTTCTTTTCTGACCATAAAACCTTTTATAACAGTTATTCAAAATGGATTCCAAACAGGATCACCGACTCACATAGATTATAATTTATTTTAAATTGGTTTAAAATAATAATACTGAAGTATATTTTTTTAATTGATTATGTTTTGGTTATTAAACCGAAAATATTTGGACAATAAAAAAATCCTTTAAGTGAGTCGGAAATTAGATTTATTTATAAAGCCTACCTACAAAATCACATTAGAACTACATAAATATTATAAAAAGGAGTACTATTATACAAACTAAATGAAATTTCAATTATAGGATGGCAGCATGCTCGAGGTGATAAAGGGATATGTACTACACTTATAATAAAATTACAAAAATACATAAAAATAAAAAAACAAGAACCAAATAGATATATACACATTATACATTATATACATTTCAATCAAAATCGATATATATATAAAAGCAATTATGCTATCTATCATAGTATAAGACCATCCCTCACTGACCTCTTAGACAAGTGGCTTCCTATTACATCTCAATTTGAAAGTTTCATTCCCGAGATTAAAACCAAAATTTAACTACGTGTTAATGAGATTTAGATTAGTTTTTGACGTTTCTTCTGATCCTTTTTTTTGTTTACACCTTCTGTCTCAGTTAACACTTTGATGGTGATCAATTGTTATATTAAATTAAGTATAACGCACTGATTTACATATAATAGAGAAGCTATATCAAGGGTTACTATATATGCGGAGTTATTAATATTGTTTATAAATAATTTGAAAAACAAAATTTAGTACGCGATGGGGGCGGTCTACTCCTGTGTGCCATGCTTCTCTCTTTGCTACTCACCGGCATAGTTTTCATATTATTGTGGGCTGATACCTGTGTTGTTGCACCGTGGATCTGATCTAATTTTAATTCTTGTGAATTATGTATTATTGAGAATTATGTGACTTATGTAATGTTATTTATTTTTTTTCTGAATGAAAATTCAGTTTTTTTTGTTAATTATTTTATGTACGGCTACGATTGACGAGTTTCTTGTGGTCCTTCTTCTCGTCATACGCCTTTCCCAAGCCATTATAGATTCTGACGATGAGCAAGCGCACTTAGCGCCTTTAGTGCCTGTGCTAATAAACGATTTTCATTTCATTTCATTTCATTACGTCGATAAACTAGTAATAATAATAACAAACGTATTATCGTTGTTCTTTATATCTTCTCTAGTATGTTATATCTCAATGGTTTAATATTCTCTTTACATATTATTTTTTATTCGTTAGTTGTATCGACCAATTATAAGTTATGATCTATTTGTCTGTTTTGTAATGGGTTAAAGTGATGTGGTCTAATTTAACTGTTACATGTTTGACGTTTAATATTAATTGGATTAAGAATAAATAGGGTTGTCAATTATTATATAACCATTGTTAATTGTAGTCAACACATTAGTTTGCTGTCAAGTGACCTTGAACTCGATTCCCGGTCTTAACAATTACAGTAATGCCCCGCTTTACGCGAGGGATACGTTCCGGAAAAAATCGCGTTAACTGAAATTCCCGCGACCATAGAGAAGTTGATGACTACATTATGTTTATACGCACTCTTTCGCGTAATGCGGGGCAACTGAGCGCGAAATTTGAATATAGAAACCGCGCATAACGGGGTCGCGTAAAGCGGGGTATTACTGTATTTATTGGGTCAGGGTATTTATTTAGTCTATAAATATGAAATCCTCTATAAAACTGTAGTTAATACATCATTTTGCTTTATTGTTAATAATTTCCGCAGCGTATGCAATATAATGATTTTTTATTTTGTATTTTTTCACACTTTGGGTTACATTATTGAAGTTTTCATACGGATCCCTGCGTTTATGAAAATATTCTATCCCCTATGTCCATCAGGGATAATGTAGGATTTTAATGGTAAAAGAATTTTTCAAATCGGTCCAGTAGTTTCGGGAGCCTATTTGATGCAAACAAACAATCAAATGTTTTCTCTTTATAATATTAGTATAAACAAAAGATTTTGTTAAAAGTATGCAAACTCTTGACACACATTTTATACGCTCAGCATTAGCAACTTAAACTAGCTCTTTTCGCTTTAGATTCTAATCTGACATAATACAATTGAATTATACGTCATAAATTAGGTTAAGAATAGGGCTGCCACAAATGAAAGTAATTTAATTTAATATTAACGTTAACAGTCGCGTGACCCAATACAATTTGAAAATGTCTGGAAACCCGAAATTAGTTTAAACACATCGACCTAAAATTCCTGGATAATTTCTATAAATATTGTGTGAATTTGCGTACAATTTGAGCGCACACTGACAAAAGTTCGACATATTAAAGACTAACAAACATGTGTCAGTCTGTTACGCGGGGGCTTCAGGTTCGATTCTCAGTTAAAACAAATATTTATTAATATGATATTATGGTCTGAGCTTAAAATGAATCGTAGACCAACCTAACCTCATTGTAACAAATTACTTGATATAACAAATTATTTTCTGATTCCCTTCAGTATCGTTATATCAAGACTGTACTGTATCAAGCGCAGCCCTAGCTAAATGGTCGGAGACCCCGGCGTCAGTGACCGTTGTTGCAAAAACAATAGGTCGTTCAAAAATATGTTCTTCTGTAGTACATTGTGGTGAGAATTTGTGAAATGCCGACAATAGGCTGGTCGAAGTCGCGGGTACGTTTCCTGGTCCTTCGACTTGATCCTACAAATAGATAAAGGTTCACTGTGTGCTTTTGCGAGCCTTTCTTTTATTTCGAGCTCAAGATTAGAAGCGCTGATTTTAGAACCGAGGAAATGTGGGTGGACTCCGATCGCCCGACACTATTATTTAGTATTGTACTTTTGCTAACCCATTTAAACTGTTCAGAGTGTCAATGCTTATTCGAATAACGTATCATTGTGAACACTTACTACCCACAAATCAGCAGTCATCGCAATTGAAAGGGCACTTCGGATTCGCGGAAACAGTGTTCCATAATCCACGGTTTACCCTTAAGGAACCGTTTCACCGTGTAGATATGGACCTTGTCGCGTTCATTTTAACTGTCCATTCTAGTTTAAGGATCATCAAAAATTACTATGAAATAATTAAAATACTAGTCAGATAAATGGCTATTATGTGCTTAGTTGCTTGGTTTATATGCTTAGGTACTAGCTTTTTAATTTTTTTTATTTTTTATTGAAAGCCATTTATATTTATATGACCACTCCGCCTGATGTTAAGCTAGAGTGCAGCCCATGAGTGGAGACAACTGTTACCACAGACAACAGTCGATCCCACTATGCCGGCTTGAGGAAACGAATGTGCTCTGTTCAAATCAACAGGGTACACTCATCTCGTTATCCCGGCTACTTCCAAGCTGATCCCGAAACGCGACTAGGTCACTTCACGGGTGTTCCGCCTGAAAGTGGTGGTAATGTTTAAAAATGCTTAATTTACAGTTAAGCAATAATGTAACTACTAATACTAACATTATCATTCAACAGTCTATGATTGAAGAGCTTCTTTGATTTCTTCTCGTCATATGCCTTTCAGAAATCTCCATAGATACTAACTACGCACAAGAGCCAGAAGCCTTTGTGAAATATATTTTTTAAATTTAGAGTTTGAATTTGGAATTGTCTGTATCTGTTTTGTTTTGATAAATTTATAAAGAAAAGTTGCATATTATCTGTATGCATATAACAAATAATTCACACTCTTTACTAGTCTCCATAAAAAATAATTATGAACAAAAAATATTATAAAATCTAATATGAGACCTGTATTAAGGACAGCTATTAATCAATATTAATTAATCAATTCTTAAAGAAAGATCTGCAAAGAATGAGAAATTGTTTAAAATCATACTTATTACCGGAATAACGGAAATAGTATATTTTTTAACGGAAGTGTTACATCATTGTAGAAGAAATTATAAATGATATTCGGCCAACGTCGTTTTGCCGGCAATTTTTAGGATGTTTTCGCGGACCACTTCGTTTGCTTCCAGGGACCACCGGTTAAGAACCCCTGATTTAGAACTTTTGAAAGGAATGATTAACATAAGAATAATAGTTAGGGTGAGCCTCAAGGCGCTGTTTTAGGTCGTTTTTAAATGGCCTCGTTTGTATTTAAACTGTTAGTCTATTTAAATGCCTCTGTGGTCGGTTGGGTTAGGCAGACGTTCCCAGATCATTAGAAACACAATTATCCTTGACCGCGTGTTGGTGGGCCGCGGTATCATTAGCCTTAAGGCTACAAGATTTGGTTGCGTGATGCGTGAACTATCACTAATTTACTATCGACATTTACATATAAGATGTTTAATATAAAAATAATATTGATTTATCAATTGTTTTTTTTTTCTTCAAATTTATACATGCATACTATATCTACAAAAGTAGCGACGTCTTGTGTCATGGGGCTAATGAGTACCTAATGATGTAGAACATGACTCATGTATTTTGTTTTTAAAAAATAGTGGAAATTATTCTTCAGTTATATTTAAGTTTATTAAGAAAGTTTATTTTTACATCTAATTTTAATTTGTAACGGAAAGGTGTGGCTTTTATTTTATTATTATCCTAAATTTATCATATACGCAATAAATTGCAAATAATTTCGTATGTAAACGTACATTTCTCTCTAATAAACTCCGTACGTAAGTTTGGAGTAAATGTGGGTAGTTTAAACTTTGACATTATTCGACCACACCCTTTGTAGATATCCGGTGGCAAATGCAAAACTAGGAATTGCGCAAAATCGGTTTTGTATAATAGTTAAATTTTATACAGACCTTACTCAATGGTCACTAATTATTAGCATTTTACAATGGTTTCTGAGATACTCAATACACCAACGAAGAATCGACACAAACTATGCACCATAACAACTTTAAGTTACTCTCTTGTAGAATTTCGATATTGTAGATCCAGCCAAGTTAATAACAATAAAAAATAACAAAAACAAATCATAATAAATAAATAAAAACAATAATTTAAAAATAATTTAGTTTATATAATATATAGTCATAATGTAATTTTGTAGGTAGGCTTTATAAATAAATAACTAAATACTCAAGTTACCTACTAACACTTTTAAAAATGACAATTCGTGTTTACAAAGTTTGCTAAACGTGTAAAGATCGTCGCAACCGACCCACAAGTAGTGATTATTAGATAGCAATCTCTCCGCCTCCGAAACCTCCGCTACTTTACGGTTCGCGTTAATCCGCTATCGTTATCCGCAGCGTAATCGAGATTGGATTCCGATCGTTACCGTTTTAGGGAAAATTATAATTTTCTTCTTCTTATTTTATTATAACTTCAGAATTCCATTAAACAGTGTTGAGTATTCGGGCAATAATCCAACAAGAAATTATAAAATTTTAGTACACATGTCAAAGAGGCTATATAATAAAAAATTTGAAAATCCCCCGTTCGCATCCACATACGGTTACGTCTAACCTAAGTTTAATTATGTATTTAAAAAAATTTCGTTCCAAAATTAAAAATATTTAACTTTTAATAACTACTTAGTGTTGTGCAAAAACGGGAGCTACCTAATTTGAATAATAACCTATTTAACTCATTTAGATTGATTAATGCCAACTCCCCGAACGCACCTTGACCTTTGTTGTTTTTCAACGTGTTATTAAATATTAATATTGTTATCATTTATTTAATGGCAATTTAATTAAATAATACATTTTGACCTGTCATAAATCACGGGTTAAATATCAACGGTCAAACTTGGCATATTTATAATACATTTTGAAACGTCGAGGAATAATTACAATGCATAAACAATGATTGAAATCTATCAATTTCGTATTCATAAATAAATACCGAAGACTATTCTAGGTTTAAGACATTTATTTACTCAAAAAGAATTACAAAAAATTCACTTTATGAGATAAAAATAATAATAATAACTATAAATAAACATAACTTACGTAGAATATTGACAACACCATCACAAGGCACTCAAACCCATTATAGGTTTTTTAAATTCATATTTAAATTTAATAATATTTCTACCAAACTACTAAATAATAAAATATATACACTGTTTTTATAAATTGTCATAGATATCTAATCATTGCAGAAAAGACAATAATTTAACAAGAAATTAACCTAACGCAAACACGCGTGCCAAGTAATCAACTCAATAGCTTTATCTTAAACTTGAATAAATAATTTTATAAGGCAGCCATTCTCAAAGTGTGTTCCGCGGAACCCTACGGCTAAAATACTGCAAAAATTCCTACCAAAGGGAGATTATAAGGTTACATCTAAATATTCCAACTAAATATTACGTAATATTACATTGTAATATGATTATTCATAAATACATATAAATCAGTTTTTTATAATTGTATTAAGGCTTTTTCCTTCGCCAAAAAAGTTTGAGAACCGCTGTTATAAGGGATGACCTTAGGCTATTAAGAAAAATAACAGTACACAAATTCGATATAATTTACCTCCTAGGTGAGCGGCTGAGGGCAGCAGAGTCGTGTTTAACTAAAATGTGAAGGTTGCAACAGGTGCCCGCTATCAGATTGTTAACTACTTTATGATTTGTTAAGCTTTATTATGGATTTATTACAATTCGATGGCACATAACTGTAGAGTATAAACAGGAACTAAAAATTTAACACCGAAACTATATACTTCATTTCGGTCTATGATGACGAAAGCTTCTATCGTATTATACTAGAAAAGATACAACACCATTACAAGGCATTCAGAGCCATTCTCTCTCAATTTTTTCATAATTAAATAATAAAAGAAAGAATCGCAATCCTCAAACAAGGACAGCCTGTATCTTGAAGCTGCATTTATTATTAAAAAGCAACTTAGTTATCACTCAAATATAAATACGGGAAATGTCAAAACACGTTCTCACGCTTCGAATAATAAAAAAAAAACTTAAGGAAGTAACAAAATTCACGAGGAAGCCTAAACAATATAGAAAATTGCAAAGTTTAAATAGCTAAAACTAATTTTAAACTACATGACTCTGATATATATTGCGGTAGTGTAAAGCTGCGATTACACGAAGATTGTTTTATTATTTTTTAATGATTATTTTTTTATTAATATTAACGATACAACATTTACATAAGTGTAGGTCGTGTCGGCGTTACACTGTTTGTTCGAAAGCTACAATCAAGTAAGTCTCTAAGTTTTTTTAAACTACAGAAAACTTAAAAAGTACTAATGAGTGAATTCTTTAATTAAGCATATTTTTTTACTTTTCTCAAATTGTACATGTTTCTTACGCATACTGTGTTTAATGTTTTAGACCTTATAGGGAGCTTACAAATTTATGCTAATTAAACTCTCGTCACATACGATGGGCCAATCAGAATTCTATAAAATATATTTCCTAATTCAAAATTTTTTGCTCTTTTAAGTACAGTTAGGTACAGTTTAAGATTTTAAAATTGGAACAATTTTGTTTGTTATAAAAGAGATCTCTACCTATTCTTGTAACATTAAAGGCGTGTCAGTTAGATAAATCTCTAAAACAATATCCTAGAAAACATGCCATGTACCCGTAGCATAACGGGCCGAGTAAAAATGTACTATAACTCATCCAAGCCACAGATTAAAAGTTACCAGTACTGCAAAGCTTACTAACTGCTATCTCAGAGGTATCATCACTATGAAACATAATTAGTACAGGGTCTGGTACCGTTTGTATTATCTACTATTATTTATGGTTTTGCGAACACTATAACCGATTGGGATACGCCTCGTTTTAGTTTAGGAACTGCCTCCTCCATAAATATAAAGAGCTCGGGGATAGGCTTGTTGAAATGTTTGCGGGATTCTATTGAAAGATTATTTTTTCTTCTTTTTTTACTTAATTTGACGTTATTTAGTAAGTGAGTTTTGTCATTATAACAATTTCGTACTTTTGTAAAATAGTTGATTCTTTAAGATCTGTGTTACTAATCATATTTATGACAAATATAGTAAATGAATTCAAACCTTTCCAAATAATAAAATATTGCGTTTCAACTAGTGACTCATAGATGGCACTGTACAAAAAGTAACACAACATTTTAACGAAACGTATATTGAACAATTAAAAATCATCTGTAATGTTTTTATATTAGCCTCGTGTTAAGTTAGAGTGTGGTCCGTGAGTGGAGACAACCACGAACCAATGTCCACGTGAAACAGTCACCTTCACTATGCCGGCTTATGGTGACGAATGTGCTCTCATTCAAGTAACTCGGTAATATCTTATTATCAAATATATACATGAAAGTATTTTCTTATAATACATGAGAAATTCCAAAAGATAATAACAAAAAAATCTTCAATAATAACTAGAAAATAAGCCATTAGTACCGAGGGGCAGGTGCATAGCGTAACTAGTTAATTAGCATCATGTATTCCAATTGAATTCCTAGGTAACCTAGCTCAGTAGTTAGTGTTTAAATATTTCCTCCTAGCTTGGACATCGTGTTTCTTATTTCATTAATTAAGTCGTTTCTTCGGTACATCTGATAATCACGTAATTTATCAAAGTGATTAAAGAGACATTTGTTTTTATTTAATTAAGTATGTAGGTATAATTTTAAAATGCTGTCTACTGTGTGCTCATTCACCCTAAAGATAAGCTAGAGCAATGGTCGGCAACCTTTTTTGGCTGCGGGTCAAAATTAACCAAAATGCAAGTATTAAAGAGACGTTTGGGTCAGAGATATTTTAGAATTAAAACAGCATTTTAGTAAATAATAAGATATATTTTATTAAGAAAATACTTACAAACATAGTTGAATAAACTTTATTTATAAACTTTCTCTACGATATCAATGGCTCCCCTGATGTTGAACTTGTGACGTTAATTTTTTGGGAAAAAGAAAAAAAATGTTTGTATATCTTATACTTTATTTTTGGAACTAGAGTGGGTCACTTGAAACTACCGAATGGGTCACAGGTTGCCGACCCCTGAGCTGGAGCGTACTATTACGAGACAAAAATATCTGCAGATAGGTTTCCTTAAAAATTCTAATATATTTAAAAATAATATATTGCATCACAAAGTGAAATAAATATAAGAAGTAAGCCATTAGGGTGGACAGGTGTGCCACTTAATTGGAAGCCATGTTAGTTGGTATCTTTTAACCAGATTGCTGTGGTAGACCGGGTGGTCAGGGGCTGACACGTATTACCGAGTATAAAGTATATAAAAATAATTGTATAATTCCTCGACGAAAAATCTCAAAATTTGATAGTTTTTTTTTTGCAATAACGTACCTTTTGAAGTTAAATTTTCCATTTACCAAAACGTAAATAAAAGACGATCATAAAATGCTAGTTCCATTTTTAAATCTCAGTCTTTGGGCTTACGGTTTCTAGCAACCCTAAGAAGACGGCAGCTCGCTGACACAAAGGTTAGAGAAGCAGCAATTTCGTTGTTATTTATGTTCATATAAAACCAGTAAAAAGGTCTAAAATGCCTTTCTTGAAGTGCTAACAACAATGTAACAGCAAATAAACAACACTACTTCCTTTTTTAAATGTTATTTGCGTGATATTTGTTGTTTGAAGTTTGCTGTAGACTAACTCAATTATTACGAATAAAAACAATTATTAACATGTTTTTTTTATAGTTTAGGAAAAAGCCTTAATATAATTTTTAAAAAAACTAGTTGATATGTATTTATTAATAATCATATTGCAATGTAATATTACAGAATATTTATATGTATAATTATTTTAAACTTTATGTTGGAATATATAGATGTAATCTCCCTTTGGTAGGTTTTAGTAGGTTAACTGCTCAATACGATAACGAAGAATCTACACAAACTATGCACAATAACAACTTTAAATCAATTGCGATTTTGTAGATTAATAGGACTCGGCTATATGTGAAATATGTAATCTTATTTAATAAACTTTAAAATCAATATTTTTAAAACTTGGAACAATTAGAACGATTGTAAACAAAGTAGTGTCAAGTTAAGGAAATTACGTTTGAAAGCGTATCCAGCAACCGGCTGTAACAGTAATGTTGAGTCAGACAAGGCCACCAGCCCGCGTGGGAACACACCGCAATTAACATAGTGATAAATTCCTTGCACCGTCACTCTATTATTTCGTATTTATAAAGATATTTTAATAGTCATTACGAAAGTTATTGACCAAAATTTATACAAACACCACTGTGACAACGATTTTTGTTTAGACTCTGACATTTTTACAGTTAACCCGTTTCGTAACGTTTAAGTTTAAATTATTCCAGTGATTCTCAACCCTTTTTTGTTGCGTCACACTTTTAACGATTTCAAAATTTGGCGGCACACAATTTTTTTTTTAAATTTTAATTTATATTATTTAATAATATTAACATTATTGATATCTAAAATTTGGCGGCACATTTTTCAAACACAAACATTTCACAAAAGTGCCGCAGCAAAGTGGTTGAGAATCACTGACTTAGACTAGTCGTATACCTGTATTGGTATAAGTCACGTCAATGGTCAATTGTCAAAATTTGACCGACATCGGGAGTCTGTCAATGTCAAATATTACAGATTATCTGACATAATCTACGATCGTTATTTTTAACGAAATGTAGGTCATTGATAGAGATTCATCGTTTAATTTATTACTTTCCAAATGGTGATTGTCTGAGGATATTTAGTAGCGTGATTCAATGGGTTAAAAGTTTATTTATTTGTGGTTAAGAATGGATGCGAAAATGTCTACTTTTGAATGTAACGCCTGTAAAGTTAATGAAATACAAATTAGTGGGGAATATCGAGAGAAGTGAACCCTGTCAATATGTATGGAACATTAAAACGACATACGACTGTGGTTGTAAACGTAGATATTATTCTATTGTTTTATAAGTACGTATTTTGATACTAAAACGCGTTTGTTTTGTAATATAAGTTTTATGTTCGTAATAAATAAATCTCTAGAATTTATTACAGGCAATAAGCTGATTAATTCGCGTTCAATTCAGAGGTTAAAATATCTCGTTCAGTTACCAATCACAATGTAAAATCTTGCGCGCTTAGTGCAACGGATAACGGAATAAAATGATAAACTGCGCCTCTGTACGTAAGGCTGGCTTTTGCTTGGAGTCTATAGAGTGGAATTTTATAATAAATACATATATCGCCGGCTCCTATTAACATGGTTGGATCTACAAAATTGCAATTTAACAGGAGAGCTATTTAAAGTTGTTATAGTGCATAGTTTGTTTGTGTAGATTCTTCGTTGTTGTATTGAATATCTCAGAAACTATTGAGAAAATGTCAGTTCCTTTTTTCGTGACATGTAGAATTATATTTTGAAGCTATTTCATTAATAGAATTAGGAATAGGAAATATATATATATATACATATATATATATATATATATATATATAGTTTGCATATAAAAGACACACTATTTCATTAATAGAATTAATGCACACTTTTAGTGGTTGTTCTTCCCGCATCTTCTAAATTAGCGTGATAGTTCCTCCGCACAAGACGCAATTTATATATATATATATATACTTCTCGTTGTTCGTATATGCATATATATATATAGTTTTAACATGAAAAAGCTGTTTATTTTCAACCACAATGACATAAGTGACAATTGTTTTTTAATTATGTAACAACTTTATGTTTCAGTTTATTGTTAATTATAAATTATTAAGACCATTAATTGAAATATAAAGTATCCTATATCTCAAGTTAGACCAAATTACACATAAAATGCCAACTTTCATCGAAATCGGTTGACTTGGTGAAGAGTTCACTGGGAACATACATATGACACTGGATTTTTATATATTAAGATATATACAAAATTAAAGCATTTATTTTTCACGAATTAATCCTGGGATCTTTCATCCCCTCTTCCCCCTCCCTCTCTTACACACACGGGAAAATCTAATATCTTATATTCCTCATAATATCGCAAAAAATTGCGAAAAATTTGTTGTTTTATTCTCCATACTTATGATACAGAATGTTCTACTTTAGAGTCTAGTTCCAACTTGTAACTATTAATGACCTAATAAATAATATGAATGCAGTCTATAGATCTTAACTTAGTCCATTCACAATCTATAGTATTTATATCTAGGAATTGGGACAATGAAACCTGTTTTCAATTACCTAGTGCACTTGTTCACGGTTTCAATTAGTTTCTTACTAATTTTATTTCAATTTTGTTCGTTTATAATTTTTTTTTAAAATAGTAAATATATAGCACATTCCACCTGATGTTAAGATAGAGAGCGGTCCATGAGGAGTCACCCATCCACCATGTTGTTGACCTGGTTATTTACGACCAGGGCATTTCCCGGGTGTATAGCTTGTAAGTGGTAGTGCTATCCCAATACTACTACTTTTTGGATTGAAAGTGTACTTGCTATAAAATTATTGATTACATTTGAGTTTGGCTTACTGTTGGCTTAATAGAAGGATTTTTTTTTGATTGAATTTAATGATAGGTAATCTGATTTGGAGAAGAGCTTAGTACGAGGTCATATTTATTTGAAGATACATCGTAATTCTTCAGTGAAGTAACAACCTGTAATCAACTTTACTTAAAGTATTAAAGTAAAATACTTTGGAACGGGTCCGAACCCAAGACACATAATTTGATGTATTTACGCATTGATGACTTAACTAGCTGTTAATATTAATAAAGTAAGGGGTTAATCCAGTGGTTCCCAAACTTTCTAGTTTTGCATAAGACTTTGAGCCGTTGCATCTATGTCCAACATTGCTATAAAATTCGCTTTTTATGTATAAATACACTAATTATACTGTAACTGTGCCGCTATATCTTATTAGTGTTAATTTGCTTTTTAAGTTTTTTTCATTTGTTTCCATTTGTATTTTTACATGTTTAGTGTTTTCGAGCATTTTTTATTTTTAAACACATTATGAAAACCTCTCCCGAATTCCAGTTTGGGAAACACTGGGTTAATGTAGTCGATGGTATACGTTTGATAGTATTTAAAAAATATATGCAATTTTTTATTTAAAAAAAGTAATTAATTTATATGTATAGGTGTTACATTAATTGTTTGT